>JAMPIV010010383.1:0-287500 GCA_024509875.1 Oreohelix idahoensis | reverse complement strand
TACGCACTTTTCAAAGGGCTGGTAGATTCTTAAGGAAATATGATTCATGAAGTGGTTTTCTTCTAAAGGAGATGGTATCTCTACTATAGTTTATGTTAGAGACTCTCCTAAGGTACGGTACAATGTATAATTCGGACTCCATGTATTGCCAGACCCTATTTTGATGATCTCATGTCGATTCGACCTAGATGGAACATTGTGCTTCGTATCGCTAGGGTCGTGTTTTGTATCGACGAAGATGACAGACTTTCCTACAGCGGTTATGGCTACGTGAATTAACCTGATCACCGTAGAGCTGTATGGAAACTTTTATGAAATCATTTATATATCCATTATAAATTAACTCTGGCTTATATTCTCCTTCCTATGAATGAGTGAACGACAACTCAGGGAGGCGGCCATGTTAGATTTCGGTCATCATATGTTTTGATCACTGCCAAGAGAACAGATTATTTATCCTATTATCGGACAGTGACAGGGAGATCTCAATCTTGCTAGAAACCCCCCCCCCCCTTCGTGGTTTCATGATATATACTACAAAACTATGGACGTCAAGTAACTTTAGTTATTTATCGATCTGCCTTCACTGACGCGTTTAGTCAGATAGGGGGATGCGGCCTTAATATATCATGACATTGAACTTTTGATGTACTGCCCATTATTTCTGAATGTGTCATGACTTCAGATCTGCTATGTATACCTACAAGTTGATATGTCAACATACCATGATGTACTCGTATGTCCCAGTGTGTACGTCTGAATAAATTGAGTAAACAAAGATTCCAGCAGTCTGCATTGGTGCCTTGTAGACACAAGTGTATGAGTGGTTATATTGGTCAGCACACGAACAGTACACCATTCGCGGTATCACACTCTACACTTCTACTCCATACATACACCATCCTGCGTCGGTTGAAGTGACCAAGTTTAGGGCCTGCTTCCCCTGGAGCCTTTGCCTTCCCTAACTCAGGACTAGGGTGAGTTACCCATTTACAGCTGGGTAGACTGGAGCATGCCTGATCTCAACAACACACCACTCTTCCTTACAGAGCATACAGACTGACACTTTACAGAGTGGGAAATAAAGAAGAAAGACACTTTTACAGTGGCGAGCCAGATTCCTGGGTCCAGCTTACGCAGTTTTGTGTTGAGAATCACAGTTTACAGCTGAAAGAACATTTGTTTGACCACATCAACACCAGTAGGACAGCTATACAGTCGATGTCAGCTTGACCTGTATTACCGATAGGATGTTGTATCTAGGTCAGCGCTTGTTGACAGTTTTTCGCTGTACAGACAGTATTACACAGGACAGTGGTATCAAGTGTAGAAAATATCTGGAGCAGTATTGTTGACATTTCTCAACGTACAGAAGAATCACAGTGTTGTTGAACATAAAGTGCATAGTTCATCGTTGGATCTTCATATGCTCAAAAGAGAAAAAAATTGACAGTGTAATAGTTTAGAATTAAATCTATTACTCAATAAAGTGGCAAGTTATTAGAATTAAAATAAACTGTGCCTGCTTTACAACACCATACCTGCAACACATTCCATTCATGACATAAATTATATTGTATGCTATATGCTATTTATGCTTACATGTTATTTGTTTATAAGTGTAGGTGTTTATATGTTGCGGGCCTGGATGGGAGGTGACTAGAACAGGAAATACCGAGTGATTTTGGTCTTGTTCTGGCGTTCGATAGGGAGCAATTTCTTAATTGAAATTTGCATGCAACATAGTTTGCAAATATTTGGTTAGTTGTGACGACTGTTTCATATTTGTATTTGTAACATTTTTTCTGTTCTTTATTTTTGTTTGATTTGTTTGTATAATTGTAGGTATCATCTTTCCTTTCATTTCAGTTTTTTACACCCTTATGTTTATACACTGTGGCGTTATTTGTCTTGTTATATTATTGCAGTTATCATCACGGTTTCTGTGATCATTTTTTTCATTTCTCCTATTTAATTTAATTTGATCTCTGCAAATGTGTTCATATTGTCTTTTCTTGTTTGTCCTTTGTAATGTCTTTAGTTGACATATGACATAGGAGTTATAGTGGTATACACTGATAGTATAGTACAGATCAGTACTTTATGATTATTTTCCACAGGTACCCAAGTGATCTTTGATTACATTGAGATATACAAGACCTTTGTAAGGCTTGTCTCCCACAGTATTTGAGATACAGTTATTGTTGTCCATAGGTACTCAAGTTATCATTGGTTATTATAAACCATACAAGTTTGGACTAAGACTAAGTCTATGGTATAGACTTGTCTCCCATTAACGTGAAAGAGGGTAATTTATTTACTTTTTCAGGTTTCTGATTTAAGAAGACAATATGTCTACATTAGATTATTTTATTGCACAAGGAAAATCTCTTGATAAGACTGGAAAAGACTTAGAACAATGGGCTGTTGCTCAATATGACAAAGCATTAGCTGCAGAAGAGAAAAAAATTGCTGCTGCTGCTGAAGAGAGAAAAGCTGCTGCTGAGGAAAAAAAAGCTGCGGCTGAGGAGAGAAAACTTCAAATAGAAGAAAAAAAAGCTGCTGCAGAAGAAAGGAAAGCTCTAGCTGAAGAAAAAAGATTAGAAAAAGAAGCTGATACTGCTGCTGAACTTAAGAAATTGCAGATGCAAGTGGAGGAAAGGAGATTTGAGGCAGAACAGAAGAAATTAGAAGCTGATGCAGAACAGAAAGAATTAGAAGCTGCTGCAGAACAGAAAAAATTAGAAGTTGCTGCTGCTGCAGAACAGAAAAAATTAGAAGCTGCTGCAGAACAGAAAAAATTAGAAGTTGCTGCTGCTGCAGAACAGAAAAAATTAGAAGCTGCTGCAGAACAGAAAAAATTAGAAGTTGCTGCTGCTGCAGAACAGAAAAAATTAGAAGCTGCTGCAGAACAGAGAAGATTAGATAGAGAAGCTGAAGAGAGAAAAGCAATAAGAGAATATGAGTTTGAATTAGAGAAATTAAAATTGACATGTATGAGTAATGTTAATCAGGCATCTGGTGGTAATGGTAAACCCTTTGTGTACAAGGTCAAGGTACCAGCGTTTAACCCTACCAGTGATGACATAACATTTTGGCTTTCTAGATTTGAACGGGCTTGTCGATCTCATAATGTTGACAAATCACAGTATGTGAATCAGTTGTCTGAAAATCTAAAAGGGGAGTCTCTGAGTAAGTTATATTTTGTTGAAGAGGCCGACAAAGATAATTATGATGCTGTTAGGGCAGCTTTGATAAAGAGATATCAGCTGTCTGAGGAAGGCTATCGTCTTTTGTTTAAAACAATGAGACCTGAGGTAGGTGTAGAATTCTCAGAATTCATCTCAAAAGCACGAATTACACTTTCACGATGGATTGAATTATCCAAAACAGAGAAAACATTTGATGGTCTTACGGATTTATTGCTAAGAGACAAGGTCATGTCTTCTGTAAATAAATCATTCCTAGAGTTCTTACATGAGCGTAAACCTAGTACATTAAAGCAAATGGAAGAATATTGTGACCAGTATGCCACGGCACACCCTGACATGATTCTTAGTAACTCTAACATTAAAGAGAGTATGCCAGTTGCTTCGGCAACAGAATATAATCAGAATTACTCACACAAATTCCAAGGAGCTAAAAATAAATTTGATAAAAAGGTTAATTGGAATAAGTATCAAAATCAAGATAACCACTCAAATCAGAGTTCTTCTTCGAAGAACTGGAATCGAGCTGATAGTCCTCGACACGCGAGAGGTACCCATAATGTTAGAAATTCTCGAAAAGGGATTAGCTATAGGAACTACCCAAGTGCTTCATGGAGACAAAAGAAACAATATTACAGGGATACTCAATATAATGAGCGTGATGATTATGATCATGAATATTATGATTCAAACCCAAATAGGGGTTATAACAGAGGCAATAATAATTATAGAGACAATTATAACCGAGGTAGATCACAACATAAAAGACATGGTAAATCGTATTACCAGGCTAACTCTGCACAACAGGAGTTCTACGACACCGATAATCAGAATAATGATAAAAAAGACTCCAATAGTGTAGCAAATTCCGCTTTCGATTTTGCTAGAGCATCTGAGTGTTCGCAATGCAAAACATTATTCGATCCAACCACAGTTTCTACTTTAAGCTGCTGTCACCCGCTTCCCGCGCTCCATGCATCAATCGCGCATAATGGAAGGGGTGCTCTTGTCTTTAATAGGGGCCTAATAGATGGTACTCCGGTATCAATTCTTTTCGATTCGGGGTGCACTACCATTGGAGTGAGGCAATCACTCGTAAATCCTTCTCGAGCTACAGGCAATATAGTCAAATGTGTAACATTTGGTGGCACATTGGAGAAGTACTCCACTGCCATTATCAATATTGCTACGCCTTTCTTTACAGGAGAGGTGCAAGCATGTCTCCTGCCAAATCCGATCGCTGATCTTATCATCGGTCGCATTCATGGAGTGAAAGAATGCACTCCACAGCAAATTTCTAATTGGGAAAATGTTAATATGCAATCTGCTAATGCAGTAATCACTAGGGCTCAAGCTCTTAATATGCCACAATCTTCACATTCTGAAGATAATGATGCGCAGATCCAAGATGATCCCTTGGAGATTTCCCACGATTCCTTTATCAAACAGCAGGAAGATGATCCTACTCTAAAGAAATTCTTTACTCTGGCAACAAAAGGTGATCCGAATAAGGATACAAATCGTAAATCTTGGATTACGATGAAGAATGGCGTACTTGTACGTATGGTACAAGACTCCGCTAAGTCCGTTCATTCTCAAATCCTTGTGCCTAAAAATATGAGAGTTAAAATCTTACAGCACGCTCATGATTCGCAGTGTGCTGGACATATGGGTTTTTCCCATACTAAAGCTAGAGTTCTTCAATCTTTCTTTTGGCCTGCTGTGAATAAGTACATACGAATCTATTGTCGATCTTGTAAAGTATGTCAAGAGATTAAATCCAGAGGTCCAGGCCATGATGCACCTATTCAGGCTGCAGACATTCCCATTCGGCCATTTCAAAAAATGGCGATAGACATCATTGGTCCATTTAAGATAAAGTCTGCTAGAGGACACCAATTTATTTTGACGTGTGTTGATATGTGCACACGTTGGCCGGAGGCTGTTCCTCTAAAGAGCATAACTACTGCTGATGTCGCAGATGCTCTTTGGTTAATATTTTCTCGTCTGGGATTTCCAGCAGAAATATTATCCGACCATGGTACCCAACTCATATCGGATACCATGTCTCAAGTAATGTCGACTCTGAAGATAGAGAGATCGCTGAGTAGTATTTATCATCCTATGTCTAATGGGATGGTGGAACGTTTGAATAGAACTCTAAAAAACCTACTAGGTAAGATAACAGAAGATCATCCTCAGGATTGGGATAGGGTTTTACCCGCGGCTCTCTTTGCATATAGAGAGGTCGCCAACGAACATACAGGATTTTCTCCCTTTGAACTTGTCTTTGGCGCGAAACCGCGAGGTCCTATGTCCTTACTTCATGATCTTATAACTGCTGATAATATTGTCGATGACACAAAATCCTCTTATGAATATGTCATCGCACTTAGACACAAGATTATTGAAGCATGCAAGTTGGCAACTGCTTCTTCTGAATTTGCGAAACAGAAGGCAAGGGAATTTGCCAATAAAAAGAGATGTTTGCGACAACTTTGTCCAGGTGACAAAGCATTTGTCTTGCTACCTTGTAGGGAAAATAGACTTCTCATTTCTTGGAAAGGTCCGTACGATATAATATCAAAAGTTTCCGAAGTTGACTATATCGTCGATATTGACGGGAAGCGTAAAACCTTCCACATCAACATGCTCACGGAATTCCATGAACGTCCTGATTATTTACAACCTGTTTTCCAGGCAACGGACGATTTTCCAGTCCAACATGGACAGTACTCATCTCTGTCAGTAATACAGGATGAGGAAACGAGTTTCTCGGATGTAAATTTACCTTTTCCACTGATTCCTCTTCACTCTAATGAATCATGGAAAGATGTTGCAATTTCTCCAGAATTATCTCCAGGAGAGCAGAAACAAGTTTCTACTATGTTAGAACAATTTCAGGATGTCCTTACTGACATTCCTGGTCAAACTGATGTCATTCAACATGACATTATTCTTACTGACCATAGTCCTATAAGAGTCAGACCGTATCCTATCCCGATACATTTTCAAGCACAGGTAGAGAAAGAGTTAGATGAGATGATAGAGTTAAAAATTATTGAACCATCCACATCAGCATATTCTTCGCCGATGGTTATAGTACGAAAAAAAGACAATAACATACGTCTTTGCGTGGATTATCGCAAATTGAACCAAGTGACTAAATTTGATGCTGAACCTATGCCTTTGCTAGAGGAGCTACTTACGAGACTATCGAATTCTCATTTCTTTACTAAACTCGATTTGTCTAAGGGATATTGGCAAGTTCCATTATCCGAACACGCCAAACCGTTTACTGCTTTTTCGACGCTAGGGGTCTATTCCAATGGAATTTCATGCCTTTCGGTCTTATGAACGCCCCTGCAACATTTGTACGCATGATGCGTCGAATCCTATCTCATCGCTCAGATGTCATTGCGTATCTTGATGACATCTGTCTTTTCAGTGATACTTGGAACGATCACTATAATGGTATAAATGAACTATTGTCTATCTTACGCGAGCATAACCTGACAGCGAAACCATCGAAAGCATGTATTGGTTTTAGCGAAATATCTTTCTTAGGACACCGTGTTGGTCATGGGTTCCTAAAAACAGAAGACCATAATACAAGTAAGATACTTAACATTTCTATTCCTAAGACTAAAAAGCAAGTGCGAAGTCTCTTAGGTCTAATACAATTTTATGGACGATTCATTCCGAATCTGTCCTCCATTATGTCACCTCTTTCTTCCTTGCTAAAGAAAGGGTCTCCTAATGTAGTCCATTGGACTCAAGAATGTCAATCCTCTTTGGATAAGGTTAAAACTATGTTTTCTACTTCACCTATCCTAGTATTGCCTTCTAAGGATAAGACATTTATTCTTCGTAGTGACGCTTCATCCACCGGGATTGGAGCGGCACTAATGCAAGAGTACTCTGGAACTCTGCATCCTGTGATGTATATTTCTCGGAAATTAAATGCCGCAGAGAAGAATTACTCGGTCCTAGACCGTGAATTATTGGCTATGGTTTGGTCAATCCTTAAACTGCAAAGATTTCTTCTGGGCGCGCATTTCATTGTGGAAACTGACCAGAAAGCTCTTACGGCTATTCAGAGTAAAAATCTGAAGAGCGCGAGATCAACGCGATACGCGATTGCTCTACAGCCATTTCATTTTTCGGTGCGAGCTATCCGTGGGTCAGAAAATGTGATGGCAGATATTTTGTCTAGATGCCCACATGATTCATAACTGTTATACAACTTTGATACAGTTGTTTCTATGTTGAAATGTGTACACATATGTAATATATCATATATTGATTGTAACACTACTTAGCGGTTCATTGATATTTATTCACCGCTGATCTTTCAATGTTTTTCGTCTTTGATGATCATGATGTTAAGATATCTTAGATGAAATTTATGTATAAACTAATGTGGAAATTGTGTCATTGCTAATATTGTAGTATGCGTTGGTGACACCTCTCTGGAAATATTAATACTTAGAGAAGTACCTTCTCTAAGGTCATAAAACTTATGCTTATCATCTGCGCATTGTTATTGGTGCGTTGTGAGCCTATTGTATGTTGCTCCTAGATGTGTTTCAAAAAAAAAAAAATGTACCATTTTTTTTTCCCGAGGGGTGTGGTAATCTGTTGCGTGCATATTTTGACGCACATATTACAAAAATCGATATGGCTATTTAATATGGGAAAAATATAGACATTCATTCATTTGTGTATGAGAATGCTGTCTATGGGGAAAGCGAGATAATCCATGTTTGATTCACACTTTTGATTATAGGAGTAATCGTTCTTGATATTGATCCGGCGCACGGATATTGCTCTTATATTTGTACTTATTTTTAGGGCCAGAAAATAGATTAATTTGCTTATTATGTTTATGGCCTGAATTCATATGTATTACATATTATTAGTACAAGTAGAATCAGTCCTATATTGTATATTTTGGATGGGTAGGCGGGACTAGATTCTTATTATTCCGGTCTAGCGGAAGTATGAATTGTCTTGACAAGTCGTGATGAGTTCCGATGTACCGTGATAATGGCGGGTACGCACTTTTCAAAGGGCTGGTAGATTCTTAAGGAAATATGATTCATGAAGTGGTTTTCTTCTAAAGGAGATGGTATCTCTACTATAGTTTATGTTAGAGACTCTCCTAAGGTACGGTACAATGTATAATTCGGACTCCATGTATTGCCAGACCCTATTTTGATGATCTCATGTCGATTCGACCTAGATGGAACATTGTGCTTCGTATCGCTAGGGTCGTGTTTTGTATCGACGAAGATGACAGACTTTCCTACAGCGGTTATGGCTACGTGAATTAACCTGATCACCGTAGAGCTGTATGGAAACATTTATGAAATCATTTATATATCCATTATAAATTAACTCTGGCTTATATTCTCCTTCCTATGAATGAGTGAACGACAACTCAGGGAGGCGGCCATGTTAGATTTCGGTCATCATATGTTTTGATCACTGCCAAGAGAACAGATTATTTATCCTATTATCGGACAGTGACAGGGAGATCTCAATCTTGCTAGAAACCCCCCCCCCCCCTTTCGTGGTTTCATGATATATACTACAAAACTATGGACGTCAAGTAACTTTAGTTATTTATCGATCTGCCTTCACTGACGCGTTTAGTCAGATAGGGGATGCGGCCATAATATATCATGACATTGAACTTTTGATGTACTGCCCATTATTTCTGAATGTGTCATGACTTCAGATCTGCTATGTATACCTACAAGTTGATATGTCAACATACCATGATGTACTCGTATGTCCCAGTGTGTACGTCTGAATAAATTGAGTAAACAAAGATTCCAGCAGTCTGCATTGGTGCCTTGTAGACACAAGTGTATGAGTGGTTATATTGGTCAGCACACGAACAGTACACCATTCGCGGTATCACACTCTACACTTCTACTCCATACATACACCATCCTGCGTCGGTTGAAGTGACCAAGTTTAGGGCCTGCTTCCCCTGGAGCCTTTTCCTTCCCTAACTCAGGACTAGGGTGAGTTACCCATTTACAGCTGGGTAGATTGGAGCATGCCTGATCTCAACAACACACCACTCTTCCTTACAGAGCATACAGACTGACACTTTACAGAGTGGGAAATAAAGAAGAAAGAACCTTTTACAAATATCTTGAGAGGTAGCACTTAAACCTTCAGTAACAAACACTATCATCATACTTGAAGGTTTATTCAGTTTGACCCTACCTTTGATTGTCGATACACCCTTGCTCTTTTCAGAGAAGGGGGTATTTCTTATAAGACCAGTCTCTTATCTGGCACTATCCTGGTATCATCTGATACATCTTTTTGTCCAGGATATCTTTCATTTAATAACATCTGAACCTCTCGCGACACATTTAAAGGATCATCACATCTGGTCCCAAGCTAGGAGGAAGAGGGTGTGGCATACTGTGCATTCCCCGCTAAGGGGGCTCTCCAAATATGCAGAGCTAAAATACTGTGCTCTGGTTCTGGGCTCTCCCAAGGAATTGTCACGTCCTACACAGAGCCACTTCTCAGCTTTCTCTGCCTATCAAGGGTCTATAGTGAGATCCTCCTGCATGCACCCAACCAGGTAAAAGTCAGAGTTACGTCTGGGGCTCAAGTGACTCCTCAGATTAGTGTGCAATACTGGGTTCTTATCACGCCTCACCACAGGGGGAATTCCTGGTAGTGTTTGGTTGATTTCAAGAATCAATGAGGGTGTAATTAGCTTCACAGAGAGATTCATTTCCACATATGTGTAATATAGTCCTATGCTTAGCTGGTAGTCATATAAGGATGACTCCAGACATGCCGCCATGCAAAGATCGTAGAATTTTATGTAAAATAATAATATTATTGGTTAACGTAATACATGTGAACGCAAAGAAAAACAAAAAAAGGGAATTATTTACATCACTCTTAGACTGGTTTTGCTAATGAACATTAAAAAATGGCATTTGTTTTTCAGAAACGTGTCAGACATCCAGAGAAACAGATTTTCACGATAAAAGGGTTAATTATATTCGACGAGTTCACGCCCTTCACCACTGTAGAAATTGTGTCTCCCTTCCTTAGCGGTTAAAAAATTATCTCCCTTGAATATTCTCTGTAGGAGACAAACTGATTTAGCTGGAAGGAAGACCCAGGCTCCTTGTATGGCAAAATAAGGGGCCCTAACTGCTCAATTACTTCCAAGACAAAAGTGGCAACAAATGTTAAATTCTGTAATTGTTTGAAACGTTTTGGATTCGTCTTCTTGAAGTACAGAGCTGCTAGCTGGAGTAGATGAGCATGTCTCACCACAAGCATCTGTTCCCAGTGCCGTTTATCAATTATGTTGCCGACTTCTTTCTAGGCCACGATGTTAAGCCGTCAAGTACTCTCTCTGTGTGTCGTCCCCTTAGCTCTTCTTCCATCAATTTTTCCTGTTGGAATCAAACATTCCAGGCTTTCCTATTCTCATAACATGCCCAGAAAAAAGAGGATTACTTCCTTCTAATGTAAGTAATAAGCTTTCTGTGCGCATTGGCGTCTGTCAGGACATACTCGTTTGCAATTGCTACTTTGTAGTCTTCTGTAACACCACATCTCTGGGGTCTCCAGGCATTTTTTTCTTCGTTTACCGATTATTCCTAATTCACTTCCACGTGTCAGGATAGGCTACACACAACACTGAAAAACTTCCACTGACAAACTTTTATTACGTAAAATACTTTTTCAATTTATGGAAACTTTGCTTTTACCTGGGATAATCTACTCGTCACCACTGATTTTATGTGCCTACATTGAAAAAAAGATGTACTGACTATTTTTACAATATTTCAGGATTAGCCCGTTTTAGGACCATCATTCCTCTACGGAAGTATTTGCTATGGGATTACCTTTACCGTTACATTTTTACCCTTTTCAGCGCTTCTTCACACAAGCTGACACTAATAGTCTGTTTTAGGGCTTCATCACACAAGCTGACACTAATAGTCTGTTTTAGGGCTTCATCACACAAGCTGACACTAATAGTCTGTTTTAGGGCTTCATCACACAAGCTGACACTAATAGTCTGTTTTAGGGCTTCATCACACAAGCTGACACTAATAGTCTGTTTTAGGGCTTCATCACGCAAGCTGATACTAATAGTCTTTTTTAGGGCTTCATCACACAAGCTGACACTAATAGTCTATTCTGGGCTTCATCACACAAGCTGACACTAATAGTCTATTCAGGGCTTCATCACACAAGCTGACACTAATAGTCTATTCAGGGCTTCATCACACAAGCTGACATTAATATTTCTTTTATGGCTTCATATTTACAAGGTATTACCGCAGTAGCAGACTTCAGTCACAAAGTTCTGTTTCAATTTTTTTTTATTTTGAATGAAAATTCTGCTTTGATATAACTGAAAGACTTATACCAAGGATTCAAAGAGGTGTACCTAGCTATAAGAAGGCACAAATCTCGATGGGAATAATGCAGCAGAGAAAAGTAAATACATTAAACTATACATATTTATTTTACAGTTAAATGCAATAAAAGATATAGGAAAAGACGGACAACACTCAATGTACTGTTGAAATTAAAAACAAAACACTGCACGAAAAAGTCCAAAAAAAGGACGATCTCCATACTGAGTTAAAAATAGAACTAATTATAATCATGATTTATTAGTTTTGATTTGGTTTGGTTTGGTTTTGATGTGATATTGTTCGGTTTTTAAGGACCACATTCATTGAACTGGACAACTCCATAAGTGTTCCAATCTCCTCTCTGAGATCACATAGGGATAATCTCAGCACAGCTCACGAACTCCCTAGCACCGGCGAGGATCTCAATGTGTGTATAGAGGAATCTCACATTCTATAAATATTTTTATGGTGGGTAGGTTTTCCTAACTTTTTAATTTTGCCAGAGCAACGGCCGTATGATCTACTCTTTACGATGTCCAACTGCCGATGGATTTCTAACGTGCGCAACTTACACATGGGACCTCCTTTGTGTTCGCCCTTATCCGTGAAGGCTAGGCATCCGATCTCACTACCCAGGAGATCAGAGGGGGAGTATGACATCATTAGGAACCACTGGTTCTGAAAAAATTGTCCATCAGTTATATTCCCTGTATTGGGAGCGAACCTGGTTAGTTTAGAATTAGAGGCAGACGCTTTACCTCACAGCCACACCCTTCATGATTCATTTAAACCACTCTATCCAGTTTTTGTGCCTGTCACCGTTCAATGTGTTCTAATAAGCTTGTATTGTGTAATCATCGTTTATCATTGTTTTTTTTTCCATTCTAACCCTTGTGTTCTCCGTATCACTATGTATTTCATCGTTGTCTGTCACTTACTTTCTCATCATGTTTTACAAACTGCGAATTCTGGCCTCCTGCTACCAACAACAACACTCTGTGTATCACCGGAGCCTGTTTCAATCTCGGCGGTTGTAAAATCCTACAAAGACGCTCCAACAATAATCTCCAGCTCAAATTTTTTCTGTAGCTGCTCCTCCGGAAAGAAGGAACCGCATTTTTGGTTAGAGAGTAATGGTTTTAGCGCCATTTTGTATAGTTTAAGCTCTTCATGATTCGAACAAAGTCGTATTAAAAATGCCAGTGAAAGGATCAAATGAATTGAGTAAATCTGGACAAAAGGAAAGAGGAATAATTCGAGATATTTCGAGAAATTAGATCATTATTTCTTTTAAAAGAAATTTCGGAATAGAAAACTGGAATCTGGGCTGTCTCGGTCTTTCTGTTCACCGATTTTCTTCAGACTTGTTTATTTTTTTATATGCCGTGATCTACTTTCTGGTGTTAAGTATCTGCTTTTATTTAATCAAATTGGCATGAGTTTTACTTTAACATTCTTCAGCAACACATCAAGTGATATTTGATCTTCTTTCTTTCTTTCTTTCTTTCTTTCTTTCTTTCTTTCTTTCTTTCTTTCTTTCTTTCTTTCTTTCTTTCTTTCTTTCTTTCTTTCTTTCTTTCTTTCTTTCTTTCTTTTTTGCTTTCTTTCTTTTTTATTTTCTTTATTTTTTCCTTTTCTTTCTTTTCTTTCTTTCTTTTTCTTTCTTTCTTTCTTTCTTTCTTTCTTTCTTTCTTTCTTTCTTTCTTTCTTTCTTTCTTTCTTTCTTTCTTTCTTTCTTTTCTCTCGTTTCTTTCTTTCTTTCTTTCTTTTTTGGCTTTCTTTCTTTTCTCTCTTTTCTTTCTTTCTTTCTTTCTTTCTTTTTTGCTTTCTTTCTTTTCTCTCTTTTCTTTCTTTCTTTTTTTCTTTCTTTCTATCTTTCTTTCTTTTTTGCTTTCTTTCTTTTCTCTCTTTTCTTTCTTTCTTTCTTTTTTTTCTTTCTTTCTTTCTTTCTTTCTTTTTTGCTTTCTTTCTTTTCTCTCTTTTCTTTCTTTCTTTCTTTCTTTCTTTTTTGCTTTCTTTCTTTTCTCTCTTTTTTTTCTTTCTTTCTTTCTTTCTTTCTTTCTTATTTGCTTTCTTTCTTTTCTCTCTTTTCTTTCTTTCTTTTTTTCTTTCACTCAATTACTTTCTTATTTAAAAAAAAAAGTGTAGTGATTTATCTATCTATCTGTCTATCTGTCTATCTGTCTGTCTGTCTGTCTGCCTGTCTGTCTGTCTGTCTGTCTATTTATCTATCTATCTATCTATCTATCTATCTATCTATCTATCTATCTATCTATCTATCTATCTATCTATCTATCTATCTATCTATCTATCTATCTATCTATCTATCTATCTATCTATCTATCTATCTGTATATCTGTCTGTCTACCTGCCTGCCAGTCTGTCTGTTTAACTATTTATATGTCCGTCTATCAATCTTTATGTCCCTCTGCCTGTCTATATGTCTGTGTGTCTGCCTCTTTACCTCCAACCTAATCTTTGTCATTTTTCTTTCCATCCGCGTCAAAAATTCTCGCCGTCACTTAACTTACACAAAATATGCTGATAACCCTCCGCCTACATAGTACTCGGCATCTAGGCATATAACCCTCTGCCTACATAATAAAAAAGTTTACCAGTTAGCTAAAATCAAACATTTCCTAGATGAAGATACACGTAAATTGTTCTATATATCTCACATACAAACAAACCTTGACTATTGCTCCACAATCTGGGATGATTGTTCTATGTCCAACACAAAAAGACTCCATTCACTACAAACGCGTGCAGTGCGTCTAGTTTCTGACAACTGCCAAACACAGTGTGTAGATCTATATAAAGATCTCAAAATACTGCCTCTAAGAAAGCGCTTTCTGTTCAACAAAGCTAAATTTGTTCACAAAATCCTGTCACAGAATGCTCCAACATATCTGTGGCCAATGTTCAAATACAATGAAAGACGCAGTCAACGCCTTAACAAAATACAAGTGCCCAAGCCTAGGCTTGACTTATTCAAGAAAAGCTTAGCTTACTCTGCTGCTCATCTCTGGAACTATCTTCCACATTATCTGAAAGATAACAACCTCAGTCCCTATTCATACAATCGTAAACTTTTCGAATACTTTATGAGTTCTGATTATCTGCCCCCCTAATGTGATTATTTTTCCGAACAAATGATATAATATCGAATGTAGGTTTAATGATGATGTTTGTACTTTTCAACATATTTTGTTTCATGGTAATACTTAGTTTGTACTTTTCAACATATTTTATTTCATGTTTATAATTAGATACTGTGAATGTGAGTATGCTATTATTTTGCCTTTATAACGTTGAATTCCTTGAATTGATGGGTAAAATGTATGTGAGAATAAATGAAATCAGTATAAAAGACGAGAGAAAGGAAGGGCAGAATGTCAGACGGGCCTGCTGTCGCGAAATTGGTTTCAAGTCATTGCAAATGAGTTCAGTTAGATTTATAAACCCATCTACGATCGAGTGACCGCTTTCAAAATGGCGGCGTATCAGCGAAATGTGTATCGGACAGAGGAAATCGCCAACGATAAATAAAAACGAAGGGAATCCGTATGAAAAGGATTTTACATTTCAGTACAGGGAAGGATGGTGTATAACTGCATATAAGATGGAACGGTAGGAAGTTCTCATTTACGGAGATATATGCGTATTTCGGCTGCCCACAGTTACGCTAAAAGCATGTAAACCCACTTCTGTTCTAAATATTAAAAGCAACAAATAACAGTTTGGGAATTTACATGGATAGGAAGATAGAGTTTTATCAGCTGTATAAAACTAGATAAGATGGAACAATATGGATATTATATATGCCGAGAATGATAAAGGCAAAATTTCAGTCGACGCACAGATCGGCCGAAATCACTGTTCGGGAAGGATTTTTCAGGTTAGGTTTAGGCTGTGACGTCGGTACTCTCCGATACGTCCGCGCTTTGCGTATAAGTAGCGGATCGGTAAACTGAGAGAGATACACAACGAAAGAGGTTTGAGCCAGACTGGAGGCAGAGTTCGCCACTATCCATGAATTGTGAGCGGATCGCCAGAAACATTTTTAAGTCCAGTATCTGAAGTCTGAGGGTAAGCGAAATTATGATAACTACCGTGTATAATATTTGTTATTTCAGGTTCATATAGAATTCACAAAATATGCCTGTATAAATAGTCATTGATATAATGTATTGTATTTTTAATATGATCTAACATGTACATTGTGGAAAATTAATCACAAATAGCCCCACAGCCAAATGAAGATATATTTATCATATTGCTTTATCGATTACGAAGATAAAGGCAGTCCCATGGCAGAGAGTGTCATAGGGAAATGAAGTGTTAGAAACTTCAGCATGGAAGATCCCAGTTACGAGGCTAAGGTGACTAGTCCCCTTCCTCGCTGCCTTTGCCTTCCCTAGTTCGAGCGCACAACTTTGTACCCATTTACAGCTGGTAAACTGGAGTGTTCTATAGCCAGTTTCAGTAGAAAGCAACCTGATCACGTGGTCACTCACTTTCTTTATTTATGTATTACTTTTGTGTAGATGCTAAGGATAGCATCAGTATTTGAATTTGTACTTGATATGATTTGGAAGGATCAAGTTATAGCATATGAAGGGATGTATAGGAGCGGAATAAACCAGATGATGTTTATTACTGATATGTTAATATTAATTCTGTATCATTGAAATGATGTTACTTGCTATGACTGTATAACTTTGACACCTGATGACTGACTTGTCTGACTTATGTGCTAGTCAGTTACACTTAATTGACATGTTAATATTAATGCTATATCACTGAAATGATGTCCTTGCTTACTATGATTGTATAACGGTGACATCTGATGACTGACTGGTCTGACATCTGTGCTAGTCAGCTACAAGTCTAGCCAGATACTAGCCAAGGCTGATATGTTGCAGGTTCCATGAAATAACTCAAACCAGACTGTCCAGTATCAGAAGCCGGTGCAGTTCATCCGAGGCAATCCCACAAAAAGTGCAGGACCCCAAAGAGTGAACTTCAACTGGTCATTGGCATCCCTACTGTTGGGCCTACCAAGTCTGATATCAGCAAAGGACAGTTTCAGCAGTATCAAGTTGGAAAGATAAGTGTCCTGTTTGACACTGACCACCTATACATGTGAAACAGCCAATAGTTCAAAACAATAATTAACCATACAGAAACTCAGTCAACTGATGACAGTTATCCTTAAATTCAAAGGACTAATAACAGTGATTTCAGTAACTTTATTATTTAAGATCTTGAAGTCTAAACAGACAATAATAGTAATTGTGTGAATATTTTTATATATATGTGTATACTCTTTTCCAACTAGTAGAAATAGAATATTAGTGTAATTATTAAAACTATTTTAACTGTACCGAGGATTTATTCACTTCTTCCATTTGTGGTTTCAGTGAATGTTCATTTTACTTATCCCCTAGAATATAAGTAATCATAAGATAGTCACAGGGAGGAGACACCTTAAATCCTGGTACTACTTCTTACCAACTGGGCCAGGGTTTTCACAGTCTGACTATTTTTATGATAACAATACACCAGTGCTTATTTCTAAGACTGGGGTATTACTTGTAAGACCAGAACTCTTTACTGGCATACTTTTACATAATAAATAATTTTAAATAACCTCCCGCTACAGTGGGGGCTCGTCTGCGGGATATATCTTTGATATTCCTGAGCCATCTTTCTATTTCTGCTGTGTAGGAAATTTTCTTTTTTTGAACAAATTTTTTTTTGGAAAGAGTAAACATAATAGGAAATAATTATATTTTTTGTAGGAGTACCATTGAGTACAGATAAGACAGCTGTTTCATATATGGTGAAGTCAGTTTAATTAACTTTAATTTTAAATAAGTTAATTATATTGTAGTAAATTAGTTTGAGTAAGATCGCTTGCCCTACTAGACTACAGATACATCATGGCTGACTTGGTCAAATTTAGGTCTGCTACACTGCAGGTGGGAAAAGAGCTTGGCATGGATGGTGACGCTCTGATCCGGTATGTCACGACGGAATGTGAAAAGTACACCGAGAGAGAAGCAAAGCAATTGGAAGCAGAAAGAGAAGCCAAGAAATTGGAAGCAGAAAGAGAAGCCAAGAAATTGGAAGCAGAAAGAGAAGCCAAGAAATTGGAAGCAGAAAGAGAAGCCAAGAAATTGGAAGCAGAAAGAGAAGCCAAGAAATTGGATGCAGAAAGAGAAGCCAAGAAATTAGAAGCTGAGAGAGAAGAAAGGAGGTTACAAGCAGAGAGAGACCATGAGCTGAAAATGAGACAGCTTGATCTTGAACTTCAGGCTGGGACTATCACCCATGGTAATAGCTCACCTCATTCTGCGAATAGCTCTTTTCAGAACACAGCAAATGGGGCCATGAACTTCCACCTAGATCCATTTGTTGAAAAGGAGGACGCAATTGAGTCGTACCTGGATAGGTATGAAAGGCTAGCCTCTACATATGGACTGGAAAAGGAAAAATGGAGTCTAAAGTTATCCCAGGGATTGAGAGGTATTGCATATGATGTGTTTCTGAAACTCCCCAAAGAAGATCAGGAAAATTATGAAATACTAAAGCAAGCCTTACTGATCCGGTATGAAAAGAACTCTGAGGCATACAGGAAGAAATTTAGAACTTCTAAACCTCTACCTGGAGAAACATATAACCAGTTCTCAGCTAGGCTAGAAACGTATTTGTTGAAATGGAGTAGTTTAGGTAAGTATCAGAAAACATACGAGGATCTGAAAGAAATGGTTATGTTAGAGCAAGTGAAAGATTCCATGTCTCAAGAAATGAGGAAATTCCTTATGGAACAAGGAGCAGAGAGGCTGGAAGACATTTTGAAATGTGCAGAGAGATACCAAGCAGCTCAAGCTGAATTGGTAGGAACAAAAAGGAAGCAGGTAGAAGGATATAAGCCACCACCCCAGAATACCGAATTTGACCAGAAGGATCAAACATACAGAAACCAGCAAAGATTTGATAATAAGGACAAGAACCCTCAGACTCAGGAAAATAAACCCTACAAACAGGGAGATAAGTGGTGCAAATTTTGTAAGATGAGCAACCACAACACTGATGAATGTGGGAGGAAAAAACCCCTTCATCATGCTGCATGTCTACAGGTGAGGACTTCTGTTAGGAAGGAACTGACTGTGAGTCAGAATAGCCTCCATCACCCACCTACCCAGGAGATAGTGACTGTGAATGGCAAACAAGTCACAGGAATGTATGACACAGGTTTGCCTATGACGCAGTCGTGTGTGCATCTCTGGTGTGCCCTGAACAAATCACCACAGAAACAGTAGAGATTCAAGGGCCACTAAAAGGAACATCACCCCTTACATTACCCATAGCAAAGATTCATGTCAGTTGTCGCTATGTGGAAGGGGAGATAAATGCAGCTGTGATAGATGATCCCTTTTACCCCCTAATTTTGGGGCGTAAATATGTTTTCTTAGGAGACCCTGTAAAACCTATGGTTATGGCAGAAACCCAGACCAGGTCTGACTCCAGGAACATAGAGAGGGACACCAACTTAAAATTTCATTCGACTGAAATGAAACGGGCTCAAGAAGCAGACAGCACATTGAAGCCTTGTTTTGGCAAATTGTCAAAGACACATAACACCCCAAGGAAAGGACACTTCTATAGGGAACATGGACTCTTGTACAGGAAAGCTGGCAGAGGGACGAAAAGTCATGGTCAAATTGTTGTACCATCCACCTATAGGAATAAGGTTATAGGCTGGGGACACATATCAACTTTGAGTGAACACCTGGGTAATGGTGCCACAAAAACAAAGAATAGCCACCCAGTTCTACTGGCCAGGTATTACGGAAGACATAAATCAGTATGTACATTCCTGTCCAGAGTGCACCTATGTAGATTCAGAAAGTCGACGGAAGAGTCTTCATCAAAAATCTACAAGCAAACCAGCAATCAGGGGTACTCCCGAGATTTGCACGGGAGGGGAAACATCCCACACAGGTTCAATTGCAGTCTGAACCCCATGCGCTGGAAAAAAGGAACAAATCACGTAGCGAAAATCAAACACCTACGGATTTGCGAGGGAAAACCACATCCAACTATCAACGAAAAGAGGGCGGTAAACTTCATGGGAAACCTACCGACCCCGTTCCACCAGCAGTAAGAGCCTGGATGAAAAGCCGAACAAGAAGGAGAGAGATAGTATATTCTTGGAAAACAGAATGTGGGCGCAGATTTTCTTAGTCGTCATCCCACAGAGCTTGAGGAGGATAGAAGGAAGGAAAACTAACCTCGGAATGGTCGATTTGCAATTGTCTTGTACCCAATAGTTAAGCTAGATATCATCCAGCTTAAAATATGGGGGAGCTATGTCGCGAAATTGGTTTCAAGTCATTGCAAATGAGTTCAGTTAGATTTATAAACCCATCTACGATCGAGTGACCGCTTTCAAAATGGCGGCGTATCAGCGAAATGTGTATCGGACAGAGGAAATCGCCAACGATAAATAAAAACGAAGGGAATCCGTATGAAAAAGGATTTTACATTTCAGTACAGGGAAGGATGGTGTATAACTGCATATAAGATGGAACGGTAGGAAGTTCTCATTTACGGAGATATATGCGTATTTTCGGCTGCCCACAGTTACGCTAAAAGCATGTAAACCCACTTCTGTTCTAAATATTAAAAGCAACAAATAACAGTTTGGGAATTTACATGGATAGGAAGATAGAGTTTTATCAGCTGTATAAAACTAGATAAGATGGAACAATATGGATATTATATATGCCGAGAATGATAAAGGCAAAATTTCAGTCGACGCACAGATCGGCCGAAATCACTGTTCGGGAAGGATTTTTCAGGTTAGGTTTAGGCTGTGACGTCGGTACTCTCCGATACGTCCGCGCTTTGCGTATAAGTAGCGGATCGGTAAACTGAGAGAGATACACAACGAAAGAGGTTTGAGCCAGACTGGAGGCAGAGTTTTGCCACTATCCATGAATTGTGAGCGGATCGCCAGAAACATTTTTAAGTCCAGTATCTGAAGTCTGAGGGTAAGCGAAATTATGATAACTACCGTGTATAATATTTGTTATTTCAGGTTCATATAGAATTCACAAAATATGCCTGTATAATAGTCATTGATATAATGTATTGTATTTTTAATATTCTTCTTCTTCTTCTTCGTTCGCCCTGAAAAGGACGGTGGTTGCGTTGTGTCTGTTTACAACGTAGCTGTGATATCTGCACCTTTCGGTCGACACATCCGACTTCTGCACGGCATTTTTTAGGACCGGGTTTGCCTTCCCATTTCGATCCACACTCGCTCAGCCAGCCTGCACAGCTGCAGACTGTTTCCAGGACCACCACGTGGAGGTGGAGTGCGGTCTTGACCAGCTCTGGTTCGCTGGTCCTGACGCAGGCAGTCAAGCTGAGTCGCTGACTGCGGTCTCTATTGCTGCGTCTTGAGGTCCCGTATTTTTAATATGATCTAACATGTACATTGTGGAAAATTAATCACAAATAGCCCCACAGCCAAATGAAGATATATTTATCATATTGCTTTATCGATTACGAAGATAAAGGCAGTCCCATGGCAGAGAGTGTCATAGGGAAATGAAGTGTTAGAAACTTCAGCATGGAAGATCCCAGTTACGAGGCTAAGGTGACTAGTCCCCTTCCTCGCTGCCTTTGCCTTCCCTAGTTCGAGCGCACAACTTTGTACCCATTTACAGCTGGTAAACTGGAGTGTTCTATAGCCAGTTTCAGTAGAAAGCAACCTGATCACGTGGTCACTCACTTTCTTTATTTATGTATTACTTTTGTGTAGATGCTAAGGATAGCATCAGTATTTGAATTTGTACTTGATATGATTTGGAAGGATCAAGTTATAGCATATGAAGGGATGTATAGGAGCGGAATAAACCAGATGATGTTTATTACTGATATGTTAATATTAATTCTGTATCATTGAAATGATGTTCCTTGCTATGACTGTATAACTTTGACACCTGATGACTGACTTGTCTGACTTATGTGCTAGTCAGTTACACTTAATTGACATGTTAATATTAATGCTATATCACTGAAATGATGTCCTTGCTTACTATGATTGTATAACGGTGACATCTGATGACTGACTGGTCTGACATCTGTGCTAGTCAGCTACAAGTCTAGCCAGATACTAGCCAAGGCTGATATGTTGCAGGTTCCATGAAATAACTCAAACCAGACTGTCCAGTATCAGAAACCGGTGCAGTTCATCAGAGGCAATCCCACAAAAGTGCAGGACCCCAAAGAGTGAACTTCAACTGGTCATTGGCATCCCTACTGTTGGGCCTACCAAGTCTGATATCAGCAAAGGACAGTTTCAGCAGTATCAAGTTGGAAAGATAAGTGTCCTGTTTGACACTGACCACCTATACATGTGAAACAGCCAATAGTTCAGAACAATAATTAACCATACAGAAACTCAGTCAACTGATGACAGTTTTCCTTAAATTCAAAGGACTAATAACAGTGATTTCAGTAACTTTATTATTTAAGATCTTGAAGTCTAAACCGACAATAATAGTAATTGTGTGAATATTTTTATATATATGTGTATACTCTTTTCCACCTAGTAGAAATAGAATATTAGTGTAATTACACTGGCTAACAAAAAAAAATTTTTTTTTCTTTCTCTAACATTTCTATGTTTTTCTGGTCAATTTTAATGCGCTGTTTTTAAATCTGCAAACCGTTTTTCTCTATCAGGTCGGGATCTCTAGAAATACGCAATTGAAGTTTTTTAACAACGCATACAGTATTACAACATCATTCGTACAAGAAGTATAACAGTTATGTAGGCTTGAATTTCTTTGCAGTCGACTTTCGTCGGTGAATGGCATGTGGTACATCGCGATGAAGCATCCAACAATAATCGGCAAGCATGGTCGCACTCCACCTTCCTTGATAACGTGACTCCATTACGGCGATATCTTGATGGAATCGTTCTCCATGTTCATCGCTGACTTCGCCAAGGTTGTCAGGGAAAATGTCAAGATGCGAATCAAGCAAATGGATTTTGAGGGACATGTTACAGCCCATAACTCTGTATGCATCTATGCACTGCTTTTCAATATGCACATAGTCGACAGATTTGTGATTTCCCAGAAAGTTATCGACAATCGATTTGAATGCCATCCATGCGCGAAGTTCACTACCATGTAACAAGTTCTCGAATTGTTTGTCTGCAATAACTTTCCTAATCTGAAGTCCTACAAAGATACCTTCCTTTATCTTTGCATCGCTAACTTGTGGAAACTTTTCTCAAAGATAAGTGAAAGCTTTGCTCGTTTTATCTAACGCTTTTATGAAATTCTTCATGAGCCCCAACTTTATATGTAACGGTGGTAAAATGATGCTGTCTTTGTTAACTAATGGCTCGTGTATTACATTTTTATGCCCGAGCTGCATACGATCCCTGATAGGCCACACCTTTCTTGCATAATGTTCCTGTCTGTTGCGGCTGTCCCATTCACATAGGAAGCAACAAAATTTAGTATACCCAGTCTGCATGCCCGTGAGAATTGCAATGACCTTTAGGTCTCCACAAATCCGCCATTGGTAGTCATTGTACTCTATTTTTGCCAAAAGTATAGCCATATTGTCATAAGTTTCTTTCATATGAACAGAGTAGGCGACTGGAATTGATGAAAATAAATTTCCGTTATGCAATAACACGGCTTTTAGACTAGTCTTGGAAGAGTCGATGAAAAGTCGCCATTCGTTGACTATTTGCTCATGACCGAGGTGTACCACTAGACCGTTTACATCTTTGCAATAGCAAATGTCATCATCCATCTCAAAGTATTGAACAAGTTCTCTGTGTCTATGACGAAATTTAGATATCGGAGTATTGGGCGCTAAAAGATTCCATTCTTTGAGTCGCGAACCGAGTAATTCCACTTGTCCTTTGGTAAGAGCGAGATCATGTATTAGATCTGAAAGTTCTGAATGGTTAATTAAGTGAACACCATCATTCACCGGTATATAATCCGAGTCAGAATTAGTTTCTAAAGCAGGTAAACTATCACTTTCTGATGGTTCATTCACGTCCAACGGATATTGTTCTGGTGGAACTGGGATCGGACACGTGATTGGATCATGATGCACTGGTTTCGAAACCGATTCAATATTTGGATAAACCACAGACTTTCTAGTTTTAAAAGTGAAACCATGGATATTTGTCAAGCAGAAGTAACAATCAGTAGCGTGATTTGTCAGTTCATGCCATATTACTGGCACTCCAAAAGGCATCGACTTATGCTTCGGCGATTTTCGTAACCAACCTGCCAATGTATTTGCACAAGTCGAACAAACTGCATTTGACTTCCAAGATTTATTTGCATCATCAACTTTTGAATCGAAATAAAGTTCATATGCTTTCTTTAATAATGGTGTAAAGTTTTTCTGGTGAACACGATCGGTAAAATATCCGCAGACGTAACAGAACAGATTAGCTGAATTTCTAAAAGTTCTAGAAGCCATATTTCGCTCAGAATTATTTCAAAATACAGTAACTATTTGAAAAATAGCGTAACATATGTCATGCATCTTTTAGCAGTATAAAAAGTAGAATTATTTTGCATTTTATTAATTTTTAATAAGTTATATAGTAAAAATGAAACGGAGCAAATAACGGTTTCCCAAAAATTTATTTATTCACAAATATCTTAAGAACCCGATGTGATAGAGATAAACGGATTTCAAATTTGAAATCAGCGCAAGAAACTGACCTAAGAACACTTATTCTTATATAAGAAAGAAAAATGTTGTTTGTCAGTGTTATTAAACTATTTTAACTGTACCTGAGGATTTATTCACTTCTTCCATTTGTGGTTTCAGTGAATGTTCATTTTACTTATCCCCTAGAATATAAGTAATCATAAGATAGTCACAGGGAGGAGACACCTTAAATCCTGGTACTACCTCTTACCAACTGGGCCAGGGTTTTCACAGTCTGACTATTTTTATGATAACAATACACCAGTGCTTATTTCTAAGACTGGGGTATTACTTGTAAGACCAGAACTCTTTACTGGCATACTTTTACATAATAAATAATTTTAAATAACCTCCCGCTACACCTGCGTGCCCAATTCTCAACCCTTTGAAAATAAAGTTCGTTCGTTCGTTCACTAATCTCACCGTTACCAAGTGACTAATACATTCCCATAGTCACAAACCCGTCATCTTTAGGACTTTATTAACTACACCCTCCCTCTTCATCTTCTAACAATCACCTCTCAGCCACTCTCATTTCACTAGATCCGGGAGGTAGTTACGGAAATTACGTATCTGTCCCTCGCCCCTTATTAACTATTTTCTCCTACGGATAAAAAAGAAAAAGAAGAAAGTAAGCAAGTTCTGGTTCCTGAAGGGAGGAACTAGCAATGGGAGGGGCATTAGACAGGCGGTCTGAGGAGACGTCTACAGGAGTAATCACTGTAACGGTAATTATTACGAACAATATTTCATAAGCGACCATAAAACCTCCTCTTGAAAAAATAATTACCTCTAGTCGCCTATGGCGGGAAACAGATACAAAGGAATAGGGAAGAATATATAAAGGAAGAAAGAAAGTCATAAAGGAAGAAAGAAAGTCATAAAGAAAGAAAGAAAGAAAGAAAGAATGAAAGAAAAAGGAACAATAACTTGATGTGTTACTGAAATAATAAAAGAAAAACTCAATACCATTTTGAGTTTATAAGATGACTTACTTAACAAATAACAATTTTAAGTACTATTATAACAGACACGACATAAACATGCACAAGTGCATATATAAGTGGATCACATATGGGTTATTTCTAATTCAAAATTCTTGATATATGGAGCAGTATCGCGGTGTGTTCTTGCTCGTACCTTCACTCTGGATACTCCAAATGTGATTATTGCCCTTGGGTATTCACAATGGCTGCTATTATCCTGATTGCGTCCTTTTTGTTGTATTATTTGCCTGTTTTTGGTCATCAGTTTTTCTTCTCTGTGCTTCTGTATGGTGCATAATTTTAGAGAGTAACAGAAAAGGAAATGTCCAAATTGTCATCTTTCCACTAAACCGAATTTTCTGGCCGAACACTATCACCAACCAAGAACTACAAATTCGGATCCACCAAGAAAACATGCGCACCATCATAGCGGGTAGAAGCTGAAACTGGCTTGGCCATATCCTCAGAAGAGACCCCGATTCCATCACCAGAACTGTCAAGCTATGGACTCCAGATGTTGACCAAAAGGTACCTGGCGGAGAATTGTGGAGACAGAGATGCTGAGCATGAACCAGAGCTGGAGTGACCACACGAAGGATGGCTGTCGACCGAGCAAAGTGGAGACAATTTGTTGCTGCCCTACAAGACGCCACTAGGTGTGATGGTCACTGATTGCTTTTGTCAGAGGCCAAGGACCAAAGAAGACGTTTGTATTTTTTTTTAACATTTCAGCATTGTTCTCCATTCTGCGTCTCTCAGCAGTTAAATATATACATCTCACACACACGCGCACGCACGTTGCACGCACGTACTTAGCCCGCACCTAGCACGCACGCACACACACACATTTGTATAGTTTACAAACACGATTATACTCCACCACTTAAGGACATAACAATTACACATATACGTTGTTTTTGTTGTTGTTTTCTTCTACTATGTTGCTGTGATACCCTGTTCAACCTGAAGTTTGGTTATAATTGGGGTATATAGGGTGTTGTTTATACGTTGGCTAGGTCACTCATATATGTTGGCTAGGTCGGTCGAGCAGCAGATGTATTAGAGGAAATTTTACAGATGCTATAATACCGAATAAATAATGCACGATAGACACCTAAAGAATATTTATAAACTATAATAACAATATGGGAGCCGCAGTAGCATAGTGGTTAGTACACTGGCTTCCTAGCTCAGTGGTCTATGGTTCGATCCCCTGATGAGGTGGGATTTTTTTAGGCCGCAAATGGCTCCT
Source organism: Oreohelix idahoensis (assembly GCA_024509875.1). NCBI lineage: Eukaryota > Metazoa > Mollusca > Gastropoda > Stylommatophora > Oreohelicidae > Oreohelix > Oreohelix idahoensis. The sequence goes on along the minus strand of JAMPIV010010383.1, from coordinate 260,850 downwards.
GGGTCGACCCAGCCCCACATGGGTACCAGAGCAACTCTGGGAAGGTTAAGGCGGCCGGCGTGATGCAGACCACATCATCCCTAGTGTGCCGACGGTCAAGAAAATATGAGCCTAACACCATATTCCCAATATGCCTCAATGGGCGTGTAACGGGGATCCTATAATAACAATATAATGTGAAAAACTGAACAAAAATGAAGGATCGAGGACTAGAATGGAACCAGGTCAGGAGGAAGACAGCCGATAGGATAGTATCACGCTCTCTCTTGCAAACCTCTACATCTCACGGTAGAAGAGGAACGACTAAGTAAGTGAGTCATTTCAAAAACACACAAATCATACATATAAGCTATATTAATTTCACTTTTTTGACAGAGTTACAAAAGCATGACCTTCGCACAACGATCATGTTTTACGATGTATAACATTAAAAGCAAAAAACTGTTAAGCTTGCTGGATGAGAGACTGTCAGCCAAATTAAACTGTTAACAATAACAATTCTATCAGTCAATAACTCAACATTTAAAAACAAAATCGGCTGCCACGGCAGGTATGGGAGGCTATAAGCCAGGGGTCCAGACCTCCAGGACGACCCAGAGTCCGCTAGGAGGAGAACATTAGACAATTTCTGAAGGACCGAGGATTAGAATGGAACCAGGCCAGGAGGAAGACAGCCGATAGGATAGTACGGCGCTCTCTCTTCCAAATCTCTATACCCCGCGGTAGAAGAGGAACGACTAAGTAAGTAAAAACTCAAAATAAAAATAAATAAAAATACAAATTCGTGACCTATCATGTCTGAAAATTTGTCAAAATTTCTGCAAGTCTTTCTAAGCAAAACTGATATTTAATACAAGCAAGTTGTAACTGAATAGCTAAGCTCCTGCATGGAAAGCCATAGATAGCTCTCACGTCATCACCCCCTTTCTAACTGTTAATTCGCATCCTCTTTATTAAAAAAATAGTTCTACTGTATTCGAAGAGGGAAGTCTCACATAATAATTCCTAAAGACCTGGCTTGGCACAAACACTCACAAAGGGTCACATCAAATTATTCTTCTTCATACAAGCTTCGGAACATTTTTGTTTGCCTGTCTAGATATATCAAATGTCCCTCTGTTATTTCCTCTCACTACTTCTTTCAAACTGTCTGCCTAAATAGTAATCCTCACTCCTCCTTTCCATACCTACATGTTCCTCTACACAGTGTGTGTGTAAATAAATAAATAAATAAATAAATATATATATTATTTTATTACTTGCTTAAATCATTTGTGCTGTGAGTGTATCATTGTCGTCTTACGGCTAAACCTGAAGAGGGGCTCTTGTAATATTCGGGACCCTAGAGCAAAACTGTTGCTGTTGATCAGAATACCTGCTGAAATCTTCTTACTCTCAGTGATGATCCACCTTCTCTTTTCACGCTTGGTGTTCTAAGTAGGCCTTTATACTTAACGAGCCATTACGGTAGTGGGCCTAGTGGATTTTATCCCAACCATCAATTCTGCCAATCATCCTTGTCATAAAGGAAAACCTATATAATCTTGCGACACTGTCTCTACTTGTCTTCTTATGCGACTTCCAAAAAAGGACTGCCTGGCATTGCTTTCAAAGATTTCACCAATGTATTGTCCAATCCGCCGTCAGTGTTTGTTTCTCATCTTTTGATCCACTGGTACTTGGCTTCGGCATATACCGTTTCACTTTTATTTTTAGATTCCAGTGAGTGTTAATCTGTCTTCTTTGAACTTACTTTCTACTTGCATTGACTCTCTTTATACTTTAAGCTTTTACGTGTTTTTCGTGTTCTGTAAGTGTAACTTGTAATACTCTTTGGCTGTTGGTCTCTCCAACTGTTGGTCTGTTTATTTGGTCTGCTTGTCTGTTTGTGTGTCTATTGGTCTGTCTGTTCGTCTGTCTGTCTGTTGGTCTGTCTATGTGCCACTTGGTCTGTTTGTCTGTCTGTTGGTCTGTCTGTCTGGTGGTCTGTTTTTCTGTTGGTCTGTCTTTTGGTCTTCTGTTGGTTGGTCTGTTTGTCTGTTGGTCCGTCTGTTTGTGCGTTAGCCTGTCTGTTTTTCTTTTGGTCTGTCTGTTTGTTTAACTGTTGATTTATCTATTGATCTGTCTGTCTGTTGGTTTATCTGTGTTGGTCTGTCTGTTTATCTGCCTGTTGATCTGTTGGTCTATCTGTTTTTCTGTTGGTCTGTCTGTCTGTCTGTTTGCCTGTTGATATGTCTGTTGGTCTGTTTGTCTGTTGGTTTATCTCTCTGTTGGTCTTCCATTGGTCTGTTTGTCTGTCTGCTTATCTGCCTGTTGATCTGTTGGTCTATCTGTTTTTCTATTGGTCTGTCTGTTTGTTTGCCTGTTGATCTGTCTATTGGTCTGTCTGTCTGTTGGTTTATCTGTATGTTGGTCTTTTATTGGTCTGTCTGTCTGTTTATCTGCCTGTTGATCTGTTGGCTTATCTATTTTTCTATTGGTCTGTCTGTTTGTTTGCCTGTTGATATGTCTATTGGTCTGTCTGTCTGTTGGTTTATCTGTCTGTTGGTCTTCTATTGGTCTGCCTGTTTATCTGCCTGTTGGTCAGTCTGTATATCTGTGTAGTTGGTCACTACCTGGAAAATAGAACCGCCAGAGTACAGCTGCAAGGACAGACTAGTGAAAAGTTTATATTAGAGCAGGGTGTCCCACAAGGGGGAGTCCTGTCACTTACACTGTTCCTTGCATACATAAATGACATAACTGACAATATTCAACAAATAGCACACAATGCTTCCTTTGCAGATGACTTAGCGTTGTGGATCTCTGAAGAACGTATCATTACTGCAAACATTCTGATGCAGCAAGCACTAACAACACTGGAAGAGTGGGCCAAAACATGGCTCATGAAGATTAATGAAGAGAAAACAACGTACACTGTATTTTCCCTCTCAACTAGACCTCAGAGCTTCAAACTAGTACTAAACGGAGTAAATCTTCATTTAAATGAAAATCCGAACTACCTAGGCATTATTTTTGATCGCCGTCTGACTTGGAAAAAACAGATTGACAGAAATCGAATGAGAGCAAGACAAAGAATGGCAATTATGAAAAAACTTGCTGGAACAACTTGGGGTGCAGATGAGAAAGTGCTTAAGACGTTGTACACAGGGCGAGTGAGGCCAGTTCTTGAATATGGCATGGCAGCATGGGCAACAGCAGCTAAGACAAACTTCGATAAAATTAGCAGACGCCAAAATCAAGCAATGAGAATTATAACGGGAGGCATGAAGTCAACACCTATAAAAGAACTCGAAAAGATTACATGCCTCCAGCCAATGACAGATAGAAGAGACTGCAGGGCTCAGCAACAGGCCGAAAAATTCAAAAGACTAACAGACCACCCAATGTGCCATAGAATAAATGCTCTTAGAAGGCAAAGACTCAAACGAAGTAATTTTGTAGAATCAACCAAACCACAAATGAGAGCAGTATCCATAGATGAAATATCCACTGTTAAACCCATCTACACTGCACACAAGCTTCCAGTTTGGAAACAAAATTGTTTCCCTAAAATGATAGAAAACATTCCTGGAATTGAAAGTAAAAAGAGCCAAACTGCAACAGATAGAAAATCCATAGCGACAAAATACATAGAGAAACATTATCCACGCAACACCTGGACCCATGCATACACAGATGGATCAGCAGCAAATGCAACAGAAAATGGAGGTGGGGGTGTCTTTCTGACCTTAAGCATTGGTGCAGAAAAAAGGCTGTCAGTGGCGACAGGACGATTCTCCAGCAACTTCAGAGCAGAGGCAGAGGCCTTGAAAACTGCAGCAGAGGTTATATTGACAGAAGAAACGGCAGAGAGACAAGTTGCTTTCTTTACTGATTGCACAGTCAGTAATTGCAACGTTGAAAAGACAAAATAATACAGACCTGGATGATCTCAGAGTAGTGCTCCACAACTTTGTCAACGATTCAAAAGTGTTGTGATCCAGTGGATCCCATCTCATTGTAACATCGCCGGCAATGAAGAGGCTGACAGAATGGCAAAAGAAGGTTCACATCTACCTCAGCCTGATGCAAGCATAACTTTTGAGGAGGCAAAGATTTTTATCAGAATCAGTTATAGAAACAAATGGAATGTAGAACATCCAGGGCACACACAGAACGATGCTTACTACCAGCTCCACAGAAGAGAACAAGTGGTAATCTTCAGACTCCGCACTGGCCACAACAGATTCAGATACCATCTATTCAACAAGCTAAAGATAGGAACTACCGATCAGTATAACTGTGGCACTGATAAAATGACTGCTGAACATCTTCTTCAAAGTTGCCCCTTATATGTGGTACAGAGAAAGTGCATATGGCCGACGCAAGCTCCTTTCGTTGAATAGCTTTACGGGGATTCAAATATCCTCAAACTGAATACTGCTTTCTTTGAGAACATTCAAGTGGACGTCTGAGAGTGTACGAAGAAGAAGAAGAAGAAGTCTGTATATTGGTCTCTCTGTCTGTAAGTTTTTTTTTTTTTTTTTTTTTTAATTTATTTATTTTTTATTTATTTATTTATTTTTCAAATTCATTATTACTATTATTTTTTTAATTATTATTTTATTTAATTTTAAAAACACTTTAATTATGATGATTATTGCAAATGTAATATTACTTTTATAATGATAAATGCCTTAATAATGCTTAAAGTAAATGTGAGGATGAAAGGATATTAGTATACATGATGAGAGAGAGAGGAAGGGCAGAATGTCAGACGGGCCTGCGTGCCCAATTCCTAACCCTTTGAAAATAAAGTTCGTTCGTTCGTTCGTTAAGTCTGTCTGTTTGTTAGTCTGTCCGCTGGTCTGTCTGTTGGTCTGTCGATCTGTCTGTTGGTTTCACTATTTGTTTGTCTGTTGGTGTGTCTGTTGGTCCGTCAATTAGTCTGTCTGTTGGTCTACCTGTTAGTCTGTCTATTGGTATGCCTGTTGGTCTGTCTGCTTAATATGTCTATTGATCTGTCTGTTTGTCCGTTGATCTGTTTCTTTGTTGGTTTGTCTGTGTATCTGTTGGTCTATCTGTCTGTTGGTCTACTATTTGTCTACCTGTTGGTCTGCTTGTTGGTCTGTCTGTTTGTCTTTTGGTCTGTCTATTGATCTGTATATCTGTAGGTCTGTCTGTCTATCCATTGATATATCTGTCTTTTGGTCTGTATGTCTGTTTGTCGGTCTAACTGGCTATCCGTTTGTCTGCTTGCCTCTCTGTATATCTGTCTGCCTATCTATTTGTACGTCTGCCTGCCTAATTGTCTGTCTGTTTGTCTGTCTGTCAGGCCGGTGCTAGCGTATTCGGTGCCATAGTGTCATTTCTTTGTTTTTTTCTTCTAATTGTTGGTCCTTATGCAGCTTGGCGCCTTCACTGCACGTGACCCTGTTGCAACACGCCTGCACAAACTATTCATGTGCTTACAGAGGTGGTTTGTGTGTCAATGTGTTTTACATAATGAGGTTCAAAAGGTCAAGGTAGTCCCATAGTAGATACTGTCGTAGCGGAGTGAAGTGTTAGAGACTTCACTATGCTAGGTCCAGCATCGAGAGGTTGGGTGACCAGCTCCTGTCCTCGCTGCCTTTTCCTACCCTACCTCAAGAGCAAAGTCAGGTACTCATTTACAGACTGGGTAGACTGGAGCGGGATGATACCATGAATCGATCCCGGTACCTTAACCGCGAGAGACCCGCACTGTGATGAGTTTGCCAGCCTCAAATACAACCGCACATTATTCGCTTCTTATGAGATGCTAGGCGGAGCAATAGGCTTATTCTTTCTTTGTCTCCCTTGACACCCCGGGAATTACACGGAACAAAAAGCCCACTTCTTGGCGCTCCAAGATAGTTATATATATAATATAAATATATTCAATACCATAATACCCGCCGTAAGTACTTCGGTCGGTCGGTCAGTCACATTTTTGCACACGTCATTTGCGCACTTTTTCTATTTTCGAGAGAGTACATTACCTGTCAACCACAGCTAAGGGGGTGCAACTGTGGTTGAAAGTTAGACAATAATTGTATTGTTTCCATTTATATGTACTCTCCCGAAAATAGAAAAAGTGTGCAAATGAAGGTGTGCATGAACACTTTTATTATGGAAAGAAGCCAACAACACAATTGATAAACAGTACATGAACTGGACGTAGTCAAACTTCAAACGTTGTTCTCAGAGGCAGTAAGTCGACCATGGCTTCTCAGAGGCAGTAAGTCGATCAGGGCAAGATTTTTAAAAATGCGCGAACAATTACGAGACATGTTGTCATAAAAGAAATGTTAGTTATTTAGTCAATTTACGGTCCTTTAGATCATTATCACCGCTCCACATGTCATTTAGGTAAGGTTACTCCATGTCTTCATATTTAATACATCCATATCTTCTCATTGTAAAATTAACTTATGGATTTTAAAATTGTAAAAAGACAGACAGACAGACATAAAGAGAGACAGGCAGGTAGGGAGACAGATAGACAGACAGACGTATGCAGTTTTTACAAGATTATCTAATGACGGTCGCCTGCAATGAAATGACCACAGTAGTGATAGTACCGTATGTAATACATGTAACAGAAACAACATACTATATTAATAACCTGTCAATGTTGATGGGTTATTGCTAATATATATATATATATATATATACAGTAGAACTCCATTTATCCGAACCCCAATTATCCGAACATCCAATTATCCGAACACTTTTTCCAGAAAAAAAAAAAATCAATCGCCACCAGTCACGTTAGACTACATTTCTGAATCTTTTCATGCGGCAAGCTTCAAATGTGTGCGAACAATTTGTAGAGGATGGGATGGGCTAATGGTCGGTCACTTACGTACAGGAAGTCAGTTAGATCATAAAGTCAGTTAATATCTGGTTTACCAATCCAGTGTACGTGTGCGTTCTAGGCAGAACACTGGCTAAACAGACAGTTCAACTTAAAATAATTGTGTCTGCTACTACAGCAGAATAATTTTGGTGTACAAGTATTTCTCTGTGCGATATGGCATCTTCCAGTAGACCTAAAGCATATAAAAGGAACCGCAATGTTTTGTCAATTGAAACGAAAACAGAAATTATCAAGAGACTAGGAAAAGGTGAAACTGTGTCTTCACTTGCGAGGATTTTCAATGTTGGGAAAGCTACCGTCTCTGACATCAAAAGTAAAAAGGATAAAATTATGAGTTTTGCATCGAAATTGGAGAGTGAAAATAGGTCGAAGAAACGTAAAACCATGAGAAATGCGAAATATTTGAAATTGGAAGAGGCTTTGTATATATGGTGTCTGCAAAGAAGAAGCAAATCGGAACCTATCTCTGGCTCTCTATTGTGTGAAAAGGCACTTCAGTTCAACAATCAACTTGACGGTCCTCCTGACTTTAAATCTCGTCATGGCATACGAGAACTGGAGATTCAAGGGGAATCTTTATCTAGCGATGCAACTGCCGCTGAAAATTTTAAAGAAACATTCTTGGCTTTTTTGGAAGAAGAAGGTTATTTACTCGATGATGTGTATAATGCCGATGAGACTGGCTTATACTGGAAATCATTGCCTCAAAAATCACTTGCATCTCAGCGCGAAGCAGCTGCCCCTGGGTTTAAAAAGTGCAAAGAGAGAGTAACAATTTTGGTAGCCGGAATTGCCAGTGGAAGTCATCGTTTACCGGTGCTAATGATCGGCAAAGCCAAAAAACCACGTTGTTTAAAGAATGTGACATGTCTCCCATTGTGCTACAAAGCACTGAAGAGTGCTTGGATGAATAGTGAAATATTTCTTGATTGGTATACAAATCAGTTCATCCCAAATGTGAAGAGGTTGAGAGAACAAGAACAGAAAACTGGAAAAGTAATTCTTCTACTGGACAATGCACCATCTCATCCAGAGACGGATACATTGAATGCAGTTGATGCAAATTTTAAAGTAATTTTTCTGCCTCCTAATGTAACAGCACTGATTCAACCAATGAATCAGGGTAATATAGCAAAGCTTAAAAAGATGTACAAGAAGGAAGTCCTGCGTCGTTTATTGTTGGCTGAAGATGAAGAAAGTGTGGTGGCGTTTTCCAAAAAGCTTAATCTCAAAGACTGCTGCTATATGTTAGCTGATGCTTGGACCACCCTGTCACAAGATAATCTCAACAAGGCTTGGAATAGATTGCTTGGGAAAAAAGGAGGAAATGAAACTACTGCAGTGGACACAAATGATGATTGTATAAATGAAGTTGTGGAACTGTTTCAATGCCCGGATTTTCGGACTGTGACAAAGATGATGCCCACATGTGGCTAGAAGATGATAATGATTCTGGTTTTCAGTTTTTGAATGACGAAGAAATTTTGTCTTTTGTGCAAAAAGAAAACCAAATACATGTAGTGACCGATGACGAAGACTCCTCAGATGTACATGATGTACTTGTAGATTATGAAGAAAACCCAAAACGTCGACCAAGTCCTGAAGAGGCCTTTATAGCACTAGAATCAGCGATGGCTTGGTACGAGCAAGAAGATGACAGCTGTCCTACACAGCTTCTGCTGTTGAAGAGAATGCGGCACTAACGTACCAAAAGGGGACTATCCAGTTTGGTGCAAAAGAGGATTCCTCATTATTTTAAATAGTGGGCTACATCTGTGCAAGTACATGTATACGTAAGTTGCGCCTGGTTTTGAATCGTTTGTAATGTTATTTTGAAAACATTTCTCTTTCTTAAAAAAAAAAATTAATACAAGTAGTACATACACTGCAGTGTAATGACAGATTTTGGTGATATAGTAATCTAATACAGTGTGGGTATTATTATTACAGGACAAGTAAATATGTTTTATAGTGTATTTTCCTTGTGATGGTTAATTATTTTTAGAAATATGTGTACATGTACTCGATACATTATGTAATCCAATTATCCGAACATTTGATTATCCGAACGATGCTCGGTCCCATGGGGTTCGGATAAATGGAGTTCTACTGTATATATATATATATATATATATATATATATATATATATATATATATAATATATATATATATATATATATATATATATATATATATATATATATATATATATATATATATGACATTCACACACATTGAACCACATGAAACATGCACATAAATATGTACATAAGAAACAAAGAAAAAAGCTACATTTCACGCTTATTTGCAATGAAGTACAAAGGCCACCCAAAATAAAATAATTATTTTCTTGGAAGTTCGGCCTTTTAAAAAAAATTTTCACCAATATTTTAGTGCACACAATTTAGCTGCTCCCCTCCCCTCCATAAAATGCCGCCCTAGGCAACCGCCGAGTTAGCCTAATGGCTTTAGAGGCTCTGTCCCCCTAACATCCAATTCGTTCCTGGCAGCCACCACATTTCATATCTAAATTATTTGCACAGATCACATATAAAGCTGCAGGCAACGTTTTAATATGCCATGCAGACGAAAACTCATTAATTGGACCTGGATGAAATTCTTTAACTCTTTCCGGTGCACGAAAGTTTGCCCGTAGCAAGTATAAAGTGGCTTTGAACTAAATTAACTTCGAATTTAGTGGGATAATTTATCTCCCCTTCGTTTTACTAGTAACAAGAAATACGTGTCTCGGTTACCAGAGGTAAGGGGAGATAAAGAAATACTAGGTCCTTCGTGATGTGTAAAACTTATGGAAGGCGATGTCACAGGTTTACTCGGGATGGTAAAATTGTGGAGTTATCTTTTTACATGTACAAAAGATATAGATTTAAATACTAAATTCAAATGTAGACAGAATGAAATGGTCTGGATCATTGTAAAATTAACTTATGGATTTTAAAATTGTAAAAAGACAGACAGACAGACATAAAGAGAGACAGGCAGGTAGGGAGACAGATAGACAGACAGACGTATATGTATGGATTTTAAAAATGTAACTAGACAGACAGATAGGCAGGCAGGCAGGCAGGCAGACATGCAGACAGACAGACAGACAGACAGACAGGCTGGCAGGCAGTAGGTAGGGTGGTAGGTAGGTAGGTAGGTAGATAGATAGATAGATAGATAGATAGATAGATAGATAGATAGATAGATAGATAGATAGAGACAGACAGAGATAGATAGATAGATAGATAGATAGATAGATAGATAGATAGATAGATAGATAGATAGATAGATAGATAGATAGATAGATAGATAGATAGATAGATAGATAGATAGATCAGCTATAAAAACACAAAGTAAAAGTGTAAAATTTGCTACATGAAAAGAAGAAACAAGGAAGAAACACTAATACAGTAAAACATGGACAATTTAAAAAGGTAAAAGATTGAAAGACACCACAAATAAAAATAGACCCCACAAAGAGTGGAAATAAAAATATAACAAGGTAACAGATGTTGTTCTCTTCTTTGTCTTCATCTTCACAGTCTGTCGCTGTTGACGTGAAAGCTTGGAGAATAAATTGTCTAATTCTATTGTTGGTCACACCGTTTTGTTTCTCTGGGTTCTATTATTACGTCAGATTGGCGAAGTGTATGAGCGTCAGATTGGTGGAGTGAATGAGAGTCAGATTGGTGGAGTATTTGAGCGTCACATTGGTGGAGTGTATGAGAGTACGATTGACAGATTGTATGAGCGTCAGATTGACAAAGTGTATAAGCGTCCGATTGACCGAGTGTATGAGCGTCCGATTGACAGAATGTCTGAGCGTCCGATTGAAAGAGTGTATGAGCATACGATTGACAGAGTGTATGAGCGTCAGGTTGACAGAATGTCTGAGCGTCTGATTGACAGAGTAGAGTGTATGAGCGTCCAATTGACAAAGTGTCTGAGCGTCCGATTGACAGAGTGTATGAGCGTCAAATTGACAGAGTGTATGAGCGTCCTATTGACATAGTGTATGAGCGTCCGATTGACGGAGTGTATGAGTGTCCGATTGACAGAGTATATGAGCGTATGATAGACAAAGTGTATGAGCGTACGATTGACAGAGTTATGAGCGTACAATTGACAGAGTGTATGAGCGTCCGATTGGCATATTGTATGAGCGTCAGATTGTCAGAGTGTATGAATTTCAGATTAGAAGAGTGTATGAGCGTCAGATAGTTACAGGAGGCCTTTCTGCTACCACTTACGACCTCAAACAGACCTATTCTACTATAATGAGTGTTAGCTACGTTAAAAGTCTAGGGTACTGAAATGTAATGTGTAGGTAATAAAACACACAGACACACACATGTAATTAATAAGTCTAATAATAATAATAAACTCTATAATACACTGAACTAACACTGGCTGTTAAAGTTAAAGTTTAAAAAATTTTTAAATTTATTAGTCCTGAACCAATTGTTTCTTTTGGTCAGAACATATGAAATGATAGGTATTTATCAATGAAATGCATATATATATATTGCATAATCAAATATAACTTTTGTACATAAGTGTATTAATACAATGATTAATATTAATGGTATCTACACTGTCTTGGGAAATCTAGCACTGGATGGTTAGTTGGGGTGGCGTCATCATGTCCAATCTGTGGTCACAAAGATCATAGTCCTTAACATAGGGACTAATGTTAATATTACAAGCTTTATTTCTTTATTGATGGTGGGATTTGTTAATGAATCTCCAGCAGGCCAGGTTTGCACTTTACTGGCCTGTAATGATGTAGTACAGAATTCTTGTGGCCCACTCCTCTTAGTAGCTGGAGTAAAATGTTAAGCTGCACAGACACCCGCTCTTGTACTTCTACAAGAGTATCTGGCACAATCGTAGTGCCAGATCAGAAACTCTGAAACAAAATTTGTGCCATGTGTCAGTACTCTATTCACTGCGCCACTCTTACACACAACACCACAAACAAACACTACACAGATTGAGTCAGATCTCTCTGACCAACGTAACACATCTCACCCAGTTGTTATCAATTAGTATCAGTTTCCCAAGACTGCATTGCATCCGAAATATGTTCAATAGTTTCCTCTTCTATTCAATAAGGTGGGTGATATGTTCCCACTGATGTCAATAATAGATCCGCCTTCCATAGTCTTAGACAGATTTCATATTTTATTTGTTTTGTCTCTAGGCCCTGGACTCCTGCTGGGGACCTAGAGCAAGCACTTACTTGTCGTAATCATTTTTCATGATATGGCAGTATCAATCACTCAAAATATTAAATTAAACAAGATAAATGCTTTTTTCCTTACCACAATTCAGAATTGAGAACACAGTTACTTATTACTAGCAAAACTCAGCTGAGCTGCTGGCTAGATTATGGCGTCCCACTGATTTTTATGTAATAATTCCGGGAATTCACCTCTAGCAGTAACGTACTGTGTTAATAGACAGTCTTATATCAAATGGCAGAAGTGTGCGTCTCTTTCTCAATAATGTAAATACTTCTGTCCAATCAACGAACTTCCCCTCTAACATTTTTTTCAAATATTCAAACCAAAAGTCAAATTTCAGTCAAATCTCAGTCAAGTGTGTATTATTTTCTGTTGGTCCGTCTGTCTCTACTTGGTTTTTCACAAAAATACACTTGTTTCTTGGACTAACTACATGCAAAAACTGCACAAACCTGCCCCCTAAGTTATTTTTAGCTTCTCTCCTCCGACTTTCCCCTCTAGTTCATTGCAGTTTGATTTTTGCATTTTTAGGGCTCAAGGACACCAAAATGTAACGTTAGTGAAATATGCACAAAAACCTGTTCGCTAGTCTGATGTGAATAATACAGTCTTTCGTCAATATCTTTCGTGTTATCTGTCCGTCTGTATAATTAAAAGTATATTATTTCTCTGCTCAAGATGGGCTATCAAACTAGCTAGGTTTTATTTTCATAACTTTAATATTAAAGAAAACCCTACTTTTCTCAAGGTTATTTTTTGAAAGTTGTTTTTGAACCTTCGTCCACGCGTTTGCCGCTGTATTCAAATAAAACAACCAATTACCGTAAAAACGTCCAAGATATGACTGTTTCGAATAAGAGCTAAGGTCTTTTTTCTACCAATCCCTTACATTGTGTCAACTAGTGGCGTGATTTTTTTCTTTAAACTACAAATTGCGTCTTTTTGCTTTTTAGATTCAAACACGTGTTCAGTCATATTTTTTCCCTTTTATCTCCGTTTCCCCTCCCGTCCAAAAGGGTAAACCGTTTCGTCTGCATGTCTAACTAGTTAGTTTCAATGGCGGTAGAAAGGGCTGGCGTAGGCGAGAATGTATCCTAGTATCTTACGTATAATTTTATCCCTACATGTTATCTTATCCGTTATCTTTATAATTGGAGATATTTTAACGTTGTATCACTGTATTTTTCATCACAGAGCGTCAGATTCTTAGAGTGTATGAGAGTCAGTTTGGTAGAGTGTATGAACGTCATATTGGTACAGTGTATGAGCGTCAGATTGGTAGAGTGTATAAACGTCAAATTGGTAGAGTGTATAAGCGTCAAATTGGTAAAGTATATGAGCGTCAGATTGGCAGAGTGTATGAACGTCAGATTGGTGGAGTGTATGAGCGTCAAATTGGTGGAGCATATGAGCGTCAGATTGGCAGAGTGTGTGAGCGTGTGATTGGTGGAGTGTATGAGCGTCAGAATGGTGGAGTGTATGAGCGTCAGATTGGCAGAGTTTATGAACGTCAGATTAGTGGATGTATGAACGTCAGATTGGTGGAGTGTATGAACGTCAGATTGGTGGAGTGTATGAGCGTCAGATTGGTGGAGTGTATAAACGTCAGATTGGTGGAGTGAATGAGATTCAGACTGGTGGAGTGTATGAACGTCAGATTTTTGGAGTGTCTGAGCGTCCGATTAGTGTAGTATATGAACGTGAGATTGGTGGAGTGTATGAACGTCCGATTAGTGGAGTGTATGAACGTCAGATTGGTGGAGTGTATGAACGTCAGATTAATAGAGTGTTTGAGCGTCATATTGGCAGAGTGTATGAGCGTCAGATTGGTGGAGTGTATGAGCGTAGGATTTGTGGAGTGTTTGAGCGTCAAATTGGTAGAGTGTATGAGCGTCAGATTAGTGGAGTTTATAAGCGTCAGATTGGTGGAGTGCATGAGCGTCATATTTTTGTAGTGTATGGGCGTCAGATTGTTATGTGTATGAGCGTCAGATTGGTGGAGTGCATGAGCGTCAGATTAGTGGAGTGTATGAGCGTCAGATTGGTAGAGTGTGTGAGCGGCAGATTGGTGGAGTGTATAAGGTTCAGATTGGTGGAGTGTATTAGCATCAGATTAGTGGAGTGTATGAGCGTCAGATTGGTGGAATGTATAAGCGTCAGATTGGTAGAGTGTATGAGCGTACGATTGGTATGAACGTCATATTGGCAGAGTGTATGAGATGCGATCGGCGGAGAGTATAAACGTAAGTTAAGTGGAGTGTATGAAAATCTGATTTATGGAGTACATGGACGTCAGATTGGTGGAGTGTATGAGCCTCAGATTGGTGGAGTGTATGAGCGTTGCATTGGTGGAGTTTATGACTGTCAGATTGGAGGAGTATATTTACGTCAGAGTGGTGGAGTGTATGGACGTCAGATTGGGGAAGTATATGAGCGTCAGATTGGTGGTGTGCATGAACGTCAGAATGGTGGAGTATATGAGCGTCAGATTGACAGAGTGTATGAGCGTCATTTTTTTTTTTGAGTATATGGACGTCAGATTGGTAGAGTGTATGAGCGTCAGATTGGTTTAAGTGTATGAGCGTCAGATTGGTGGAGTATATGAGCGTCAGATTGGTGGAGTGTAAGAGCGTCAGATTGGTGGAGTGAATGAGTTTCAGATTGGTGGAATTTATGCGCGTCAGATTGGCAGAGTGTATGATCGTCAGATTGGTGAAGTGTATGAGCATCAGATTGGTGGAGTGTATGATGGTCAGATTGGTGGAGTGTATGAGCGTCAGATTGGTGAAGTGTATGAGCATCAGATTGGCAGAGTGTATTAGCGTCAGATCGATGGAGTGTATGTGGATCAGATTGATGGAGTGTATGAGCGTCAGAGTGGAAGAGTGTATGAGCGTGCGATTGGTGCAGGGTATGAACGTCACATTGGCAGAGTGCATGAGATGCGATTGGTGAAGTGTATGAACGTAAGTTTGGTGGAGTGTATGAACGTTAGATTGGTGGAGGGTATGCACGTCAGATTGGTGGAATGTATGCACGTCAGATTGGTAGAGTGTATGAACGTCAGATTGGTGGGGTGTATGAACGTCAGATTGGTGGAGTGTATGAGCGTCGGATTGGTGGAGTGAATGAGCATCAGAATGGTGGAGTGTATGAGCGTGCGATTAACGGAGTGTATGAGCTTCAGATTACTGGAGTGTATGAGCGCCTGATTGGTGGGGTGTATGAACGTCAGATTGGTGGAGTGTATGAGCCTCAGATTGGCCGAGTATATGAGCGTCAGGTTGGTAGAGTGTATGAGCGTCAGAATCGTGGAGTGTATGAGCTTCAGATTTGTGGAGAGTATGAGCGTCAGATTTTTGGAGTGTATAATCGTCAGATTAGTGGAGTGTATTAGCGTTAGATTGGTGGAGTGAATGAGCGTCAGATTGGTTAAGTGTATGAGGGTCAGGTTGGCAGAGTGTAATCGTCAAATTGGTGGAGTGTATCAGCGTCAGATTGGCAGAGTGTATGAGCGTCAGATTGGGTTAGTGTATGAGCGTCAGAGTGGTGGAGTGCATGAGGGTCGGTTTGGTGGAGTATATGAGCGTCAGATTATTGGAGTGTATGAGCGTGCGATTGGCGGAGTAGATGAATGTCACATTGGCAGAGTGTATGAGATGCGATTGGTCGAGTGTATGAACGTAAGATTGGTGGAGTGTATGAATTTCAGACTGGTGGAGTGTATGAGCGTCAGAGTGGTGGAGTGTATGAGCGTCACATTGGGGGAGTGTGAGCGTCAGATTGTTGGATTGTATGAATGTTAGATTGGTGGAGTGTATGAGCGTCAGATTGGTTAAGTATATGAGCGTCAGATTGGTGGAGTATATGAGTGTCAGATTGGTGGAATTTATGCGCGTCAGATTGGCAGAGTGTATGATCTTCAGATTGGTGAAGTGTGTGGTGGGTTTAGATGTTAAAAGGTTAAGTATTAATTGTCTACCGATGTGAGGTCAGCTATGCAAGTCCCTGAGTCTAAATGTTGATGAAGTTGTTTTCAGGATACCTGTCTGTTACCACCCTACGACCTCAATCTGTTATATATTTTGAGCCTAATTATATGTTATGGTGTCTGGATGTTATCTGGCTAGGTATCTAGGGTAATATGCAATGTAATGTTAATAAAATGACAACAACTACACCTATAACTTAATGAACAAGTAATTAAACAAGTCACTGGGTAAATTTTGAATGATAATATTTTTTACAATTTTATTTTCCTGTATCTCAATTGCTGGGATACAGGACTGTTTAAACTCAAAATATAAGGCACTTTATTTACAGCAAAGTAATTTAAAACAACAACTGTGTCTATTAATATTAATCTAAATTGTTTCTGACTGGAAGTGTTCTGATGAAGCAATAACTCCTATGAAGGGACACGCTTCTGAGGAACGACTTGTATCATCATGTCAAGAATACTGATTGATATAATAATGATGGAGAGTATGGTTAAATAAACTAACACACGCCCGTGGACAATTGGGCTTAAATTTATTTCCTGGAACACTGTGATGTTCTTCTCACAACCACCTTCTTCACGACTGCAACGTCTTAACACTGCTTCAGAACTCTTTGGATTTAAGGCAAACAGGTAATTTTTGCCTCGAGCTTGCAGCTTCAGGAGTACGTATATTTTGGGTATGTGGCTCACTGATTGTTTCACGATTGAACCCTGAAATCAGAGGATTAAGGACTCCTCAGAACATCATACACCTATCTCCATCTTTAAACATTATCAACAGTTTCAAGATCAGTAGAGTTGCTAAATAAATAGCTATCGTTCCTATCTGATTTGGTGCCCTATTCATCATCCGGTAATCTTCAAACATCCGTTCTATACATTCTTTGTCATAGAAGAATTTATAGTTAATTATATAAAGTCATGTGCAAACACTGTGACTTGCTGAAGACGGCCAGTGGTTTTCTTGTCTTCCAATTATAATAATGTCATATTTTATTTCCAACTATGTCTTTTCATTCACTCCCACAGTTTAAGTAACCCTGCCTGGCTTTTAACAGAAATGGTAATCTTCCCTAATAACCTTTGTGGCATAACACAAAGTGTTGAGTTGGGCGCCTTTCTGGTGTTGCCTCTACCCATCAATAATGCATACACATTCAATAATACAGATACATATCAATAATAAGGTTTACATAAATTTTTATCTTACCGCATCAATGAAATAATACACAATTTGTAGGTTAGCCGGCAATCAATGGTCACATTTAGATCGCCACTGATGCAGAACAGCAAAGGCACTGGTCATGTATTCCTTGCGTCTGATGCTAACACTACTTGTGAAATATGTATCTTCGAGTGGCAACTAACGCTGGTTTCAAATCGTTTTTATTACTCCTATTAGTGTATTCTACCACAGCCAATCGAATTATGTTATGCCCACTAGCCTCTTTTTTTTTCTCAAAAATAAATTACACTTTCAAAAATGTAACGTCCCCCTCTCCCCAGACTGGTAAAGTTGAGTGAGGACATCAATGCGTCTGTCTCTCTGTCTTTTCTTTACAATATTTCTGTTACTATCTAAGCGTTTTTAATAAGAAAAGGCAATTATTGATCAGACGACTGTCTGTCATATAGTCGTTATATTTGTATTTCTCTCTTTATCATACTTTCCATTATTGCATTTTTCCTTCTACAGTTATACAAATAATCTATTTTTTCCTCTACGGTAAGATAGTATAATATTATGGGTAGTATTATATTCCAATAAAACGGTATTATCATTGTTTTTGTCCACTGTCCTTTCGTTTATTTTATTCTTTTCTTTACATCCACCACCGTTTTCCTTCCCTCTCTCATTTTATTTCTCAAAACGAAGCAACGCATTTGGATTTCACCAGAAAAATATAACTATACAGGAAATGAGAGCTTGTCTGTGTGTTTTTACTACAGACTCCCTATCTAAGTGTTTATACGTTCAAACTGCTCTACTAGTGAACGGGGTGGGTAAGGGGTTTGTAGTGGCTTTGGCCCGCTTTTCCAAATCTGCTAGTAGCAAAGTCACGCACTCTCGTTACACTAAGTGATGCCTAGAACCAATGTCGCCTGTCGTTCTATTAATACTTCTTCTCCTTCCGTCACTCCCCCGTCTTTCTCTCTCTCACTCTTTCTTGGAACGAACACGCCTTGGCTGTCAAAATGTTATAGTTAATTTCAAGGACGGAGTATGAAAAAGCTTGTACTATTGAGAGAGGGTACCAATCACTTTGCGTTAAGGTTTTCTCAAAACCTGCGCGACTGCGGGCGATGGCGAAGACGTTGAGCACAATTCCATTATGTTATCTCTATATTATTTGGATTTATAATCTATAATATTTTATCTATTTGATCTGGGTATCAGGGATCTTACTACAAAGTGTATGAGCATCAGATTGGTGGAGTGTATGATGGTCAGATTGGTGGAGTGTATGAGTGTCAGATTGGTGGAGTGTATGAGCGTCAGAGTTCAAGAGTGTATGAGCGCGCGATTGGCGGAGTGTATGAACGTTACCTTGGCAGAGTGTATGAGATTCGATTGGTGGTGAGTATGAACGTAAGTTTGGTGGAGTTTATGACAGTCATATTGGTGGAGAATATTTACGTCAGACATGTAGAGTGTATGAACATCACTGTTATGATTAAAATTCATAACATGTCTGTCGATATCGTATTTTACGCTGTACAACCCAATGCCTAGAATCCGGCTTTTGGCTGGGATCATGTGTCTAGACACAGGGACCGGTACAGTGACATTCATGTGTCATTAGGTCTCTTGTGTGAGAACACAGAGGATCACTACGGTGACACATGTTGTCATTGGGTCTTCTTGTGTTGGGACATGTGGTCTTGACCAGGGCCGGGTTAGGGCGGGGATAATGCGACCTCATGCGAGGAAAAAATATGCGACCTCAAGCGAGGAAAAAAAAAAAAAAAAAAAAAAAGTCTGTCGATATCAAATGGTTCGACAAGTATTCTTACTTGTTTACTATCAGTAGTCCTTAGTAACAGGAAGTTATGTCATTGCCTTGTAGCTCAGATTGCAGACGCTAAGGTTGGTGTCCCCAAAAGTTAACGATCGTCTGCTGGGTTCTTCTGTGTGTGTCTTTGAGGCAGGTGGACGTATGTCTTTGAGCTCCTGAGAATTATATGATTTCACGACATATTCCTCTGATGTTCGACCACTAGATCATCCATACACCTCCGTGTGATGATGCTAGTTTATGTATGAAAGGAATTCTGATTTCTGTGAAGAACGTGAGTAATTAAAAATGTGTAAACCTGTCGGGGATAGCGTTCTAGCTACAGACGATACTGAGCTATACCGATTGACTAGATATATATAATGCCAATGGATATAATGGCTTTCTAGATGATAATTGTGGACCAACGTTTTTGAGAATAAACTGTGTATTGATTTGTCCAACCTGGCCTTTGTGGTGACATTAATAGTTGGTGATGAAGGGCTGTATGCGTGGTCTACTAATATACCTCTATATGGACTTGTCCTGAGTAATCAAGTCGTTTACTCATCATCTAATAATAATATAAAAGACCCGCAACAATCACATTGGTGGATGTATGAAAGTCAGATTGGTGGAGTGTATGAACGTCAAATTGGTGGAGCGTATGAGCGTCAGATTGACAGAATGTATGTGCGTCAGATTGGTAGAGTGTATGAGCTTCAGATTGGTAGAGTGTATGAACATCAGATTGGCAGAGTGTATGAGCGTCAGATTAAAAGAGTGTATGAGCGTCAGAATGGTAGAGTGTATGGGCGTCAGATTGGTAGAGTGTATGAACGTCAGATTGGTAGAGAGTATGAGCGTCAGATTTTTAGAGTGTTAGAGTGTCAAAGTGATAGAGTGCAGGACCGTCAGATTGGTAGAGAGTATGAGCGTCAGATTGTTAGAGTGTATGAGCGTCAGTTTGGCAGAGTGTATGAGCGTCAGAATGGTACAGTGTATAAACGTCAGATTGGTAGAGCGTATGAGCTTCAGATTGGTAGAGTATATGAGCGTCAGATTGGTACAGTGTACGAGCGTCAGATTGGTAGAGTGTATGAACGTCAGGCTGGTAGAATGTATGAGCGTCAAATTGGTAGAGTGTATGAACGGTAGATTGACAGAGTGTATGAGCGTCAGATTGATAAAGTGTATGAACGTCAGATTGTTAGAGTGTATGAGCGTCTGATTGACTGAGTGTATGGG
This sequence comes from Oreohelix idahoensis, assembly GCA_024509875.1. NCBI lineage: Eukaryota > Metazoa > Mollusca > Gastropoda > Stylommatophora > Oreohelicidae > Oreohelix > Oreohelix idahoensis. Next base: position 240,466 of record JAMPIV010010383.1, on the reverse strand, counting down.
CGTCAGATTGGCACAGTGTACGAGCGTCCGATTGGAAGTGAATGAGCGTAAGATTTGTAGAGTGTATGAGCGTCAGATTGGTAGAGTGTATGACCGTATATTTGGTAGAGTTTATAATCGTCAGATTGATAGAGTTTATGAGCGTCAGATTGGTAAAGTGTATGAGCGTCAGATTGGTAGAGTTTATGGGCATCAGATTGGTGGAGTGGATGAGGGTGAGATTGGTGGAGTGTATGAGCGCCAGGTTAATAGAGTGTATTAGATGCGATTGGTGGAGTGTATGAACGTACGTTTCGTGGAGTGTATGAACGTCAGATTGGTGGAGTGTATGAACGTCAGATTGGGTCGAGTATATGAACGTCAGATTGGTAGAGTGTATGAGCCTCAGATTGGTAGAGTGTACGACCGTCAAATTGGAAGAGTATTATGAACGTCAGATTGGTAGAGTGTGTGAGCGTCCGATTGGTGGAGTGTATGAGCATCAGATTGGTGGAGTGTATGAGCGTCAGATTGGTAGATTATATGAGCGTCATATTTACAGAGTAAGTAGAGCATCCGATTGGCGGAGTGGTTAGAGCGTCCCTTTGGCAGAGTGGTAAGAGCGTACGTTTGGCATGGAGCGTCCGCTTGGCAGAGTGGTTAAGACGTTAGCCTCTTGCGGCCAAGGTTCAAAATACAGTGGCTTTCAAAATACAGAGGCGTCTTACTCCAGTCTACCCAACTGCAAATGAATACCTGGTTCCGTTCTTGAGTTAGTGAAGGCAAAGGCAGCTAGGAATGGAACTGGTTACCTTACCTCTCGAAGCTGAACCTAGTGAAGTAAAATCTCTACCATTGTATTCCCGTACGGTAATTTCTGCTATGCTTCTACTTTATATTGTTGTTGTTATTGTTGTTGTTATTGTTGTTGTTATTGTTGTTGTTATTGTTGTGGTTATTGTTGTTGTTATTGTTATTGTTGTTGTTATTGTTATTGTTGTTGTTATTGTTGTTGTTAATGATCCAGCAGCGCTTGGGCTCTCGATCTTCGGCTCAATACCAGGTAGTTGATATCTGCATGTTTTCGCAAGTTGTTTTGTTTCTTCCTACAAGGTGTTCCACTTATCTGGAATTGGAGGAAGGAGCATTTTCCTAACATTATCGAGTACTGGGCACTCAAAGAGGTGGTGGTCAACAGTTTCATAGCGGTAGTTACATAGCTGGCACTCCGGAGTGTGTTGTGGTTGGATTCTATTCGAGTGATTATTGAGTGGTAAATATTGTGACCTGAGCCAAAAAAATGGTGCTCTGATCCCTCCTTGTAAGATGGCCGATGTTGTTATTAGGATCAGTACCGGCCATAATGTGTGTAAACCTCTCTCCCGAGCTTTCCCATGGCCCATCTGTTCAGCCAAGTTTCTTATAAATCCACTGTCTTTGATTACTGATCACTACGTTCTCAAGATGCTTCTTTCTCAGTTTTCCTTTGCGTGCTTGCCTTTGTTCAGAGCATCCTCTTCTGAATTTTCATCAGTTCAGAGCTTTAACATTCTATCAAATGGGTACCTGACTCTGCTCTTAAATTATTGAAAACAAAGGCAGCGGGGAAGTGAACTGGTCCCCCGACATCTCGAAGCTGGACCAAGTATATTGAAGTCTCTAACACTTTACTCCGTACGGCAGTATATGCTATGGGACTACCTTTACCGTATGTTGGTAAATTGACTGTTTTGATCACTGATAACTTTACCCCCGTTCAAAAGAAGCTTCTTTCTCGGATTCAGAATTTTCAACAGTTAAGAGTTTTTACATTGTGTAATGATGTGTTAGATACAGGGGCGGATTATCCATCAGGCTAACTAGGTTGAGGCCTAGGGGCCCGGAGCTCTTGGGAGCTCGTGTGTGGTGAGTTGGGATTATTTAAATATAGTTACAGGGGACTTAATGTACTGACTGAGATCAGCTGTGAAGGTCTCTGTATCTAATAATGTTGGTGTGTTACAGAGAACCTTGCTTGCTACCACATTTCGACCTCACTCAGACTTATTCTTGAATGTATGATGACTTCGTTTAATGTCTAGGGTTATGATAGTGATGAAGTGTAAGTTCACAACAACCAACAGACAGATAACCACCTAAGTTAAGATTCACAACAATTTACAACACTATGACAATCACAAACGCATAACACTCTAACGATTTATCTTAAGTAAGTCAAGTGTTAAATTTTATACAATGTATTAGCTTTTCAATATATAGATATCCTGATCCTACTACAATGTGAATCAGGAATCACAATCAAATGTAAGCACAATGTTTATGTACACAAATTTATACAAAAGATCTTTGTCCAGGCATATAATAGTCTTGTAATATAAGTGTAGTGTTGTGATGTATTATTATGAGGTAATACTGGCTTTTAATGCTAGGTTGTTGTTTGTCATCACGACTTCATGTGTTTGTTACTGGTGGAAATAATATTAAAGGATTCACAGATTCTGTTTCTTTAAACTTTCTGTCCCTTTTATAATAAAGTTCAGTTCAGGGGTATTTGATTCAAGGTTGGGCTTTACGTGCTGACATGCTCTTATCTTATAAGGCAGCTGCAGGAAACCTGTATCCTCTGCTCGCTTGCTTCTCAGTTTGATAATATGATAGGCAATGGCCGCTATCTTGGGCTGGGAGTCTGCTGCCAACTTTCTGGATCACGCTGTACTCAGACCAGACGATGCAATATCACCATCTATACCACGGTCCCTCAAAGTGAAGGTTATGCGTCCTTCTTACTAACTAGTATATAATATTATTCCACACTGAAGTACATGACAGTACAAACAAACATAAAGTTCAGCGCTTTAGGCCAACTGCTAGCTTTTCATGTGACAATATACACCAGTATTCCTCTCCCTAATGGTTACAACGCCTCTGCAATTCCAGCTGTAATCCCTTCCATACAATAGGATAGGTGTTATGTTACTATATGGCAATCCAATATATATATATGCAGTTATACTCCTCTCTGACAATCTTTTACATGGTGGAGCAATATCTAGGCTTTGCCTCATGTTTGCTACTGAACCGCACTCATACAGACATAATTTATTATTTCACATTCAATTTTCATATAAATACAGATCAAAAATGTCTAGCTTACCACAATTCGTAAGGAAAACACACTAAAGATGACTGGCACAGTTTGATCTGCGGTATGTCCAAGCTGTTATCATATATTTAATTTAGGATAACACTGCCTGATCTCATCTCTCAAAATGTGTAACGATATGGCGTCCCTTCTAAGATTTCTTCTGCCAATATCCAGTGTATTGACCAATCGTTTTTGAATATATTCAAAAGACTACCCAGTCATTCCACATTTTCATTCACTTCTACTCCGTTTCTAGGCATTTATTTGTTATTCATAGGTCACCCAATCCAATTTCTTTTAACTTCAAAGTTCAGCCAATGGCCTCCCACGTACTATCTTAGACTTTCTGTCACTACTATGTTTCAACAAAAATCAGGGATTTCCATCCCGAGCAGATATGACCAAACCTGACAGTATCCACGTTCTCTATATGTTTTATTACCAATATCTAATTATCTAATGGACTTTTTAGATAATTTATTACATATTTCTAGTCCACTAGCCTTCCTGTACCCGAATATATGATTTTAAAGGGGCTAAGTGGCGTGGTTAAAATGTTATCTTTTGTTCGATGTTAATTGTTTATTTTTAACTACCACTGTCCAAATCTTTTTAACTGTACTGTCAGTATAAAGTCAGGAGCTTAGACGTAAAACAGTAGAATGTCAGGTTTCCTGATCAGAGCTAAGATTGAGTAGGGACCTTTTGTTAAATCTTTAGTTTTTTCATCACTGTTTATTTGAAAATCAGGCCATGCAAACGAAGTGCGAGAGGGCTTACGCTGCGAAACACAGCGAGCGGCTCAACTGCATGCGTTCATCCGTGCATCTCTCTATCTCTTTCTTCGTCCGTCTGTCTTTCTAGGCTAACATTTGCTTGAACTTGCACTATGTCAGTTCTAGTATCAAGGTCGTTTATAAATTACAGTACACGTTCTATTTTTAGAACTACTATGATTCGCGTGTAGTATTTACTATCGCCGTATCGTTAGGCCTATACGAACGAAGTAGGAAAAGTGGATATCTTTTGAGTTCAGCCATTACGGCGTTATAAAACGGAAGCGCTATTTCTATTGGGAAAGCACTGGTCTTTCTCCATTCTTCTTCCTATCGTATTATTTCGTTCGGCTTTACATTTATGTTCTAATTTATATATGGGTATTAGAATTTTTCATCACAATTCGCCCCACTTAAAACAGACATCATATGTCAGTCCCTAATTCTATATACACATAGATAAATCTCTATCTATGCCTGGTGATTACTTTGATTCTCATAGCACGGATGGCGGCTTAGAAAATCAGCACCTAGGTTAGTTTTTCCAGGTACCGGTATGGTCTCTTCCACTAGAAGCCCTATAGTGATGATTTTTCTTCCCAGAATTATCATTCACAAATCGACCGCTACCAATTTTTTTCTTTGGGCTCTCTCCCCACTTAAAATTCCTTGTGAGAGATCTCCGCTCTACATTTTCTTCCTCCAGTTTACATAAGTCCGATCCAGGGATTTTCGGCTTATTCTGGGGTAAGACATCTCTTTGTACTCGCTGCATAGTGGCCATTGTAAAACATCCAAGTGAAGACTGTCCGTGAAAAGCGGGCTCCCATTCCACTTTGTCCACTTTATTAAATTTATTTTTCTTTTCAGTGTCAGGCCTAAGTTTGCCCCGTGGCGTGTCTAAGTCCTGATCACTGTTCCCACTTGTGGGTGTTCCCTCATGTAATATGCCACATCTTTCTATAAAATTCTCAATGTCAATCATTGCCTTGGGCCAATAATAATTGTGAGCCACCTTTTGAATGATGGTACCTATTTTCTCATGGTCCCCATCTTGTATCACATGTAAGCTCCTTATCAACTCTGCCCTATACCTTTTAGGAAGTACCAGCTGTCCCTGACCATTGGATCTAGATCCAGCCTTCCTATAAATCAATTTGTTCTTCATATAGAAGTCTCCTTTTCCTGGAGGTGTATGACAATTTGACAATTTCTTAAAACAAGGCTTGAGGGTCTTATCCCCAGCCTGCGCCTTCCTCATCTCATCTGGGGTGGTATCTATCAGAATATCCTCCTCCTTTCTAGAGGTCGACCTGACCTGAAGGGTGGCCATATACACAGGTTTCCTTCTACAACGGTCAGTATCATGATTGTCCATCCGACAAACTTTACACCACTTCTTTCCTTGGTTGAAGGGTTTTCTTTCATCAAATTTCCTTTCATCGAATTGTGGGGTTTTATTTTTATTATCATATCGTTGCATATCAAACTGGTGCTTACCTTTGTTCTGATCTCTATGATCAAACTTATTAAAGTTTTGTGGTGCCTTAAAATTGTCTACCTGTTTCTTTTTATTACCAGTTACCTCTGCTTGAGCTGCCTGATATCTTTCAGCGACATTTAATAACTCACCCAGCCTCTCGGAACTTGTTCCATGAGAAACTTTCTCAGGTCTGGGGCCATGGACTCTCTTAGCTGCTCTATAAGGATCATTTCCTTAAGATCTTGGGTTTTCCCCAGAGCAGTCCATTTCTCCAAGTATGTCGCTAACCGTGCAGAGAACTGGTGATATGTCTCACCTGACAGTAGTTTAGAATTCCTGAACTTTTTTCTATAAAAATCTCCATTCTTTTCATATCTTAACAAAAGAGCCTGCTTTAGCATGTCATAATTGTCTTGGTCATCTCTGCTCATCTTGGCAAAAACTTCATAAGCTGTACCACGAAGCCCTAGTGATAACTTTAGGCTCCACCTTTCTCTCTCTAAACCATACGTGATAGCTAAAAGTTCATATCTATTTAGGTAACTTTCTATGTCATCGTCTTTCTCAACAAAATGGTCTAAATGAAAACTCATAGCTGAGGTTGAGGCTGCCTGACTAACAGTGGCATCTGAGGCAAAGGGACTGGCACCATTTTCAGGAGCATGGCCTTGAATTTCTAACTCTCTTAGTCGTAATTCATGCTCCCTCTGCAATCTCCTATCTTCTGCTTCCCTTTCTGCAGCTAATCTTCTTTCTTCTGCTTCCCTTTCTGCAGCTAATCTTCTTTCTTCTGTTTCCCTTTTAGCCTTTTTCTCTTCCAACTGGAGCCTCTTTATTTCCGCCTCACGATCCGCCTCCATCTGTAACCTTTTAGCCTCAGCCTCCAATGCCCTAGCCTCTTTGTCAGCCTCAATCTGCAACCTCTTAATTTCCTTGTCAGCCTCTAACTTTCTTTCAGCTTCTTTCTCTAATCTTTTTTCTTCCCTGGCAATAAATTTATCACATTCTGAGGTCACATAGTCAATCAAGACTTGACCATCCATGTGCATTTCCCTGGCAGTCTGTACAGCCGCAGATCGAAACTTTGCCAGGTCAGCCATTTTCTAACAGGCAAATTTATACAATGTCTAACTAAACAATTCTATCTATGGCTAATTATACTAAGGACAACCACAAGCACTGAAAGCTCAACCTTATTTATTTTCCACCCAAGAATACCTTTTTAATTTTTATAATTCCCTGAAGTGAGCTACCCAATATAATTGGTGCTTTGAAAAATTCAAATCCCGGGAGCGAGACCCCCAATATATGTGGTGAGTTGGGATTATTTAAATATAGTTACAGGGGACTTAATGTACTGACTGAGATCAGCTGTGAAGGTCTCTGTATCTAATAATGTTGGTGTGTTACAGAGAACCTTGCTTGCTACCACATTTCGACCTCACTCAGACTTATTCTTGAATGTATGATGACTTCGTTTAATGTCTAGGGTTATGATAGTGATGAAGTGTAAGTTCACAACAACCAACAGACAGATAACCACCTAAGTTAAGATTCACAACAATTTACAACACTATGACAATCACAAACACATAACACTCTAACGATTTATCTTAAGTAAGTCAAGTGTTAAATTTTATACAATGTATTATCTTTTCAATATATAGATTTCCTGATCCTACTACAATGTGAATCAGGAATCACAATCAAATGTAAGCACAATGTTTATGTACAAAAATTTATACAAAAGATCTTTGTCCAGAAATATAATAGTCTTGTAATATAAGTGTAGTGTTGTGATGTATTATTATGAGGTAATACTGGCTTTTAATGCTAGGTTGTTGTTTGTCATCACGACTTCATGTGTTTGTTACTGGTGGAAATAATATTAAAGGATTCACAGATTCTGTTTCTTTAAACTTTCTGTCCCTTTTATAATAAAGTTCAGTTCAGGGGTATTTGATTCAAGGTTGGGCTTTTGTGATGAATTTACCGTGATACAACGTTAAAATATCTCAAATTATAAAGATAACATTATAGGGATAAAAATAATGCGTAAGATACTAGGAGACATGCTCGCCCATGCCCGCATTTCCTACCGCCATTTAAACTAACTAGTTAAACATGCAGACGAAACGGTTTACCCTTTGTAGACGGGAGGATAACGGAGATATAAAAAAAGGAAAAATATGACTGAACACGTGTTTGAATCTAGAAAGGCTAAAAGACGCAATTGGTAATAAAAGAGAAAAAAATTCATGCCACTAGTTAACACAATGTAAGGAAATGGACAGAAAAGACCTTAGATCTTATTCGAAACAGTCATTTCTTGGACGTTTTACAATACTTGGTTGTTTTATTTGAATTCAGCGGCAAACGCCGTGGAGAAGGTTCGAGAACAAATTTCAAAAACTAACCTTGAGAAGAAATATGTTTTTCTTAATAATAAAGTTATGAATATAAAACCTAGCTAGTATGATAGCCCATCTTAAGCAGAGGAATAATATACTTTCATTTATACAGACGGACAGATAACATGGAAGATATTGACGAAAGACTGTATTGTTCACATCAGACTGGCGGACAGTATTGTTGTGCACACTTTCACTAAAGCTTCAAATTTTCGTCCTTGAGACACGGAAATGCAAAATCTAGCTGTAATGAACGAGAGGGGGAAGGTTGGAGAATTGTGGCTAAAAATAACTTAGGAGGCAGATTTGTGTAGGGTGTTGCGTGTAGTTGGTCCAAGAAACAAGTGTGTTTTTGTGAAAAAAATAGTAGAGACAGACGGACCAACAGACAATAATACATACTTGACTGAGATCTGACTGAAATTTGACTTTTGGTTGAAGATTTGAAAAAGTTAGGGGGGAAGTCTGTGATTGGACAAATGTATTCATATTAGCGGGATAGAGACGCGCATTTTTGCCATTTGACATAAGTCTGTCCAGGGACACAGTCAGTTATTTCCAGTGGTGTTTTTCCCAGAAGATATTATATACAATTAGTGGGACGCCATCCTATAGCCAGCAGCTCAGCTGAGTTTTGCTAGTAGTAACTGTGTTCTAAAATTCTGAATTCTGGTAAGAATGAAAGCATTTATCTTGTATATTTTAAATATTTTGAGTGATTGATACTGCCATATCATATAAAATGATTACGACAAGTAAGTGCTCGCTCTAGGTCCCCAGCCCAAGTTCAGGGTCTAGAGACAAACAAAAAATATATGGACGCCTAACTAAGACTATGGAAGGCGGATCTATTATTGAGATCAGTGGGAACATATCACCTATCTTATTGAGGGGAAGAGGAAACTATTGAACATATCTCAGATGCAATGCAGTCTTGGGGAACTGGTACTATATGAAAACAACTGGGTAAGAGGTGCTATGTTGGTCAGAGAGATCTGACCCATTCTGTGTAATGTCGTTGTGTTGTGCTGTGTGTAAGAGTGGTGCAGTAGATAGAGTACTGACACATGGCACAAATTTTGTTTCAGAATTGTGAGTTTCTGTTGTGGCACTAAAGGTAGTGCCACATACTTAAGCAAGAATACACAAGCAGATGTGTGTGCCGCCTAACGTTTGTGTCGGTGCAGCCTAGCAGTGTATTCCAGCTACAGAGAGGAGGGGGCCACAGAAATCCAGTATCAGATCTTCACAGACAAGATGAGTGAATACGTGGCCTGCTGAAGATTCACCAGTATTTAAAACCACCATAAATATTTCCCCTATCAAATATAGACGGAATTCTTGGGAAACATAACATTTACTACAGTCTATAAGTAAATGGACAAAGCTCGTTGTAATCACAGAGTGGGAGTGATGACACCACCCCAACAGCACTTCCAGTAATAGTTCCCAGAGACAGTAGAAATATTATTAAGATTAACCAGTCTTATAAAATACCTATGTACACAAATACCATTTTATTATGCCATATATCTATGCATTCCATTTATAACTACATAACGTTTCATATGTTCTGACCAAAATAAAACATTGGTTCAGAACTAATAAATTTAGAAAAAAATTGTTAAACTCAAAACTAAAACAGTCTGAGTTAGTTCAGTGTGTTATAGATTTTATTAATATTATTAGACTTATTAATTACCTGTGTGTGTTTGTATATTCTATTACAACACATTACATGTCAGTACCCTAGACTTTTTAACGTAGCTACATTCATGATAGTAAAAGAGATCTGTTTGAGGTCGTAGTGGTAGTAAGAAGGGCCTTCTGTAATTCACATAAACTTTTATCTCAGGAGCCTTCACAGCTGACCTCATACAGCACCCTAGGTAACATAACAACCATACAATACCATCAAAACCACTACAGCTTTACGTGCTGACATGCTCTTATCTCATAAGGCAGCTGCAGGAAACCTGTATCCTCTGCTCGCTTGCTTCTCAGTTTGATAATATGTTAGGCAATGGCCGCTATCTTGGGCTGGGAGTCTGCTGCCAACTTTCTGGATCACGCAGTACGCAGACCGGACGATGCAATATCACCATCTATACCACGGTCCCTGAAAGTGAAGGTTATGCATCCTTCTTACTAACTAGTATATAATATTATTCCACACTGAAGTACATGACAGTACAAACAAACATAAAGTTCAGCGCTTTAGGCCAACTGCTAGCTTTTCATGTGACAATATACACCAGTATTCCTCTCCCTAATGGTTACAACGCCTCTGCAATTCCAGCTGTAATCCCTTCCATACAATAGGATAGGTGTTATGTTACTATATGGCAATCCAATATATATATATGCAGTTATACTCCTCTCTGACAATCTTTTACATGGTGGAGCAATATCGAGGCTTTGCCTCATGTTTGCTACTGAACCGCACACATACAGACATAATTTATTATTTCACCTTCAATTTTCATATAAATACAGATCAAAAATGTCTAGCTTACCACAATTCGTAAGGAAAACACACTAAAGATGACTGGCACAGTTTGATCTGCGGTATGTCCAAGCTGTTATCATGTATTTAATTTAGGATAACACTGCCTGATCTCATCTCTCAAAATGTGTAACGATATGGCGTGCCTTCTAAGATTTCTTCTGCCAATATCCAGTGTATTGACCAATCGTTTTTGAATATATTCAAAAGAGTACCCAGTCATTCCACATTTTCATTCACTTCTACTCCGTTTCTAGGCATTTATTTGTTATTCATAGGTCACCCAATCCAATTTCTTTTAACTTCAAAGTTCAGCCAATGGCCTCCCACGTACTATCTTAGACTTTCTGTCACTACTATGTTTCAACAAAAATCAGGGATTTCCATCCCGAGCAGATATGACCAAACCTGACAGTATCCACGTTCTCTATATGTTTTATTACCAATATCTAATTATCTAATGGACTTTTTAGATAATTTATTACATATTTCTAGTCCACTAGCCTTCCTGTACCCGAATATATGATTTTAAAGGGGCTAAGTGGCGTGGTTAAAATGTTATCTTTTGTTCGATGTTAATTGTTTATTTTTAACTACCACTGTCCAAATCTTTTTAACTGTACTGTCAGTATAAAGTCAGGAGCTTAGACGTAAAACAGTAGAATGTCAGGTTTCCTGATCAGAGCTAAGATTGAGTAGGGACCTTTTGTTAAATCTTTAGTTTTTTCATCACTGTTTATTTGAAAATCAGGCCATGCAAACGAAGTGCGAGAGGGCTTACGCTGCGAAACACAGCGAGCGGCTCAACTGCATGCGTTCATCCGTGCATCTCTCTATCTCTTTCTTCGTCCGTCTGTCTTTCTAGGCTAACATTTGCTTGAACTTGCACTATGTCAGTTCTAGTATCAAGGTCGTTTATAAATTACAGTACACGTTCTATTTTTAGAACTACTATGATTCGCGTGTAGTATTTACTATCGCCGTATCGTTAGGCCTATACGAACGAAGTAGGAAAAGTGGATATCTTTTGAGTTCAGCCATTACGGCGTTATAAAACGGAAGCGCTATTTCTATTGGGAAAGCACTGGTCTTTCTCCATTCTTCTTCCTATCGTATTATTTCGTTCGGCTTTACATTTATGTTCTAATTTATATATGGGTATTAGAATTTTTCACCACATCGTGCATAATTTAAAACTATTAAGCTAAAAGGTTTGAAACAAATATTAAAGTTATTGCTTATTAGTTCAAGGTGGGCGCCCAAACACCAAAAGTCCTAGAGGCCCTTTCTGACTTAATCCGGCCCTGGTTAGACATTATTAACAAATAAGAGGTTTTACATAAACTATAGACCCGAGAAGGAGCCGCGGTAGCATAGTGGTTAGTGCACTGGCTTCCTAGCTCAGTGGTCTATGGTTCGATCCCCAGATGAGGTGGGATTTTTTTAGGCCTCAAACAGCTCATGGGTCGACCCAGCCCCAATTAGGTACCAGAGCAACTCTGGGAAGGTTAAGGCGGCCGGCGTGATGCTGACCACATGACCCCTAGTGTGCCGATGGTCAAGAAAATATGGGCCAAACACCATATTCCCAATATGCCTCAATGGGCGTGTAACTGGATCCTTTACCTCCTTTTATAGACCTGAGACGAAACCTGGCAGGGTATAAGAGAATACGAATGACTGTAGTAAGAACATGGTAAACGAAAATAAGTAACGTGCCTTACTAGGACAAATGGGCAATGAAAATTGCATACCAGGAGTTTTTCGTTAGGGACAAATGAACGAAAACAGAAAAGGAAGAAATAGAGAACTAAGTTGAATAGATTTTAAAAAATAATTTAAAAAATTGATATTACCAGACATTGCAGGGTGTCTGAACGTCACTTCCTGTATTTAATTGTGTATATCCTATATACACACATTGGGATTCTCGCCGGTGCTACTGAGTTCGTGCGCTGTGCTGAGATTCTCCTTGTGTGATCTGAAGTAGGAGATCGGAGCACTGGTGGAGTTGTCCGCGTGCAACGAAGATAGTCCTTAAAACCGAAACCAAACCAAACCAAACCAAACCAAACCAAATCAAACCAAACCAAACCAAACCAAATCAAATCAAATATGTAATATTGTCACTTGTATCTCTTAAATAGATATGAAACAAACGTTAAATCAAGGACTAGAACAGCCATTTGATGTATCAGATTTCTTTTTAACTATTTTTGTTTAGAAAAGAAAATCTATATTTGCCAATAAACGGACGCTACAATAAAAGAAAACAAATAGTTATATAGCAGATACTGCCGTAGGGGAGGGAAGTGTTAGAGACTTCTCAAAACTAGGTTCAGCATCGAGAGGTCCGGGGAGCAGATCCCTTCCTCGCTGCATTTTCCTTCCCTAACTAAAGTGCAAAGTCAGGTACCCATTTACAGCTGGGTAGACTGAAGCGTGTCGATACCGTAATCGAACCTTTGCCGCGAGAGACCAGCCGCTGTAACCACTCAGTCAATCGGACGCTCGACGTTACCATGGACGACAAAAATGGCTACCCGAAATGAAATCATATACTGAACAGGTCAGATCCAACGTTGCACTACAACGCTAATGTGACATATCATTCCATCAACAAAAACATGCTAAATATTCTTGTAGGGCTGAATTGATTTACTGTTTATTGAAGTTTTTGTGGGTTTTAAACATTTTCTACGGGATTGGGTAACCCGCCCCATGCTCAACCCCCCCTCCCCCCCCCCCCCCCCCCCCCCCCCCCCCCCCCCTCCCACCCCCCCCCCCCCCCCCCCCCCCCCACCCCTCCCCCCCCCCCCCCCCCCCCCCCCCTCTAGTCGCCTCTTATGACATGCGTGCTTGCTTGAAGCAATACCAGATCTGAGGTACAGTTGTTTTATTTATATGGTAATAAAATGGTAATTAATTCTCTTTATTTGGACTTGTTTTTTTTTATCAAATAAATTAGATAAGAGTAAATTAATACATAAATATAGGTAAAGGTAAAGGATCCCGTTTACACACCCATTGAGGCATATTGGGAATACGGTGTTAGGCCCATATTTTCTTGACCCTCGGCACACTTGGGGTGACGTGGTCTGCATCACGCCGGCCTCCTTAACCTTCCCAGAGTTGCTCTGGTACCCAGTTTTTGAGGCTGGGTAGACCCCGGAGCCGTTTGCGGTCTAAAATATCCCACATCAACTGGGGATCGAACCATGGACCACTGAGCTAGGAAGCCAGTGTAGATACAGGTCATTAACGTGTATTTGTTGGACATAACGGAGTGTCAGTTAATTCTTCATCAAGTACCATGCCTAGTGGCGTAGAAGATCATGTCTCTCCACAACTTCCTGTCTCCAGTACAATTTATCAATTCTGTTGTTGACCTCCTTCCATGTCACGATGTCAAACTGTCCAGTATTTGCTCTCTTTGTCTTCCCCTATCTCTTTTTCCTTCAATCTTACCTGTTGTTACGATATATTCCAACTTTCCTCTTCTCATAACATTCCCAAAAAAAAGTGGATTGTTTCTTTCTAACTTGTGAAATAAGTTTCCTTTGCGCATTGACCACTTTCAGGACATCCTCATTACTCTTTTTGGTTGTCCATGGTATTTTTAACATTCTTCTGTAAAACCACATCTCTGTGGCCTCTAGTGCCTTCCTTACTTGTTTACAAATTGTCCATGACACACTCCCATATGTCAGGATTGGTTCCATATAACACTGAAGAACTCTCTTTCTTATTTCCAATGACAAAGAATTGTTGCATAGAATACCCTTATAGAATGCTGTTTTCGCCTGAGCTATTCTGCTCTTCACTTCTGAGATACATCTTCCATCCATTTGTTATTAATTCTTGACCTAATTTAAAACTGTTCCATTTACTTTGATAGTGCATTCTGGGGAAGCCATTGTCTTTGAAACGACCATTACTTCTGTCGTTTTGCTATTAAGGCTGAGGCCTTTATTTTTATTACCATTTTTATTTATTTATTTACTTATTTATTTACTATCCACAGGACTCGGGTTTCCTTCATAATTTAGTAGATAGGAGTGAATAATTAACAATAATTTAAAAATGGCAAGTAACTTTACAATCAGCCTGTAGGATTTTTATTGTCAAGTGTTATCCTGGTCTAAGGGAGACAACAATGTATTTACAATCGACGATTTTCAGAACGAAGAAATGTTTATCTCCCTGGACGGTTGTCGAGATAGAAATACAGGCATACCTCGGAGATATTGCGGGTTCGGTTCCAGACCACCGCAATAAAGCGAATTTCGCAATAAAGCGGGTCACACCCATTTCTTTTGCTTCACAGTGCATATAAAAGCCTAAAATCACGTTTACATAATGTCTAGCGCATTAGCGCTATGTCTAAAATAACAGTGTACTGTAAAATTAAAAATACTTTATTGCTAAAAAAAATTCTAATCTTCATCATCTGAGCCTTCAACGAATCGTAATCTTTTTGCTCGTGGAGAGCCAAAATCAATCGGAAGAAGAAGGCACGTTCTAATAAATAAACATGAATAATTTTTCAAAAGCGCAATATCTGCGAAGCGCAATAAAGCGAAGCGCAATAAAGCGAGGTATGCTTGTACTGTAATCATAGCTGACAGCGCCGTAGAGCCCAGGCGATCATGTCATTTAACAGAGGGAACAAATGACTTAGACGAGGAGGAATACACATTAGACAGAAAAGAGAGAGAGAGAGAGAGAGAGAGAGAGAGAGAGAGAGAGAGAGAGAGAGAGAGAGAGAGAAATAGATAGATAAATATATAGTTAGAGAGAGAGAGAGAGAGAGAGAGAGAGACATAGAGAAAGAAAGAGAGCAAGCGAGAGCGATAGATAGATAAATGGATAGATAGATATATAGTTAGAGAGAGAGTGATAGAGAGAGAGAGAAAGAGAGAGGGGGGGAGAAGTATATAGGGTTTTCAGAAAAGATTTATAGGAAATGAATAACCAAGGGAAATAATTCCGGAAAAATTGAGGGATTTGAAAGCGGGCGGTAGTAAGTCTTGCGTCCCCTTGATTCTAAAATCATTACGCAGGAACGGAATATAAAACCTTGTGAAAATGTGGAAGATGTAAGGTCATTGTAACAATTCTCCAGACCCAAAATTCTTTTATATTTGGACATGCGCCCTAATATAACCGGCTAAGTTGAACGGGACGCGCCTCGCCAAAACGAGACAAAATTTTATGAAGAAAAAAAAGGAAGATGTAAGGTCAATTATCAATACAAATCAATCAACCATTGACTACTAGCTCTGGCTTAGTATCTATCAACGCTGATCGGGTTAGCTGTCAACAGAGTTGATTTTTTAAGGATGGTAAATGCGCTCTGATATAACCAAATAGGTTGAAAGGAACGCGCCTCGTCAGGAGAAGGCTAAAAATAAAAAAAAGGAGAAAAAAAAGAAGATGTAAGGAAACTGAAACGAAAAAACAACCCACTCACACAAACACATACTCGCACATACACACAGGTACGCGCACACTCACACACACACACACACACATACAGGGCCGGCTCTTGCCTCTTAGGCGGTGCGAGCAGTGTTGCCGCACAGTGAACCAACTTGAGAGAGGCGCCAAAATGTATTTTACCAAAAAATATTCAAAATCCATAATTCTTGCCGTTTGTACGTCGGTCACATCTAAAGGATGCAACTGTGGTTGAAAGTTAGACATTAATTGTATTGTTTCCCTTATATGTACTATCCCGAAAAAAGTAACACTCAACGAAGAAAAGTGGGTGTAGAACCCAGTTTCATTCCGGAAACCGATTTAACTCATTATTTTGTTAAAAATAACCTTAAAATTTAAGTTGTTGATTGTTTCTTCAAGACTAAATTTTAATTTAAAGTATTGCAGACTTATTATTATGGATCAAAATGATAAGATGGCGGCAAAACGAGCTGCAGATGCCAAGAGGAAGAGACGATCGCGTCAATCACAACGAGCAAGCAAGACTCTAGAAGAAGTAGCAATACGACGACAACATGAAGCGACACAAAGACAAGCACAGTGTCAGTCACAACGCGCAAGGACAATCTATTGATCATGTAGGAGTTTTCCTTCCTGAACCTGTTTTCGGACACGGCCAGCTCTATTATGTTGCCCTCACCCGAGGAACAAATTATGAAAACTTGAATGTCTTTGTTAAAAACACTTTTTATCACGGAACATTCTTTGAAACAAATCCACGCACTTTCACAAAAAAATGTTGTGATCAAAGAACTTTTATATTGAATTTAAAAATATTTTAAAAATATATTACAGTTTTTGATTTACTTCCATCATTATTGACAGGTTATTGCTAGTAAATAAATAATTAACACACTTTTTACAGGAACAAGAATAATGAAACAGAAAATTTTACAGTAAAAAAATCATTTGCTTATATGAAACTGCTCGGTTTCCTTATGTCTACATTATTCCTATTTAATAAAAAAAAAAAAAAAAAAAAAAAACACAGTGCCTTTAATAAGCGTCCCATCTTTAAATCAACATTAGTGTAAGTAAATAAACAAATTACCTACAATAAGATTTTTAAAACGCAAATGTGTTAAGGTTTTTTTTTTTGGTTACGTAGAATGCTACAATGAACGAAATTTTCTTAAATTTAAGTGTGATGCATGTCAGTAGCATGTAAATGAGTCTCGTAAGAGTACAATACAATACAACTCGGGACTGTTGTACCAGCTCTCTACACACACACACACGCAAGCGCCCGCGCACGCATGCACTCACGCACGCACATACACAGACAGACAGACAGACACAGACACAGACAGACAGACACAGACAGACAGACAGAGACAGACGACAGACAAGAGACAGACAAACAGAGACAGACAGACAGACAGACAGAGACAGACAGACAGACACAGACACAGACAGACAGAGACAGACAGACAGAGACAGACGACAGAGACAGACAGACAGAGACAGACAGACAGAGACAGACAGAGACAGACAGAGACAAACACAGACAGGCAGAGATAGGCAGACAGAGACAGACGACAGACAAAGACAGACAGAGACAGACATACAGACAGAGACAGACAGACAGAGACAGACAGACAGAGACAGACAGAGACAGACAGAGACAGACAGACAGAGACAAACACAGACAGACAGAGACAGACAGACAGAGAAGACGACAGACAGAGACAGACGGAGACAGACAGACAGAGACAGACAGACAGATAGATAGACAGACAGACAGAGACAGACAGACATACGACAGACAGTCAGACGACAGACGACAGACAGACATACAGACAGACGAAAGACATACAGACAGACAGACGACAGACATACAGACAGACAGAGACAGATGACAGACAGACAGAGACAGGCGACAGACAGAGACAGACAGAGACAGACAGACAGACAGAGACAGACAGACAGACAGAGACAGACAGACATACAGACAGAGACAGACAGACAGAGACAGACGACAGACAGACAGAGACAGACAGAGACAGACGACAACCAGAGACAGACGACAGACTGAGACAGACAGACAGAGACAGACAGACAGAGACAGACGACACACAGACAGAGACAGACAGACAGAGACAGACAGACAGAGACAGACGACAGACAGAGAGAGACAGACAGAGGCAGACGACAGACAGACATAGACAGACATACAGAGACAGACATACAGAGACAGACAGACATATACATGAAGACATCCAGACACAGACAGATAGAGACAGACAGACAGAGACAGACAGACAGGCACAGACAGACAGCCAGACACAGACAGCCAGACACAGACAGCAAGACACAGACAGCCAGACACAGACAGACAGACAGTCAGACACAGACAGACAGACAGAGACAGACGCACAAACAGAGACAGACAGACAGGCACAGACAGACAGCCAGACACAGACAGCCAGACACAGACAGACACAGACAGCCAGACACAGACAGCCAGACACAGACAGGCAGACAGGCAGACACAGACAGAGACACAAACACAGACACAGACAAAGACACACACACACATACACCCACCAACCCATCCAAAAAAATCAATACTTTCAAATACCCGGACCTGCTAGCGATATCAGTTAGAAGATGTACCTCTTATGTGAAAAGTAGAATAGCTTAGAAAAAACATTGCGGCGTTCAATAAAATGAAAAGTATTTTAAGCAACAAATCTTTGTCAGTGGAAGTAAGAAAGAGTTTCTCAGTATTACGTGGAAACAATTCTGTGAAATGTATTTCTCGGTGGCAGAGTGTTTAGATGCAAAGTTTGCATCTTGAGGGAAATTGACCTGGTTCGAAAACAGGTCGCATAACGCTCCAGTCTATCCCGCTGTAAAAAAAGGACAACTGATACTTTTCTGGAATCAGGGAAGGCAAAGGCAGTGAGGAATTGAACTGGTCACCTTACCTCACAAAGCTAAGACCAGTTTTAAGTAATGTCTCTAAATCTGCACTCTCCTACGGCTGTATCTGCTGTAGAACTACCTACCTACCTACCTGTTACAATATGGTCTATTCTCCTAGTTCTATTTCTGTCTTTCTTTCCTTCTATCTATCTCTTCATTATTTTTCAGTATTTCTCATGATGCATTATGGTCTTATCGACTGTTTTTATTGTCTGCAGTTTCCTAGTTCAGATATTATGGTCATTGACACAATATCACCAATGCTTACACCCCAGATTATCAGACGTAGCCAGACTTAACGTCTACAAATTTCGATAGCCTCCTGGTATCCTATTCAACATATCGGAAGGGATTAGCCAGAGTGAGAGATTTGGGACGCGTAAAAACATTATCGGTGTCCAGGTACAACACACCCACTAGATACACGCCAATATTGTGACGATAGAGGGGGGAATCTTATGTTTTATTTACGTCGTGATATATTTCCTGCCGCTCGCAAATCTGTGACGTAGCACAATAATGAAGATTCACGAACGATCTAGAATATGTGAGAAAACACAACTTCACAACCAGAATAATCAAAAAACATTTATTTAAAGTGTTTCCCAATTTTTACAAAATGAACACTACAAGCTAAAACATCCTTTAAGTATAACCCTCTTGATATTACACCAGTGCACGTGATGAAAACACGACAGACTAAGACTAGCAATCTTAATTTAATGTTTTAAAATATAAATTTGAAAAAGAAGAAGACAAAAGTTATACCCCTTACCAAGTCTTCTTCTTCTTTGATCCATAGCCGCCGACCGTCAAAGCAGTCAGTGGCCATCACGCCTGGTGGCGTCTTGTAGGGCAGCAACAAATTGACTCCACTTTGTTCGGTCAGCGGCCATCCTTTGTACAGCGCCATAACTCTGGTTCATTCTTTGCATCTCGGCTTCCACAGTTCTTCCCCAGGTTGTTTTTGGTCGGCCACTTTCGCTTTCCTTTGGGGGTCCATAGCATAGCTGTTCTTGTAATGGTATCAGGGTCCATTCTGAGGATGTGACCAACCCAACTCCAGCGTCTGCCAGTTATTATGGTGTGCATGTCCTCCTGGTTACTCCGAATAAGCAGTGCTTGGTGTGACGTAGAATGGAAATATAGCCTACAGTATCCGACAGTCTTTCGTGACCTCGTGGCGTTCTATGATTTGCTAGCAAAGCCATGCATTGACAGCCTGCGTTTACTCATTTTTAATCCACGCCTCTTTTCCTTGAGAAATAAACAAACGACAAGTTTACCAACTTCCGTGACATGCCAGTCATAACAGGGAGCGAATCAAGTTTGTTTCTCACGCGAGCAGATCTGTCTACAATCGGATATCAGACAGATGCACGTGGAATAACACCGGACCATTTGAAGAAATAGTTTTCCCGAGTACCCTTTAATGTTCGTACATACAAGGGGAGATAACTCTGTGATCTCCAGAAGCGGGCCAAAGCTACGGGAACCCGTTACACGGTTTAAGTTTCTGTTGTCGAGTAGCAACGTCCGACAGAGCGACCGTGAAAACCTTTTATCTTGGGAGTTTAGGTTTCTGATTTCTCTGCTATGCACAAGTGTGAAAATTAGCATCCTCTGGAGAGCAGATAACCGGGATGGTATATAAACTGTGTCTTCCCAAACAATTATCAGTTGTCGCTCATAATTTTTCGGATAGTCAAAACACTTAGTCTAGAACCATTGTGTAAGGTGTGTTAATAGCCTTCGTGGGGATTTCATTCTAATTTTCTGGTAATATAAATTTGTGCTTAAGCGTGTTAAAGCGTTAAAGTTTACCTGTTTAATTCACTTAAAGTCTAGCTGTTAAAGACCAGTGGAAAATAACGCGTAGCTATTTGTTTACCAGTTGTTCAGTTTAGTGATAATTTACCACCCGCTCTATCACACAAGAAGAGACGTTTTAGTTGACTAATTAATACACTAGGCGCGACTGATAAATGACAGAATAGAATTCACGTTATATACTACTGGACAAAAGTTAAAGGCCACCATTCAGTTTAGACAAGATTTATATAGTTAATTGGCAAACTGTAAAGACACGTGAAAATGTCATTAAAACTGAGCTCAGAGAAATGTGTATACATTTCTGTGTGCACTAGGTTAATTTTTTTTAAATGTCCAAAAACTGGGTCACTTTAACCCGCACGTGAAAATTGCCATTGTTGCTGCAAAAACTCGTGGTTTTTGCAACACGCCCCACTAGTTCAAAAGGTGAAAAAGTGAGTTGAATTTGAATGCACGTGGAAAATGATCATCGGTAAAGAGTGTTCACCATTGGTACGCAATAAATCAGTATGACAAGTGGTCGAAATGATCACTGCATTAGCCATGCCACCAAGGAGAAGTCTCAGCACTGTAGACCGTGGTCGAGCCATGGCATGGATTCAGGATGGTCAATCTGTTCGTCATGTTGCAAGACGTTTAGCAGTGTCCCACTCTACCATTCAGAGACTTCTTGAGAGATTTCAAGCTACCGGACAGACCCTGCTCACGAAGAATTATATAAACCTTGTTTAAACCGAATGGCGGCCCTTAACTTTTGTCCAGTAGTGTATTTCATTTTGAGTAATTTTAGTAAGTGACTGTTATCTAATACCATACGACGACCCACAGACGCCGACAATCTAATAGCTATTTATGACAGGTGATATTTGTTAAGTGCGCGTACGGATAATTAAATAATAATAGACATTGTACGCTGATCGTGACCGGAGCAGGAGGGGAAAGGCTGCACACCTCAACCAAACCTGCACCCGCTAAGCGACGCGCAATAGGATAGGCTAAAGACACCGTATGCTTTTTAACTTTAATCAGGACTGACGGAGAGGATAAGAGATCGTCTTGTCCCCTTCCGTGTACATATATGTAGCTATCTATATTAGTAGCATTTTTTCATAAATGTTTCTCTATTCTTAAGCATGACCTTATCAATGGCGACCAGCGGTCTATTTTGGTCCTCTTCTTCATTTACTGATTGGTGAATGTTGTATTCTTCTTGGCTTACACGTCCCCAAGTTCATTTGTGAACAGGATTGGCCAAAGAGACACATAAACATTTTAAATAGTAAAGTTAACTGGACTTACCAATACCCAGATATTTATTAAATTTTATCAGCCCACTGTGGCGTAACACAAATAAAATTACCATCTGACTTTTGACAGTCGTATCAGCGGACTTATCCAGCAAGTTACGCTGTTTCAAAATCGGCACTCACCCCAAAGCCAGCCGATAGGATTTACCATCACCATCATAAATAACAGTGTTTTTTTTAGCAACCAGATGTTTCCCTATACTGGAAGTATTTTCTACTGTTTACTACGAACACAAGATCTCGGTTTTTCTACATTAACTATTCAAGGTGACATTTGTCTATCCAGGAATTGACCACCAAATTAGGCGTCCCCCGTTATAAAATTTAATTATCAGAGGAGGGACTGGGGCCAATTTGGAAGATAAAAACTTACTTACTTACTTAGTCGTTCCTCTTCTACCGTGAGGTGTAGAGGTTTGGAAGAGAGAGCGCCAGACTATTCTATCAGCTGTCTTCTTCCTGGACTGATTCCATTCTAGTCCTCGGTCCTTCAAAGATTGTCTAATGTTGTCCTCCCAGCGGACTCTGGGTCGTCCTGGAGGTCTGGATCCCTGGCTCTTTGTTTCCCATGCCTGTCGTGGTAGCCGATCATCTCCCATTCTGCAGACATGGCCAAACCATCTTAGTTGGGACTGTTCTATTTGGGTCTGCAGCGGGTGGGATTTTAGGCCTTGACGTATCGTCTGGTTGCGGACCATGTCTCTTCTTGTTACTTCAACCACCTTCCTCAGATACCTCATTTCTGAGGTTTGGATCTGGCTTTTGTGGGTTGTAGTCATTGCCCATGACTCGCATCCATATGTCAAGACTGGGACATAGGTGGAGCGGTATACAGCCATCTTCGTTTTCTTACCAACCTCTTTCTTGCTGAGGAATCCTCGATTTATGGCCTGAAAAAGTCTCCCAGCCGCTGCTTTTCGAGTGGCCAACTCTTCTTTGATGCCCCCCTTTCGGTCTATAATAGCTCCGAGATATTTAAAGTGGTCGACCTGCTCTAGGACCTGTTCTCCCAACTTAATCTGATGTTTTCTTTCTTCTCGTGATATCACCAAGGATTTTGTTTTAGAGCTGCTTATGACCATCCCTCCCTTCTCCAGCTCTTCCTTCCAGACTTGCAGGTTGGATTGGAGATGTGTCTCTGATTTAGCAATCAGGACAACATCATCAGCAAATGCTAGCTCTGAAATACAGACCTGTCTCATCTTCCAGTACCCCACTGAATACTTTCTTGTTCTCTCCTTACATGCCTTGATGACATCGTCCATGAGGAGTATGAAAAGATAAGGTGACAGGATATCGCCTTGTCTTACACCAGTGGTGGTCCTGAACTCTTCTGACTTATAGTTTGCTGTCCTCACATAATTTCTGCAAGACTTGTAGAAGCTCTGTATAGCATGTATCAGAGGTGCTGGAATGTTCTTCCTTGCCAAACAGTCCCAAAGTTTGCTCCAGGGGACCCTGTCAAACGCCTTTTCCAGATCTATGAAACAAAGATGGATCTCACTCTTGTACTCAAGGGCCTTTTCACTCAGCTGCCTGAGTGTGAAGATTAGGTCTTGAGTACTTCGGTTTGCTCGGAATCCGCACTGGGCTTCATCCAACTGTGGCTCAGCTAGGCATCGGAGTCTCTGCTCTAGGATTCTAGAGTAGATTTTACCAGGGACACTGAGAAGGGATATGCCTCTGTGGTTTCCACATTGTCCATTGTCACCCTTTTTGAAAATCGGTGTTATGATGGCAATCTCCCAATCCTTTGGTATGGCCTTGTTGCACCATGCTGCTTGTAGGACCCTTAGGAGTAATAGGTCGCCTGACGCTCCCATGTACTTAACTATTTCTGGTGTTATACCATCATGCCTTGCTGCTTTGCCCATCTTGATTTTCTCCAGTGCTGCCTTCAGTTCTTCCATCTTTATGTCATCTTCATCACCATTTGTATCCTCTTCTGTGCTAGAGGTTATCATTTCTGACGCTCTACCTTGCTCACCATCAAGGAGTTCTGAGAAATATTCTTTCCATCTTTCCATTACTTCCTTCGGGGCAGTAAGCAATTTGCCTTGCTTGTCCTTTATAAATTTAAGAGGGCATTGTTTTTCCTTACTCATGTTCTTTAGGGTCTTATAGAACAATTTCTGGTTTTCTTGCGCATCCTTTTCTAGCTTTTCTCTAAATTCTTCCCAGGACTTCTGTTTTGCTGCTAGCACCTTGTTCTTTGCTTCTGTTCTGAGTATCACATATTCTCTATATTTCTCTATTTGTCCTGCTGTGTTTTTAGCTCCTTGTCGTGAAATATTCTAATCCACATATATAAATTATCAGGTAAATGTAAAGCCTAACACATAACTTCAATAAAAGGAAAGAAGAATGGTAAAGAACAGTGCTGTCACAATGACTGTACTCGAAATCCCCCTTGTTTTCTACTTCGTCTGCAAATTGTAACGTTTCACGTTGATAGTAAAAGCCTACTGCTTCAATACCCGCTTTCTACGATAAAACATGTGCTGCATTTCTAAGAAAAACCTTGAGATACGCAGGTTGACCTAGATTTAAAATTCCATTAATGTCTTTTTATACACTACGTTACCTAAAACGAAAGACAGATGGACTAAAGATAGAAAGAAGGGAGGGCTGAAAGCAGGGACGCAGGCGATACTACCACAGTCGCGCGATACACAATTACTACCATCACGCGTGTAAGGCCACAAGCACTAGCTTTTTTTCAAATCGACAGTGATAAACAACACTACCCATACCAGAGTTAGGTTTTAAAATCCTGAAAAACGCTTATTAGGAAATATGACATTATACTGGTTTACGTTTGAAAACATTACAGTACCCAGACACCACATCGTATTCGAAGTAAACAGGAGGTAGAAGAAAGTGCATATTTTGAACGCAGCCACTTAGCTCCTTTAAATTTGTATAGTTGGGTTCCTTAGGACTTGCTGACAAAGAATATGTTAAACGTTACGCAAATAGTCTAGGAATTACCAAATTATAGCCAAAAGAAATAGTGAGGGATGTCAGACAACACCCAAATCAGAATCGCTCAGT
Source organism: Oreohelix idahoensis (assembly GCA_024509875.1). Classification (NCBI taxonomy): domain Eukaryota; kingdom Metazoa; phylum Mollusca; class Gastropoda; order Stylommatophora; family Oreohelicidae; genus Oreohelix; species Oreohelix idahoensis. Next base: position 215,542 of record JAMPIV010010383.1, on the reverse strand, counting down.
GGCAGATTTTCACCCCACCATTGTACGGGAAATGGGTCTCCATGTTAAATCCGATTTGATTGGAGCGCAAGAAATGTAAGGCTAAACACGATTAGTCGGGCTATAAATACTATCTTTCGTTGTCAGGGGAAACGGGAGTAGGAGTACTTTTTTTCAAACGATTGGGTAGACATGGCACGATTGGTTAGACCTGCCAATATAGTCAATTAGAGGCGTCAGGTCACCACCACATTTGCAAATAAACTTACTACAGAACCAGTGCGTTGAGCACCAGTGCATATTTTTCTAAATAAAAGCCTGGGACATCGGCAGATCGAAATTGTGTTATATTCAGTGCCAGTCAACGTAATTCTGTATTATTTCCATGAATTGTGGTAAGCTTGAAATATTTGATATCTTTTAATGAAAATTGAATGTAAATTGATAATTTATGTCTGTATATATGTGTGGTTCAGTAGCGAACATGAGGTAAAGCCTCTATAGTGCTCCAGCCTGAACAGAAGGTGTCGGAGGAAAGTAAAACTACATGGAATTGCCAAACAGTACACTGACACCTAGCTTATTGACTAGAAAGAAATAATTCTGAAATTGCAGAGGCGTAGTAATCATTAGGGAGGAATATACTGGTGTAAATTATTTCAGATGAAGCTGACAGTTGGCCTACCGCTCTGAACTCAGTGTTTGTTATGTATTGTGCTCAGTGTAGAAATAGAGTATAAATTAGTTCTGAAGTAGGAGGTACAACCTTCTTGTTTCAGGGACCGTGGTCCAAAAGTTATTGAAGCAGCACCTGGTCAGAGCTTTGCTGAATCCAGAGGCGGACAGCATACTCCTTGGTCCATATAGCAAACAGTGAGGTGTCTCCAGAACACAGGGGAGCAATCGAGCAGAGGAGTCTTTTTCTGCCGACATCACGAAAGATAAGCCTATGTGGCCAGCGGAGCTCAACATTATGTAACCCCATCTTAAACTGACATTGTATAAAAATAAGAGGGGAAATTAATTGTTTTAATGCCAGGAACTGAGAACATCTCCAATACTAGTTCCAACAGAAACAAACACTTGAAGTCATGATGACAAATACCAACATAGCTTGAAAAACAAAACCAGTATTACCTCATAGTACCACTACACAACTGACACACATAAGATAATATTAATAAAATATGTCACTACAAGATTCATATTGATAAATTCTGTACATATAACTTGTAATTAAAATTGATTGTGATTCCTGGTTCACTTTGTATTTGAATCAGGACACATATATATTAATGAAAAGTACTTAATACATATTGATATTTGAAAATTTACCAGTGACTCATTTAAGATAGTCTCATAGAGTGTTATATGTATGTGAGTGTCAAACTGTTGTCAAGTGTGGTGGAATAAATTAAATTGTTTATCTGTCTGTTATTGTTGTGACTTACACTTCATCATTTACAAAACCCTAGACATTCAACGTAGTCATCACAATATTCCAGAATAATTCTGACTGAGGTATAAATATGTGGTAGCAAGTAAGGTCATCTGTAATACCCTACACTTATTAGATACAGATACCTTCACAGCTGATCTCAGTCAGTACACTAAGTCCCCTATAAATATTTATAATATCCCACTTTACCACATATATTGGGGGCTCGTCCGGGATTTTGAATCTTTCCCTATTAAAAATATTGGAGGTAATTCCCTTCAGGGAATAATAAGAATTAAAAAGTATCCTTGGGTGAAAATAAATAACGTTGAGCTCTCAGTGCCTGTAGTGTCCTTAGATAATTATTGATAGATTGTATTGTTACATTTACATGTTAGACAATGGCCGACTTGGCAAAATTTTAATCTGCTGCTGTACAGACTGCGAAAGAGTTAGGAATGGACGGGCAAATTATGATTGCTTATGTCACTGGTGAATGTGACAAATATATTGAACGGGAAGAAAGAAGATTAGAAAAAGAGGCCGAAAGAAAATTAGAATCTGAAAGATTGGCCGAAGATAAGAGAATAGAGGCTGAAAAAGAGACTAAGAGGTTGCAGATTGAGGCTGAGGATAAGAGGTTGCAGATTGAGGCTGACAAAGAGGCTAAGAAATTGGAAGCAGAAGAAAGAAGATTAGCTGCAGAGAGGGAAGCAGAAAAGGAGGAGAAGAGATTACAAAGGGAACATGAGTTACGACTAAGGGAGTTTGAGTTTCAAGGCCATGCTCCTGAAAATGGTGCCAGTCCCTTTGCCTCTGATGCCACTGCTAGCCAGGGAGCCTCAACCTCAGCTATGAACTTTCATTTAGATCATTTTGTTGAGAAAGACGATGATATTGAGAGCTATCTAAATAGATATGAACTATTAGCTACCACATATGGGTTAGAGAGAGAAAGGTGGAGCTTAAAGTTATCTCAAGGTCTTCGTGGGGCAGCTTATGAAGTTTTTGCCAAAATGAGCAGAGGTGATCAGGAAAATTATGACATGCTAAAGCAGGCTCTTTTGTTAAGGTATGAAAAGAACGCAGAATTTTATCGGAAAAAATTTAGGAATGCTAAGCTACTGTCAGGTGAAACCTATCACCAGTTCTCTGCACGGTTAGAGACATACTTGGAGAAATGGACTTCTCTGGGGAAAACCCAAGATCTTAAGGAAATGGTCCTTATAGAACAACTAAGAGAGTACATGGCTCCAGACATGAGAAAGTTTCTCATGGAACAAGGTGCAGAGAGGCTGGGTGAGTTGCTAAATGCTGCTGAAAGGTATCAAGCAGCTCAGGCAGAGGTATCAGGTAATAAGAAGGAACAGATGGATAATTTTAGGGCACCACAGAACTTTAATAAATTTGATCCTAGAGATCAAAACAAAGGTACGCACCAATTTGATAGGCCACGGTATGACAATAAAAATAAAACCCCACAATTCGATGAAAGGAAATATGATGAAAGAAAATCTTTCAACCAAGGGAAAAGGTGGTGTAAAAATTGTCAGATGGACAATAATGACACTGACCGTTGCAGAAGGAAACCTGTGTATATGGCCACCCTTCAGGTCAGGTCGACCTCAAGACAGGAGGAGGATATTATGTTGGATACCACTCCAGAAGAGATGAGGAAGGCACAGGCTGGGGATAAGACCCTCAAGCCTTGTTTCAGGAAATTGTCAACTTGTCATACAACTCCAGGCAAGGGAGAATTTTACATGAAAAACAAGTTGATGTATAGGAAGACTGGAGCTAGATCCAAAGGTCAGGGACAGCTGGTACTTCCTAAAAGATACAGGACAGACTTAATAAGGAGCCTACATGTGAAACAAGATGGGGACCATGAGAAGATTGGTACCATCATCCAAAAGGTGGCTCACAATTATTATTGGCCCAAGGCAAGATGGGACATTGAGAATTTTGTAGAAAGGTGTAGCATAGCACATGAGGGAACACCCACAAGTGGGAACATGGATCAGGACCTGGACACGCCACGGGGCAACATTAGGCCTGACAATAAAAAGGAATATAAATTTGATAAAGTGGACCAAATGAAATGGGAAGCCCCTTTTCACGGACAAGCTTCACTTAACTGTTTTACAATGGCCACTATGCGGAGAGTGCAAAAAGATGTCTTACCCCAGGATAAGCCGAAAATCCCTCAATCGGACTTAAACAAACTGGAGGAAGAGGATGTAGAGAGGAAATGTCTCATCCAGAATTTTAAGTGGGGAGACAGCCCCAAGAAAAGAATTGGTAGCGGTCGTTTTATGCATGATAATTCTGGGAAGAAAAATCATCACTATAGCGCTTCGAGTGGACGAGACCATACCGGTGCATGGACAAATAGGTCCACACAATTAAAGGTCCATATGTAAGCGCTGTTAAGAACGTGGACTGATGAAAAAAGCAGAGGAAAATATTACATCCTCATACCAATATGTGAATGAGCTGACCACTCGTTTAAAAACTGGCTGGAAACTTGCCAATGAAAATTTGAAACAAGCCAGGAAGAAACATGCTGCCTATTATAACAGGAAAGCGAAAGACAGAGATTTGGCTGTGGGAGAGAAGGTACTGCTTCTTCTCCCCGGTAGTCAGAATAAGTTACAAATTGGATGGCAAGGTCCATATACAGTTCTAGAGAAGGTGTCTAGAACCAATTATAAGATAGATAAGAAGGGGAAAGAAAAAATCTATCATGTGAATCTCCTGAAGAAATATTTGGAAAGAGAACATCAGGAAGAGACACACTTGTTGACCTTGTCCATTGCCATGGAGATGAAAAAAGAACCACTTTCATCATTTGAATATCCATTACACCCCTTTGAGACAGCGGCACAGGTGAAAATCAGTACACATTTAACGAAAACTCAGAAAGAGAGAGTGCAACAGGTTCTAGATACTCATACAGAGGTGTTAACAGACCGACCTGGGCATACAAACTTATTGGAATATGAAATGAAACTGATAGACCACACACCTGTCTGTATGAAACCATATTCGATTCCTTTTGCTAAGGAGAAAGCTTTGAAGGAAGAGATAGACTATTTGTTGAAGGAAGGAATTATTTCACACAGTGAATCTTCGTATAGTTCCGGTGTTGTACTCTTAAGGAAGCCCTCTGGAGAACATAGACTCTGTATAGATTACAGGAGACTGAATGCTATCACAGAAGGACAGGTGGATCCATTGCCGGATACAAATCAGCTGTTTGCCAGACTAAATAAAGCTAAATATTTCTCAAAAGTGGATCTGAGTAAAGGATACTATCAGATTCCAGTAAAACCTGAGATCAGACAAAATTGTTGGATGTAAACATTTTGGAGGAACGTAATGAATCCCTGAGTTGCCTCTTTGATTGAGGATATTCCGAATGTTTCGTACAGGCTAATAAGAAGATTATGGGATCCACTACGAAAACTCTGCTATCACCAGGTATATGTTATCTCCTCATAACGTACATTTTGAGGAAAATCTAATGTTCTCTGGACATGTCATTGCGCAGACTCAGAGAAGAGAAATGGTGAATACGGGTTGTGAAGCAGCATTAAGACAAGCAGTCACACTTGCGGCTGTTCAGTAACATAACCGAAAAATATTATTAGTTGTAGAGGTCTGAGGCAGATTTCATGAGTAGTGCCTACTCTGAATGGACCCAACTACATAAAACCATGATAGCACAACAGCAGAGTAAAGTCAAGTTGACTTACATTTATCTATGTGTATATGGAATAAAGGACTGACATAAGATGTCTGTTTTAAGAGGGGAGATGTCGTGAAATATTCTAATCCACACATATAAATTATCAGGTAAATGTAAAGCCTAACACATAACTTCAATAAAAGGAAAGAAGAATGGTAAAGAACAGTGCTGTCACAATGACTGTACTCGAAATCCCCCCTGTTTTCTACTTCGTCTGCAAATTGTAACGTTTCACGTTGATAGTAAAAGCCTACTGCTTCAATACCCGCTTTCTACGATAAAACATGTGCTGCATTTCTAAGAAAAACCTTGAGATACGCAGGTTGACCTAGATTTAAAATTCCATTCATGTCTTTTTATACACTACGTTACCTAAAACGAAAGACAGATGGACTAAAGATAGAAAGAAGGGAGGGCTGAAAGCAGGGACGCAGGCAATACTACCACAGTCGCGCGATACACAATTACTACCATCACGCGTGTAAGGCCACAAGCACTAGCTTTTTTTCAAATCGACAGTGATAAACAACACTACCCATACCAGAGTTAGGTTTTAAAATCCTGAAAAACGCTTATTAGGAAATATGACATTATACTGGTTTACGTTTGAAAACATTACAGTACCCAGACACCACATCGTATTCGAAGTAAACAGGAGGTAGAAGAAAGTGCATATTTTGAACGCAGCCACTTAGCTCCTTTAAATTTGTATAGTTGGGTTCCTTAGGACTTGCTGACAAAGAATATGTTAAACGTTACGCAAATAGTCTAGAAATTACCAATTTATAGCCAAAAGAAATAGTGAGGGATGTCAGACAACACCCAAATCAGAATCGCTCAGTGGCAGATTTTCACCCCACCATTGTACGGGAAATGAGTCTCCATGTTAAATCCGATTTGATTGGAGCGCAAGAAATGTAAGGCTAAACACGATTAGTCGGGCTATAAATACTATCTTTCGTTGTCAGGGGAAACGGGAGTAGGAGTACTTTTTTTCAAACGATTGGGTAGACATGGCACGATTGGTTAGACCTGCCAATATAGTCAATTAGAGGCGTCAGGTCACCACCACATTTGCAAATAAACTTACTACAGAACCAGTGCGTTGAGCACCAGTGCATATTTTTCTAAATAAAAGCCTGGGACATCGGCAGATCGAAATTGTGTTATATTCAGTGCCAGTCAACGTAATTCTGTATTATTTCCATGAATTGTGGTAAGCTTGAAATATTTGATATCTTTTAATGAAAATTGAATGTAAATTGATAATTTATGTCTGTATATATGTGTGGTTCAGTAGCGAACATGAGGTAAAGCCTCTATAGTGCTCCAGCCTGAACAGAAGGTGTCGGAGGAAAGTAAAACTACATGGAATTGCCAAACAGTACACTGACACCTAGCTTATTGACTAGAAAGAAATAATTCTGAAATTGCAGAGGCGTAGTAATCATTAGGGAGGAATATACTGGTGTAAATTATTTCAGATGAAGCTGACAGTTGGCCTACCGCTCTGAACTCAGTGTTTGTTATGTATTGTGCTCAGCGTAGAAATAGAGTATAAATTAGTTCTGAAGTAGGAGGTACAACCTTCTTGTTTCAGGGACCGTGGTCCAAAAGTTATTGAAGCAGCACCTGGTCAGAGCTTTGCTGAATCCAGAGGCGGACAGCATACTCCTTGGTCCATATAGCAAACAGTGAGGTGTCTCCAGAACACAGGGGAGCAATCGAGCAGAGGAGTCTTTTCCTGCCGACATCACGAAAGATAAGCCTATGTGGCCAGCGGAGCTCAACATTATGTAACCCCATCTTAAACTGACATTGTATAAAAATAAGAGGGGAAATTAATTGTTTTAATGCCAGGAACTGAGAACATCTCCAATACTAGTTCCAACAGAAACAAACACTTGAAGTCATGATGACAAATACCAACATAGCTTGAAAAACAAAACCAGTATTACCTCATAGTACCACTACACAACTGACACACATAAGATAATATTAATAAAATATGTCACTACAAGATTCATATTGATAAATTCTGTACATATAACTTGTAATTAAAATTGATTGTGATTCCTGGTTCACTTTGTATTTGAATCAGGACACATATATATTAATGAAAAGTACTTAATACATATTGATATTTGAAAATTTACCAGTGACTCATTTAAGATAGTCTCATAGAGTGTTATATGTATGTGAGTGTCAAACTGTTGTCAAGTGTGGTGGAATAAATTAAATTGTTTATCTGTCTGTTATTGTTGTGACTTACACTTCATCATTTACAAAACCCTAGACATTCAACGTAGTCATCACAATATTCCAGAATAATTCTGACTGAGGTATAAATATGTGGTAGCAAGTAAGGTCATCTGTAATACCCTACACTTATTAGATACAGATACCTTCACAGCTGATCTCAGTCAGTACACTAAGTCCCCTATAAATATTTATAATATCCCACTTTACCACACTCCTAAGTATTGTTTATATGCCATTTTCTTCTCTCTTATTTTCTCTTTGACTTCTTCTGTCCACCAAGGTGTCCTCTTTCTCTTGTTCCCAAGTCGGACTTCACCACATGCTTCTGCAGCAGCTGTCTTTATGATGTCCTTGAATTTAGCCACAGGGTTTCCAAGTCATCAGGTTGTTCTTCTGTGTTTCTCACCGCTGTAGCAATAAGCCCCTGATATCTGGTCTTAATTTCTGGCTCTTTCAGCTTGTAGGTCTTAATGCTCATTTCTTCCGTTCGTTTACTTGGTTTCTTGCATGGTGCTGGGCAGTTCCTAGGCTGATCAACTCTTTCAGTTGTTCTTTTGATTGTAAGCAGGTAGTGATCACTTCCAATCTCTGGCCCCCTCCAGACTCTAGCATCCCGGACATATTTGAATGAGCTCCTCAAGGAAGATAAAAACACCGGAAATTATATATATTCAGGAATTGTATGTGCAAGAGATTTTTTTCACCAGGAGTAGGTAAGAAGAGCGAGTGAGTGGCCACGTATGTCAGAGAGAGTGAATTTTCTTTGTTACAGGAAAATTGTATTATCTGGATTCCGCTTAAAAATTATTTACTTTACTGGATAGCTTTTAGTAGGAACTTTGTTCTTTTCTTTACTGTCTATGCTGTAACGTAGTGCTAACCTTTAACCTTTGGGGTTATTAACTTGTTGGGTTCTTTTTCTCAATAAGGGGAGGGCACATGTATTCTGTTAATTTTCTATGCATGTGTTGCGTGATAAATTCTCGCAACATCGTTTTGTTTCAATGTCTGTTTTATAACGCAAGGGCAACAACTGCTTGGAATTTATAGTCACTTTTCTCGGTAAGCATTTGTCTTCTCGCGTTGGTATCGAATGCAGTTAAGTTTGAGCTGTGGTCATTTTTTGCGCTGGACTGCGCATGACTTGTCTTGTTGTTTGGTCGATCGGTTTCCGCCCACGACTAGTGGAGTGAGCGATTTGGAATGGCGAAAGAGATGCCTCGTTGAAGAGGGGATCTCCGCTATTTTTTGTTCTGTCAGGGATGTGTAGTCCTCTTAATGGATATTTCGTTTATTCGAGATAATACCTCTAGTGTTTTCCCACATGTCGGGAGGCGTGATATTTCTGTGTATTTCATGAAAGCAAGGTAAATTGACTTTTTCATTAACTCTATCGATTTTGGGTCGTGAGCGATTTCGATTCATAGCCTGTCTCCGAAAGTCGTCGCCACGAGATGTTTTCCTAGCTCACATGTCGCTGCATTGTACTGCATCGGTTGATGCATGTACCAAGGACCATTACTTGCTACTTTGTTAAATGAATTAGGTTTGGAAAACCTTTATTATCTAGAGGATATTTTTGTGGACATTATTTATACTTCGGCAGACGTGTCTGTCTTGCTGAAGTCAAACTAAGGAGAGTGAACTGATCTCATACATCTGGTTATCTCCTGGCTGTTATAGAAAAGGATGGAGTTTTCCACCTGACTACATTTACAGCACTATGAAATATAACATGCATCTGACTCATCATTGTAATGCTGTCTACCGTCTATTGCTGTATTGAATGTTGCTGTGATAATGACTGTTTGATGTGCCTACACATTTGCGTAACCATTTTGTCACTGTGGCGTCCACAATAAATAATGAAGAAAAACGTCAACGGCTGTTTCAAGACTCATTGACTTTATACGTCGTGAGTTTACTGACGTCCTATGTGGATTGCCCTGTTATTGTTGTATGAACATTGTTTTGACTGAACACATCTACACACTACACAAAACCAGACATGCGGATACCATCCATCATCATATGGCATCACGCATCATTTGGTGGCCATAAGCTGGTTTGATTCTGGTACTAGCAAACACGGGGTCCCTTACCCACTTCATTTTCAACAAGAATTCATCAGCATCCTTCAAGAAATTAACATTCTTCAATACAGTCAACATCTTCAAAATTTTCAAAGTACTCGGCGTTGCCCGGTAAAAGTCAAAATTTCAATTTTTTGACGGAAACAAGAATTTGACAGTACCCGGCGTTGTTACATGTTGCCGGATAACTCGGACTGCTGTTATCTTTTACGCAAGTCAAGCAAGTTGCTGCTGTCAAGGTTCCAGTGCTGTCGTTTTTGTGAAGGTCAAGTGCCGGTTGAAACGGGTTGTTTTCTGAAGAAGGCCAAGTACCGATTTCCATCAACTTACTTTTGGATTAGAAGGTCAAGTGCCGAAACAACTCAACACACAGTACTTCAGAAGCTCTTGTACCATCGTGTTAGCAGTGGAAGCAGTTCAGATGTGCCATCATCGTTGGAGCTTCGCTCTTTAGGACGTTGATTGACATCCGTTTTTCTGCTGTTCGACGATTGGAAGCCTATAAGTTAAGTGGCCTGTTTGTATGTAAACTGTGCCCTTATACTTCTGCTGAGTCTTCTGTGTATCATCTCATTCTATATGTTATATGTTTATATGTTATTTGTATATTTATATGTTTATATTTCAGCGGGTTCTCGGTTGGGTGGTGTCTCCGTTAGATTATGCCACGTCATAGAGGTCGTCTATTGTGAGCGTTTTCTGTAGGGTTTGCAAATTTCCGATACTGGAATTTGCTAAGCGACTTCTGTTGCTATTTATGTTAGCTGTGATGACATGTTTTAATATTGTTTTCGTTATTATTTCGCATTCTTTAGTTTTGTTTTGATTTGTTTGTATTTGTTAGCCTACTCTTGTCTATAATTTAGTTTCATACAACATTTTTGTTTATACACTGTGGTGTCATGTATTTTGTTTAATTATAGCGCAGATATCGTCACATTTTTTGTGATATTTCATTAATTTCTGCTTTATTTTTAGTTGATTTCTGCGAAAGTTTTTGTATTGTTGCTGATCTTTGTTATTGTTTACATTGTTATTGTTTACATTGTTTGTATTGTTTACATTTTCAATGTTTACATTCTGCATGTGTTTACATAGTCATTGTTTACAGTTATGGTAATTAGTTAATGGGCTATGCTAATGCACTGTTACTACTACACTGATGATAAATGAATGATGAATAGTGTCGTGCACTATTGAATGAGAAGTGCACTTATGATCAAGAATTGAGTGCTGATATTTCATATACAAGTTCTTTGATTGGAGACTTGTTTCCCACAGAGACTGGGATAATATAAGGTGATGTGAATATACAAGTGTTTAATTAAGACTTGTTACACTTAGGTTTGAAATAAATTAGTTAATTATTTCAGGTTTTGGACTCATATGTTAGACAACATGTCTACATTTGAGCACTTTATTGAGCAGGGTAAATTGCTTGGCAAGACTGGTGATAAGTTAGAAGAATTTGCAACTGCTCGATATGATAAAGCAATGGAAGCTGAACAAAAGAAACTGCATATGGAAGCTGAACAAAAGAAACTGCAGATGCAGGTGGATGAAAAAAGATTCCAAATGGAAATGGAAAAACAAAAAAGGGAATCAGAAGCTGAGGAAAGAAAACTCCAGCTACAGCTAGAAGCTGAGAATAAAAGACTTGAAAAAGAGGCTGAGAATAAAAGACTTGAAAAAGAGGCTGAGAATAAAAGACTTGAAAAAGAAGCTGAAAATGAAAGACTTCAAAAAGAGGCTCAGGCTGAGGAAAGAAGATTACAGAGAGAGTCTGATGAGAGGAAAGAGAAAGCAAAAATGGAACATGAAGAAAAGGTCTTAGCTTTAGAGTTGGAAAAATTGAAATTGACAAGCATGAGTAATGGTAATGATTCAAACAAGGGTTCATCTTCTGGTAAGGCTAATAATGATACTTTTAAGATTAAGTTACCAACATTTAGTCCTTCCAGTGATGACATAATGTTCTATCTGGACAGATTTGAACAAGCATGTACAGCTCATAACATAGACAAAGCAAAATATGTTTATCAGTTATCAGGGATACTGACAGGTAAAGCTCTAAGTATATATTAAATATGGTGGATGAACCTGACAAGAACAATTATGAGGTTGTCAGGGCCGCTTTGTTAAAGAAATATCAGCTTAACGAAGACGGCTATCGTCTACAATTTAAAAACATGTTACCTGAAAATGGAGTTGAATTCTCCGAGTTTATTGCAAGAATACGCATTACTTTCTCACGATGGGTTGAACTATCTAAGACGGAAAAAACTTATGAAGGACTTATGGACTTAATACTTAGAGACAAAGTCATGTCGTCTGTCAATGAGTCTTTCCTTGCTTTCCTTCATGAACGTAAACCTAAAACAATAAAAGAAATGGAAGATTTCTGTTGCCAATACGTAACTGCGCACCCACACATAACCATGGGTAACTCTAAGGTGAAAGAAGGTTTACCAGTTGCTTCGGCAGCTCCGTATGGTCAAAACTTTGCTCGTAGATCCCAACAAAATTTTGATAGAAAGGGTAGCGGTAATTTCTGTCAAAATCATGGAAATCAATTTCATGGTGATTCTTCTTCGAAGAATTGGAGACAGCCTGATAGTACACGTTACTATCACCCTAATAATTATAGGCATTTCAAAAGAGGATATGGTAATAGAGGTTATTCCTGCCGAAGACCTCAGAACCAAACAAATAGATGTTCGCATCAATGTGAACATGATAGTAATCGTGGAAACTGGAATTCGAACCAGGATAACAATTACAATAGAGACAATAATAACTGCAGAGATAATAATAACTTTGATAACTTCAGAGGTAATAATAGTCGGGGTAGATCTCAACACAAAAAAAAAAGAGATATCAGCAGGCTAATGCTGTACAACAGGAAACTGAGGGAGCCTGTAATCATGGTGTTGATAATAAAAAAACTTTGACGCTGTCACTGGTTCTGCTTTTGACTTTGAGAGAGCAAACAAATGCCCCCAATGCAGTACTTTATTCGAACCGGGTACCATAACTACTTTGAGTTGTGGTCACCCACTTCCCGCTCTTCCTGCTGCTGTTGCGCATGACGGGAGGGGTTCTTTAATCCTACATAAGGGTCTTGTTAATGATACTCCGGTCTCACTACTTTTCGATTCCGGATGCACCACTATTGGTGTTAGACAATCGCTTGTAGATCCATCTTGTGCTACAGGAAGGGTTATTAAATGTGACACATTTGGCGGCACTCTAGAAAAATATCCTACTGCTGTAATTCGCATTGCCACTCCTTTCTTTACTGGAGATGTGCATGCTTGTCTCTTACCTAATCCTATTGCGGACCTTATTATTGGTCGTATTCACGGAGTTAGGGAATGTACCCCACAGCAGATTGCTGCTTGGGAAGATAATAACATGCAAGCTACAAATGCAGTGGTTACAAGAGCACAAGCTCTACAAACACCCGAAACTTCACTGAATAGTGATAATGAAGTTGATAGCCAAGATAGTCACTTAGTAATCACTCGTGACTCTTTCATAAAATTGCAAGAAGAAGATCCTTCTTTAAAAAAAATTCTTCGTTCTTGCGAAGAAAGGTGATCCGAATCAGGATACAAATAGAAAATCTTGGATTGCAATGAGAAACGGCGTACTTGTACGTATGGTACAAGATTCGACTACGTCGGCACATTCGCAAATTCTTGTTCCCAAGAGCATGAGAGTGCAAATATTACAACATGCTCATGACTCGCAATGTGCTGGACATATGGGTTTTTCCCGTACGAAGTCGAGAGTCCTTGCGGCTTTCTTTTGGCCTTTTGTCAATAAGGACATTCGTATTTACTGCCGATCATGCAAGGTATGTCAGGAGGTCAAATCTAGAGGACCACGACATGCTGCGCCTATCCAGGCTGCTGACATTCCTATTCGGCCGTTTCAGAAAATGGCCATAGATATTATTGGCCCTTTTAAGGTCAAGTCGGCCAGAGGACATCAGTTTATCCTTACATGTGTCGATATGTGCACACGTTGGCCAGAGGCTATTCCTCTTAAGAGCATATCTACTACAGATATCGCAGATGCTCTTTGGTTGATATTTTCTCGCTTGGGGTTCCCCAGAGAAATATTGTCAGACCATGGCACTCAACTCATATCTGACACTATGTCACAGATAATGTCTACCTTACATATTGAACGATCTCTCAGTAGTATCTACCATCCTATGTCTAATGGGTTAGTTGAGCGTCTGAATAGAACGCTCAAGACTTTGCTTGGTAAGATAACTGAAGATCATCCTCAAGATTGGGACAGGGTTTTACCCGCGGCTCTCTTTGCCTATAGAGAAGTCCCTAATGAACACACAGGATTTTCTCCCTTCGAACTTGTCTTTGGCGCGCGTCCACGCGGCCCTATGTCTTTATTACACGATCTCATCACTGCCGATGATATTAGCGATGAAACTCAATCCTCATATGAGTATGTCATTGCTCTTAGACAAAAGATCATTGAGGCATGTAAGCTAGCAACTGCTTCATCAGAAATTGCTAAAGAGAAGGCAAGACAGTTTGCTAACAAGAATAGATGTCTACGACAACTTTGTCCAGGTGACAAAGCATTCGTCCTACTCCCCAGTAGGGAAAATAGACTTCTTATTGCACGGAAAGGTCCGTATGCAATAGTCTCTCGGATTTCCGATGTTGACTATGTGGTCGATATTGATGGAAAGCATAAAACTTTCCACATAAACATGCTTTCGGAATTTCACGAACGTCCGGACTATTTGCTGCCTATTTTCCAGGCAACGGATGATGCTCCTGCACCTCACGGTCATTATTCATCCCTGTCTGTCATTCAGGATGAGGAAGCTACCTTCTCTGATGTCAACCTTCCCCTTCCAGTGGTTCCATTACATTCTACGGAATCTTGGAAAAAACGTTTCTGTTTCTCCTAATCTTTCTGGTGACGAACATCGACAAGTCTCGTCGATGTTACAAACATTTCAGGATGTTCTCACTGACATTCCTGGACACACAGATGTCATAGAACATGACATAATTCTTACCGACAATAATCCAATTAGGGTTAGGCCGTATCCTATTCCTATACACTTTCAGTCGCAAGTGGAAAAGGAATTGGATGAAATGATTCAATTAAATATAATTGAACCATCGACTTCACCATATTCTTCTTCCATGGTTATTGTCCGGAAGAAGGATAAGAACATACGAATTTGTGTTGATTATCGCAAATTGAATCAGGTCACAAAGTTCGACGCTGAACCGATGCCTTTGTTAGAAGATCTACTGATTAGACTTTCTAATTCTAGATTCTTCACTAAACTTGACTTGTCTAAAGGTTATTGGCAAGTGCCTTTAGCAGAGCATGCCAAACCTCTTACTGCTTTTTTCTACACCTAGGGGTCTATTTCAATGGAATGTTATGCCTTTTGGTCTCATGAACGCCCCTGCCACTTTCGTTCGCATGATGCGTCGAATTCTGTCACATCGTTCGGATGTCATCGCATACTTAGATGACATCTGTCTCTTCAGTGATACCTGGGAAGATCACTATTTAGGGTTATATGACTTACTGTCCACTCTACGTGAGAATAATTTGACAGCGAAACCTTCTAAAGCTTTTGTTGGTTTTGGTGAAATCTCTTTCCTGGGTCATCGTGTTGGTCATGGTCTCTTGAAGACAGAAGACCACAATACTTCCAAAATACTGAACATCTCTGTTCCTAAAACGAAGAAACAAGTTAGGAGTCTCTTAGGTTTAATTCAATTTTATGGGAGATTTATTCCAAATTTATCTTCGATCATGGCACCTTCTCTCAACATTGTTGAAGAAAGGTTCGCCTAATCTGGTCCGTTGGTCTGAAGAATGCCAATCTTCACTAGACCAAATCAAGAATATATTTTCTTCTCCTCCCATCCTAAGATTACCTACTCTTGATAGGACTTTTGTTCTTCGGAGTGATGCTTCATCCACTGGGATTGGAGCAGCACTGATGCAAGAATATGCAAATACTCTGCATCCTGTTATGTACATTTCTAGAAAACTAAATGCGGCAGAGAGGAACTACTCGGTTTTAGACCGTGAGTTGTTAGCGATGGTTTGGTCAATTCTAAAACTACAAAGATTCCTCCTGGGCGCACATTTCATTCTAGAGACTGATCAGAAAGCTCTTACAGCTATTCAGACTAAGAATTTGAAGAGTTCGAGATCCACTCGATATGCTATAGCTCTTCAACCTTTTCACTTCACGGTACGAGCTATCCGTGGTGCGGATAATGTGATGGCTGACATTTTGTCTAGATGCCCACATGACTCCAACTAATACTTCTGCCCTATATTTCTATATATTACAGAGTCATAACACACCTATATTTCTACAATAGATTAGCACATCTGTACTTACTTTATATGTACACACTATCGTGCTTTGTTGTCATCTTCTTCTGTTCGTTTTTTAAGATGATAGAGGAGGACTGAGTAGTTAATATAAGGGCCGTTAGTTTACTAAACAGCCACAATTATTAATAATGTATTGTACCTTATGAAGCATATTAGTTATTAATTAGCATTATATTGCTTGTACTTTCTCAGAATGTCATTGTTGAGCTGAGGACTTACCTTACGAGTTCTAGATTGTGTACTTACCCTCGGAATACCAGAGCATATGTCCTGGATCGTCATGTAGTTTAACTTTACTATGTACTTATTTCATTACATGTCAAAGAATGTACTATTTAAATTTTCCTATCAGATTTGTACATCCATTTTTAAAGACAATATTAGAGTATGCTGTTTAATGATGATTATAGTAACTTGCATACGTATATTGTGTTTACATGCTAACGTGATGTGTGTTGGTGACACCTCCCCGATGTGAATATTTTTTTAGACATATTTATTTTTCTGTTGAGGTATATCCTCACCAGACACTCTATAATTAGCCTATTGTTTGGCAATTTAGTTAATTATCAGCGCATAATTCGTGCGTTTTAAGCCGCTTATCGCTTGCTCTTTGATATTAAAAAAAAAATATGTTCCACATTTTTTTTTATCGGGAGGAGGTGGTGATATGTTGCGTGATAAATTCTCGCAACATCGTTTTGTTTCAATGTCTGTTTTATAACGCAAGGGCAACAACTGCTTGGAATTTATAGTCACTTTTCTCGGTAAGCATTTGTCTTCTCGCGTTGGTATCGAATGCAGTTAAGTTTGAGCTGTGGTCATTTTTGCGCTGGACTGCGCATGACTTGTCTTGTTGTTTGGTCGATCGGTTTCCGCCCACGACTAGTGGAGTGAGCGATTTGGAATGGCGAAAGAGATGCCTCGTTGAAGAGGGGATCTCCGCTATTTTTTGTTCTGTCAGGGATGTGTAGTCCTCTTAATGGATATTTCGTTTATTCGAGATAATACCTCTAGTGTTTTCCCACATGTCGGGAGGCGTGATATTTCTGTGTATTTCATGAAAGCAAGGTAAATTGACTTTTTCATTAACTCTATCGATTTTGGGTCGTGAGCGATTTCGATTCATAGCCTGTCTCCGAAAGTCGTCGCCACGAGATGTTTTCCTAGCTCACATGTCGCTGCATTGTACTGCATCGGTTGATGCATGTACCAAGGACCATTACTTGCTACTTTGTTAAATGAATTAGGTTTGGAAAACCTTTATTATCTAGAGGATATTTTTGTGGACATTATTTATACTTCGGCAGACGTGTCTGTCTTGCTGAAGTCAAACTAAGGAGAGTGAACTGATCTCATACATCTGGTTATCTCCTGGCTGTTATAGAAAAGGATGGAGTTTTCCACCTGACTACATTTACAGCACTATGAAATATAACATGCATCTGACTCATCATTGTAATGCTGTCTACCGTCTATTGCTGTATTGAATGTTGCTGTGATAATGACTGTTTGATGTGCCTACACATTTGCGTAACCATTTTGTCACTGTGGCGTCCACAATAAATAATGAAGAAAAACGTCAACGGCTGTTTCAAGACTCATTGACTTTATACGTCGTGAGTTTACTGACGTCCTATGTGGATTGCCCTGTTATTGTTGTATGAACATTGTTTTGACTGAACACATCTACACACTACACAAAACCAGACATGCGGATACCATCCATCATCATATAGCATCACGCATCAGCATGTAATTCTGGTTTTATTTGATCTTTCTTTAGATATTTGGTGTTTTCAAGTTTAATGATAATAAACAACAAAAGAACTTAACTTTGTGTATTGGTCAGACCCATACCCAATTAACCATAGTTTTCACGTATGTGTGTCTTTTTGTCACATAGTTGTGTATGTGTGTAGTTAAACTTATATTTCTAGGTATAAGGAGGGGCAAGATTGTCTTGTACTAAATGATAGTCGTATAGATAGGCTGGAATAGAGAAACTTCTCATTCCAGAGACAGATCTTCTCCTTAAACTATTCACTCGTGAAATCTATTTCTCACACCTTTATTCGCACGTACTTATCACCATCCACACTACTCAGGAGGGACCCTAAATAACTTTCGAACCTATCTAATTACGACACTTGGTTACTGATGGTATTCGGCCAAAAGTTTCGGAGAATTTTCCTTAGGCAGATTGTGTGGAAGGAGGGCAGTTTCGACATTTCCTTCTCTGTTACTCTCCAGCATCCCGCACCACAGAGAAGCATAGAAAGTACACAGCTCTCATACAGTCTTAATTTGGTGTTTGTGCTGTACTGGGAAGACTTCCAAATGTTGTTGAGACTAGCAAAGGCTGTTCTCGCTTTATTCATTCTGTAGTTAATATCCTTGTTAGTTCCGCCGTCTGGTGTTAATATGCAACCTATGTAAGTAAATGTGTCTGTCTGTTCTAACTTCTGGTTCCTTATTGTTATTGGCTCAAGATTTCCCACATTGAGTGTCATGACTTCTGCCTTCTTCAGATTGATGTTCAGACCAACCTACTGGCTATACGTATTCAGTCTATCGGTTTTTCTTGGATATGTTGATATGAATGTGCGAGTAGTGCAATGTCATCAGCATATTCCAAGTCTTCCCGTGTAGAAAACGTTGTCCATCTAATTCCTCTTGGACTGCCCTCTGTTGCCTTCTGTTACCAAGTGTCGGATTATTTTCTTACCTGAACTGTTTTCATAAATCCATATATGTTGCAAATCTTGTTACACGAGGATGTGGGCTTATCTATCCATAATTTAATAATAATAATCAGTAAGAATAATAGGGGGAAGAAACGTCGCTAGGAAACAAGAGTCCATTCTCAAATGTCCTTCTGAGACATTATCTCTTTGTGAGAATATTCGCCTTTCGTATTCACTCCTAACTGTTACAGGCGTCTTAACATTTCACGAGCCACTTCTGAGATCCTATATAACTTTCTTACATTCCAATGTCACATCTATCTTAACCAACCGTCCGTGCTGCAACACTACCCACCCACCTGCTCTTTTGTTTCTTATTGAGCATGGAAACACCACTGCAGCAGGGCCCCCGTGTAGGAAGTCCATTCAATGGAAGCGAGGCACGAACAATCAGTAAACAGGCACGAACAATCATTAAACAGGCACGAACAATCAGTAAACAGGCACGAACAATCAGTAAACAGGCACGAACAATCAGTAAACAGGCACGAACAATCAGTAAACAGGCACGAACAATCAGTAAACAGGCACGAACAATCAGTAAACAGACACGAACAATCAGTAAACAGGCACGAACAATCAGTAAACAGGCACGAACAATCAGTAAACAAGCACGAACAATCAGTAAACAGGCACGAACAATCAGTAAACAGGCACGAACAATCAGTAAACAGGCACGAACAATCAGTAAACAGGCACGAACAATCAGTAAACAGGCACGAACAATCAGTAAACAGGCACGAACAATCAGTAAACAGGTACGAAAGTCTCAGGAGGCCACATGTATGTGGTTTTACGGAAGAATCTTGAGAAAACAATGAACAGCTGGAACAAGTAATGATGATGTCCTCAAAGAAGTCAGTGCGCACAGAAAGCTTGTTACCCAAATCAGGCGGAAGCAATCCAATTTTGTTTGGAAGCGTCATGAACAGAACAAAGCTGGTATATATATATCGTGACAACAGGAAAAACTGACGGAAAACATACAAAAAACGACACAAATAGAAGCGTTTGTGGCATGTTAACATCGTGGCAAAGAAAGAAGTCACTGACAGAATTAATAAGAACTTGGAACAGGAAGTTGAGGATAGACATGGACACAAACTCCGGCTGGCATGGTATGTTAATAAAAGACAGGTAAAGAAAAGATTTCAGAGTGTTTATAGATATATATATATACTTATTTGCTATGCCAATCAACAAGTAATGATAATGTTAATATTTAAACAGGTGACTAGGTTTCTGCAGGTGGCTCTTATTTGCTTTACCCCATTGGAACTGAAAACAATACACCTGTAATCATCTCACTCATTCTTTACAATTCCATTGTGTACACGCATCCTGCCACTCAAACACTCCTTGCATCACTTGGCTATGGAGCGCCCAACTCGTGAACGCATTGACGAAATCTAAATTATTTCGACCCATTGAGCATACATGAGTACACTCAATTTTCTCTCAAATTTTCACAAGAATAGATTACATTAAACTACATCCGAGGCAATCTCTTGGGGCAGCATCAAGTTTGACATTCGACATTTTGAAAATTCAGTGAGCAAAAGAAATAGATTTCGGAGACCTGCTTTTTTTGGGTCGGTGATTTGTTGTAATTGTACCATTTTTTGTTGGTGCGGATAGAAGCACGGGTATGCGTGATACTTGTGTATATGTATGTCGTGGTTGAGTTAGAGTGTAGAGTATTTGTCGAGTTGGACAATAGTATTGAAATCGACAAGGGATAGTGGACTGACAGAGTTATAGATTACACATAGATAAAGTGTAATAGGAGGTGGACTTGAGACAAACCTGGAGAAGAGTTATTAAAGTTATTACTCTCTCCAAGCCCTCAACACACTTATACTGTCTAAGCACCTCCTGCTCTCACTCTTTTCTCTTATCAAATTAGAGATTATAGTAAAGAGCTTGAAACAATTTAATTATGGATGGAAGGGTCGTGAACAGCGCATTAATAAATGTGTAAACTTTATTAAAGAAGAAAAGCATGAAAATAATGCATCTCATCACAAACAACATAAAATTGCATCAATAATCAAAATATGCCAAATACACCAACAACACACACAAAACCAATCATAAAACCTGCAGAACACAGAGAAATAAATAAACCGAGGGACAGTCCGTCCGCTTTCGTGGGACCAAATGTAATAGCTCCAATGTCTTTACGTAAATATATACTCCATGGGTGATGGAATTGACCTGTAAATCCAAGGTAGGCGCTAACTTTGGTGATCCCTAATTGCGTGAGGGGGCTGGAACTCTGTATTTATCTCCGGTTTACCAAATGAATAGGCTGAGTGTCAGTCTGTCCGCTTTCGTGGGACCAAATGAAATAGCTCCAATGTCTTTACGTAAATATATACTCCATGGGTGATGGAATTGACCTGTAAATCCAATGTAGGCGCTACCTTTGGTGACCCCTAATTGCGTGAGGGGGCTGGAACTCTGTCTACATCTGGCTGTCCGCTCATAAATGCGAGGTTTTAAGTATCCAGATAAATACCCCCAAGACGAGGTTACTTGAGGACAACCGGTCCCATGCGCTCTCATCCGGCGCTGGAATCTGTGTACTAGGCATTAAATCCGGTTTGGACTGGCTTGACTGTGGTTTGGCTGAGTGCCCCGTGTAGGCACACAAAGGCTGGTGATTGATATTCTGCTATAGACCCTGAGCTGATTGATATGCTGGAAGCCGCCATGCTCTGACTGGCGCTCAATAGGCGAGTAGGTGACTACTGCTGCAACCGATGATTTCAGATTTAGCATTGGCTCGTTACACTACGTGAGCTTAACTTCCGTTGGAGGGAAATGGCGTTGGCAAAAGAAGGGTTTTGGATCAGGTAGGGGGTTTGACGACTCGTGATTGCTAGCTGTATTCAGAATCCCCCTAGAACGAAGAGAATGTGACATTCTTCGCCTGACTGGAGACTTGACTCTAGCAATTCGGTATCCCTGAAACTGAGACCCACAAAAACACCCTTTACATCAAGCAACAACAAAATCACACTAATGTTATATGACATAGTTATGCTCCGCTCCTTCCACTCTATCAATTATCTGTATGCGCCTGCATAGGCTTAATATATTTTGTACACCCAGGTACCTGTCAGTAAAATGGTCTGACATCAAAATCTACTCCTCTTCTTCCAACTAAACATACAGGAAACCTAACCTGTAGTTACAGTTGAATGAATATGCTTATTCATCTTACAACAGTAAATGAATTACATAAACAGATTACAGCATGTGACATTACACAAATAAATCATGTCCCCTTGGGGAAATATATTAACATTCCACAAAAATGAGTACATAGAAAATGCAATGTTCTTGCTATAATAATACAGTTGTGACTGTACATAAGATAAAATTATATCTATGGCGGGTGTCTGCTTTCTGTGAAAGTTATGACTAGAGTCTAGCTACACAAGTAAGCATATAATGATTCTCCCTTGCCACTAGAAATATCTATCAAAAAGGAATCAGTGACTTTCTCCTATAATTCAGTGTTAAGTGAATTATCCACACCTCTGACCTTATCTTGCAGAAATGACAGTTAATTTTGCTGACTCTTAACCCAATGGTAAGCATTGTATGAACTGATTCTACGCCTAGTATCTGTTATTGTAAGTTTATCATTTCCCATTATAAACCGTAACAGTTTAAGCACCACTTAACTAAGGCCGTAGACAGCGCTACATTATCACTGAATTAAATTTACCGGGAGAAATCCTCAAAAATTAAGTAAGTCACATTCCTATCAGATGTATAAAAAGCTAACATGAATATTTATATATTAATAAGACATGTCAACTCACCCCGAAAAATGACTAGAGATAGGCCTTAACATTTAGTTCTGTGTTAAAGTCTGCCTTATCTCATGATGGTCCATCTCGGGCCAGGAAAATATTCACGAGTGTGTTAGTCTATTAAGACTAACCAGATTTATAGTTTACATACAACGCCACCCAGGACACCTGCATGACCTGATTCTACAGATGTATCGGCGTAATGCGTAATAAAGAGTAAGACAAAGGTTATTCTAGAGACATCAGAAGTCAACAACCGCAAGAAAGTTCCTTCAGGTAGAGAAATGCATAATATTATGAGAGCTCTAACTCGTCTAAGGGGCAAAACCCAGAGACTGACCGCGATTGTTATCTCCCCTTGTTTCGAAGATGAAACGGTTACCCAGGCCTCAAAGGGTACCACCCGCTAGCAGACCGTTTCTTCACAGAAACCCGTTCGCTCGTTCAAACGCTTTAAGCGTAACAGAAATGTTTCTCTGGTCAAACGAACAACCAGGTGCGCTGATGTAACGTTATCTGACCGTTGAAGGCCAGAACGTAAACAAAGCGCGGGGTGGGTCTGCGAAGGGGGAAATTGCAGGTAGAATATGAAAATACAAGATGTCAAGGAAACCCGAACATTAAAAAGTAATAACATATGGAACGGAATGGTAAAATAAATTAACAGTCACTGTGACAATGTATGATATGGTATTATATTTGTTTATCTGTGTGAATATAGTTATATATAAGAGAATGATTGGTTATTCATCACCTCCCTTAAGTTCCCCAAGGAACAAAGGCCGTCAACAAACTTATATCAAGTTTTTGTTTACCCATCCCATCAGCTAAAGATCTTTCCATATTTTTTTAAAATTCCCTTTAAGTCTGTCTCCAGTCCTGTTCTCCTTGTGTAGATTGCTTGTTATGTAGGAGCAATGTCATGTTTCTTTTTACATTCAGCAGTTCAAGCTAAATTTGGTTTCTGTTGCGTTATTGCGCGTATTGTATTTTAATACAATTACTTTAGTGCGTGAGTGCGTCAAGTAGTAGATATGAGCAAGTAAACCGTCAAAATAATGACGGGAAATAACTATGTTGTGCTCTTTCGGCTGTATGTCCTGATGACGGCCCCTGACTTCTTATGTGGTCGTTGCATTCTTTTCCATTCTACTTCAACTTCATTGGATCTGTGTAGTCAAACTTATCATGAGTTATAGTCAATTTTTAATGCACCACGACAGAAATGTAAAGGCCTGTGTGCTCATTAAAGGGTGTTGAATTTAGATCTCACGGCGCAATGCGCGGCTTGTCCGTATTTTCTCGAATGGGTAAAAGGTAGTCCCATAGCAGATACTGCCATAGGGGAGTGAAGTGTTAGAGAATTCACTAGACAAGGCCCAGCATCGACAGGCGGGGGTGACCAGCTCCATTTCTCGTTGTCATTTCTCCTTCCATAAAGCAACAGCAAAGTCAAGTACTCATTTCCAGCTGGGTTGACTGGAGTGTGTCGAAACCACGAATCGAACCTGGCACTTTTGCCGCGAGACACCAACGCTCTAACCACTCTACCAATCCGGACGCTCCCAACAAGAAGTAGAGGTAACAGATACAGCAGAGCACGGGCAAGAGATAAACAATTTCTGGAATGGCACATGTTTAGAAAGAAGTTCGTGGAAAAAAGACAGCTACTGCAAAACCATATAGGATACAGAAGCACACCGGGAGAAGGCAACTGGACGCAGCCATGAAATGAAGACAGAAGAGACGGAAAAAAACCCTGGAATGGTAGGCACAGGTAAGGAAAGCTTATCATGCACCTGTTGAAGGTGTATGCTTCTTGGGGAGTTGAAGGGTCATGATTCAAGTTAATGATCTCAGTAAATTGGAAACAAGGATATCTGGTTAAATTGCCAAACAAAAAAAGGAATGTTTGCAAGAGTGACAAATTACATAAATAATGTTGCTACAAGTTGCTACAAGTTGTTACAAGCTGCTACAAGTGATATAACAAAATATTAAGCAAGATCATCATTGAGAGGTTTAGTAAAACCACAGACGGACAACTGCAAGACCTCTAAAAAACAGAGTTTCTAAAAAAAAACAACAGATCTTATACATAGTCACATTGGCCATAGTGGCTGAACAGAGTAGGAACTGAAGTCACAAAATGCATTTGTTGTTTCAGCGGTGGCCAAACTACGGCCCGCGGGCCAGATCCGGCCCGCCAACCAGTTTTGACCGGCCCGCCAACCTGTTTTGGCCGTCCTCTTATTGTTGATTAAAGCCATACACTTCACAATGAAATACCACACAAATGTATATTTGAAATAAATAATTACATGTCATATTACAAATTACAAAACAAATTAAAACAACAGATTCATTATATGTTTTTTTACAGTAATTTCAATTCGAAGACTGGTATACATGTCTTGGCAGATGTGCAGTACAGTAGTTTGCCGTTGCTTTCTGTACGTGGTTCCTTATATATGTAAAACTAAATATCAGAACGTTATTTTTTTAGGATTTTATAGGTCTGGCCCTCGGGTGTTTCCCTTTACCATAATCTGGCCCTCAGCCTACCTTAGCTTGGCCACCACTGTGTTGTTTATAAAATGGCAATCGATAGTTCAGACCAGGGTTGTGGAGTCGGAGTGGTAGAGCTGGTCATTTTTTGTGAAATCGGAGTCGGTAAAAAGTGTCCCAACTCCGAATTTTACGAGACTTAAGTCAAGGTAGATCCACGTTTGATCCATGCGTGGGGGAACTTGAAAAATTTGAAACAACATTTTAAAGTAGTAGAACTACTAAAACTACTTTAGTGTTAAAGACTGAAGCCGGACGAAGAGAAAGAGAGAGCATCATTCAATCGATATGTGGAGCAAACCGTTAAAGGTGACAAAAGTGCCCGCCTGAAAATAAAGGTCAGTGTGCTGGAAAATGCCTTAAGGGACCAGATATACTTCGATCTCATTTCTGAAGAGGACGTGGTGTACACATTGAAAACCAGCGGAAACACTGCTCTGGGTCCTGATGGTGTACAGTACCATCACATTAAACAGCTCGACGACGCAGCCATTATAAATATGGTGAGCGATTTCAATACCAGCATACAGAATGCTGAGGTGCCGGAAGACTAGCTACACAGTTACCTTCGGCCACTTCCTAAACCTTGCAAAGACCCCACACTGCTCAACAGCTGTCGAATTATCACACTACAGAATATCTATGGTAAATTACTTGAAAAGATAGTTGCAAGACAAATAATGAGCCACCTCATAAATGCACACATCCTTCCTGATACCCTGGGTAGCTATAGGCCTATGAAAACAACATGGGGTAACGCTGGAACTCTGGTTCATGCTTAACATCTCCGCCTCCACTGTTCTCTCCGCCAAGTGGCTTTTGGCCGTCCTTGCTTTCGCTTTCCTTCGAGAGTCCATAGCATGGCAGTTCTGGTGATGGTGTCAGGTGTCTCTTCTGAGGATGTATCTAGGCCGCATTAAAGTTGGAGATAGGAACACAGCTGATGTTGGGGAGGGCACATATTGAGGAAACATGTTTATAGAATTATAAGGTAGTTCTCGTTTTGGAACCGTCGTGGTAACAAAGTACAGGGAGGCTTAGATACACAAAAACACAATGGAGAAAGGAACATGAGACAAGACATGACATGAATAAAAAAAGACATGGCAAGACCTTGAACATATGGCACTGGACGGGAAGGCTTGGTATGATTTTGTTGAATGTCTGTGCTGTTTAGGGAGATAATGGGTAATGATGATATTGATCATGATGATGATGATTATGATGATTATAATGATGATGATGATAGTGATTATGATGATGATGGTGGTGATGATGATGATGATGATGATGCCGATAATGATATTATTTCAAGGCATCAAATTAAAAAAAAAAACTCTGAGCTACCACTAGCTCAAAATTAACCGTTTTCAAAATGAAAAAAAACACACAGCAACAACTTTGTCACAAAAGGATCACAACTACATGTGGCCGTGTACATAGTTGTTCCTTTGGAAACAGACTATGTTCTTACAAGACAGAGGAAGCACAGACCACCCCATAATTTTATATTTTATGAGAAACAGAAAATAATAAATAGTGTCACATATTTGGGGTAGAGTCGCTTCTACACGCCATTTCTAATAATTGGGTGATTTCCCCTGACCAATCGGATAGCTCAGATTTACCCCGGGGAAAGTGGAACAACGACGCCATTTTGGCAGTAGAATGAAAGAGCGCAACTCAAGAGGTCGTATCTGGTCCAGCTCTACATATTTCTTAGTTTGAGAAAATCAAACTTCAACATTTCTTATAAAATGTGTATTTCAGGACATTGAGTGGTTATAATTTTCTTACTGGCGTAAGTAGTGACAATCGTTAAATATGTATTTTGAATAGAGCTCCCAACCCTAGTCGCAGCAGAACTAGGTTCGAGGATTTGAGTCAATTTGCAAAAACATAGTCTTACACCTCAAACCATGTAGAGTAGAAAATATTCTTGTGTTGGAAAGCATTTAACACAAGGAATGCTTATGATTATAAAGAAATCAAGGACAAATCTGAGGAGATGGGTAAATGTCGTCGAACCTAAAATAAGACTGTAACTTAAAGGAAGGAACACGGTGGAATGAGAAGGTTCGCCATATTTGACAATTGAGTAGGCCTACGAGACAAGGATGCAAAAAGGGATTTTTGCATCGATGAAAGCATCTGATGAGATGATAGAATTTTATTTTACTTATTATTGTAAAAATGTTCTGAATTCCAGACTTTGTTGAAATTTTAAGTTTCATGCTGAAAGATATTAAAAGTTTTGCATGAAATCGAACGCTGTTGAAAAGGTGAATTACTACAGTTTTGAGATCTAGATAAGAAATCTATCCATTTCAATTAAATTCGCTACATCAACACCTAAGAGAAGAAAATCGAACCTGGTAACACAAAAATAAGAGAGAAATCTAAATCTCTGGTGATTAGGCCAGTTAAACATCTGCTCTCTGTAAAGTAAACTGAAAATACTACATATACCGGCACTGCCACATGAAGGTAATATGGTGCCGTTCCAGTCCTAAGGAACACCTGCCCCGACTACATGAAATTGGAACGTAATAAAGCACACAATTATCACTCAAATAAAACAAACACATCCCACTTTAACAATCACATACAAAGATAACACTACAACATACATCTTACCATACTCAGGACTGGAATAGTTTCTAACGCCTCTGACATTTTCAGTCCAGACGCAGAAATTCTGAAGCTACTGCATGTAACCAGTATCCGGAGGAGCATTTGAGGTATCATCTCGCTTGGCCAGTATCAGCCCAAAGTTGATTGTTCAGATATGATGTCCATTAGTAATACTTATTGCATAATCTGATGACGCTGAGATCTGGAAACACAATAACTGGCGTGTAAAGTTCATCAAGAAGGTCACAAACTATTTTTTAATCTCCATTTCCAAACCTTTTCAGCAAAACACAATGAACTAACGAGTTATTTTACATCACATGTTAATGAAATTATAGATATACAGTATATCATTTTGTTTATCATCGGTTACGATCAACTGGCAATCTACAAACTAACATATCGTAATTATCTATCTATCTATCTATCTATCTATCTATCTATCTATCTATCTATCTATCTATCTATCTATCTATCTATCTATCTATCTATCTATCTATCTATCTATCTATCTATCTATCTATCTATCTATCTATCTATCTATCTATCTATCTATCTATCTATCTATCTATCTATCTATCTATCTATCTATCTATCTATCTATCTATCTATCTATCTATCTATCTACCTACCTACCTACCTACCTACCTACCTACCTACCTACCTACCTACCTACCTACCTACCTACCTACCTACCTACCTACCTACCTACCTACCTACCTACCTACCTACCTACCTACCTACCTACCTACCTACCTACCTACCTACCTACCTACCTACCTACCTACCTACCTACCTACCTACCT
Organism: Oreohelix idahoensis; assembly: GCA_024509875.1. Lineage (NCBI taxonomy): Eukaryota > Metazoa > Mollusca > Gastropoda > Stylommatophora > Oreohelicidae > Oreohelix > Oreohelix idahoensis. Next base: position 187,020 of record JAMPIV010010383.1, on the reverse strand, counting down.
ACCTACCTACCTACCTACCTACCTACCTACCTACCTACCTACCTACCTACCTACCTACCTACCTACCTACCTACTACCTACCTACCTACCTACCTACCTACCTACCTACCTACCTACCTACCTACCTACCTACCTACCTACCTACCTACCTACCTACCTACCTACCTACCTACCTACCTACTACCTACCTACCTACCTACCTACCTACCTACCTACCTACCTACCTACCTACCTACCTACCTACCTACCTACCTACCTACCTACCTACCTACCTACCTACCTACCTACCTACCTACCTACCTACCTACCTACCTACCTACCTACCTACCTACCTACCTACCTACCTACCTACCTACCTACCTACCTACCTACCTACCTACCTACCTACCTACCTACCTACCTACCTACCTACCTACCTACCTACCTACCTACATACATACATACATACATACATACATACATACATACATACATACATACATACATACATACATACATACATACATACATACATACATACATACATACATACATACATACATACATACACATACATACATACATACATACATACATACATACATCATACATACATACATACATACATATCAGAATCTTTATTCTCCATAAAATACATTAATATGTACAGACATGATATAATAGATACAACATGGCAAATAGGAGAATCATTAGAATTTACATAAAGTGTTGAAGACGTCTCAAGTAGTTATATGTGGGTGTTTTTACATCGAACCTTCGTTTTACACATACATAAAAAAAATTTTAAGCTTTCTAAAAGACATTGGCATATAATGATATGGTATACCCTGCCAAAAATGAGAATTATTGAAATTTACAAAATGTGTGTGAGGAATACCATTCAAGTAGAGCAATATGGTTGTTTTTACATGGAGGTTTTATCAGAATTTTGTTTGCCATAAAAAAAAAAAACTTTGACCGCTAGTGGAGTGAGATATTAAATATAGCATCAAATACAATAGTCGTATGGTATAGTATACAGAGGAGCACAATTGAGTTTAGACTGTGTGGAAAACATCCCAGCAATTCAAAATGGGTGTTTTTTTACATCGAAGTTTCCATATTCTGTAAGAACCTATAATTGCACTAATACTGACATATTTACATAAAACCTTTGCTTCAAATTTCCGCAACCCTAGCGACATTAATCCACTCACACACTTTGCATGCACATGACCCAAACTACCAATTATCAGTACGATTACATGCGTACGGTAGCCTAGTTCGTTAATTTCTGCAGTCAATGGATAGTACTTATCAAATTTATGTTGGTAACATTTATCTAAATGGGCATCATATGGTATTGCTGCCTCCACTATAAAAGCTGTTTTGTTCTGTCGATTGATTATTGTTAAATCAGGTTTTACGGCATGAGTCTTAAATGAGGCGTTGCTGCTGCCGAAAAGTGATGGTTTAACTATTATCTCTTTGTTTATTGTTATGTCACCTTTATTATTGTATGCAGATTTCAGCTTCTCATAAATAATGTCTACAGCTCTATTGTGCCTTTGTTGGTATAATGTTTGAAATTTGGTACATCCATTCAATAAATAATGTGCAAGAGCTAAGAGGAGTGGCGTCACAACGAACAACCTGGAGAGCACTGGTTTCTGCCTTATGCGCCGTGTTTGGCGCTTAAAGAATTTATTATTATTATTATTCAATAAATGTGACACTGTTTCGTATGGGTGGTTACATATTTTGCACATTTTCGTGTATGTCTGTGGGTAGTATAGATGTAAAAGACTTTCGCATTCCAGCAACTGTAACCTCGATCTCACAGCAAATGAAAGTATTTTATCACTTAATTTAAAATTAGATAGAAAACTAGATGACAATGAGTGGTTTACACATTTCATTTCGCGCACTATTCTCCCTTGTGACGATTTACTTTTTAGTTCACTTAGAATTAGGTTAAGTTTATGTGATTTAAATCCAGAATAAAAAGCATTTGATGACTTGTATGTTAGACTTACATCTTCATCTACGTCTAATTGTACACTGTAATGGCCACTGTCATCCACTTTCACACTCACTCCTTCACGCGCGCATTCTTCATTCAGTTCTACCCAAAATGATCTTGGCCAATTCACCTTCGATCTTTTAGCTAGATGGTTTGTTTCGTTTAACTCGTAGCTTGCAAAGTTATTCCTATCTTCACCTACTTGGTCTATTTTACGTTTTTTCATATGTCTATCTAACGAGTTTATTGCTGCAGTTTTTACAAGATTATCATCACAATTGAGCATACTGATAAGGAATGAAATATGTCGAGAGTGGTATAATATGAAGGGGTTTGGTATGCCAAGGCCACCCTTCGACCTGGGACAGAAGAAATAGCTCCTTGTGGATGATTCATTTAGCACTAACCATGTTCTAACGTGTTGTACAATTTCATCTTCAATTTCTTTAAGTTGTTTTTCTGTAAAGTGTATGTTAGAAAAAATAAAACATGAGAGGACCGAAACACATCGGGTTAATTAATGAGATCTTTGCTGATGTTGGTAGTGGGGCACAGCTTAATTTTGTTAAATTTGACCTAAATTCTAATATAAGGCTGCTTGCTTGAAACTGGTCCGATGTATTATCAATTGTAATGTCATGTCCTAGGTATCTGTAGGAACGCCCTCGATCAGAAGAGGGGATTTCATGACCTTGGATATTAATGTCGTCACGCCGGGTGACTTGGTTACAGTGCCTTTGTTACGCTATCCGTCAAGCAAGAAGGTCGTGTCTTGTATTTCTTCCAAGGAAATAAGGCTGAGTATATAGCCTATATTATATAGATGAATCGATGTAGACTTCAGGGTCAGTTCGGAAATTAATCTAAGCATGAGATTAATTAAATTAAACTAATAATGGAAGGAGAATCGTATTATGATTCAAATTGTAGATGTCAAGAACTCATGTGCTCATTTCTGGCTGTTGACTACAACAGCGCACGTATATAGCCACGATGTTCATCTGACATATTGTTTTGACACGGACGGACATGAATACTATGCATGTAATTCCTAATGAACTATATATGAACTATATATGAACGTGTACCTACGTAAATGTCTTATGTGTGAACTGTAAATAAATTCATGGACTCTGAATTGAGGACTTTATCACATCGATACGTTACAGCTATTTGCTGCATTTGCCAATGTTGATGATCATGCAAATGAAGAACTCTTCTGATAGGAAAAATATGTACCTATAATGATGAGCTCCGAAAGGAACGAATGTATTCTTGGACATTCAACAAATGATTAATCAATATAACGTTGACCATTACTCCAAGATGATAACCGGACGAAGCACGCATTCGCGATTGAACAAAATACATAACCAGCTCTAAACCAGCTCGGCCTTATCTGCCTCCCAGATATAAACGACTTTATCTCCCCCCCCCCGCCCTTTATCAGCTGGTGGCCAGTGTGGGGAGGATAATTTCAAATATTAACGAGTTGAAAGAACTAAATTCCTTTCGATCGAAATGGACATTATTTGCAAATACACCGGTGACGTCATGCCCTTGACGACAGCATGAATGGTTGGAAAAGCCAGCAGCTGACAATGTCCATCAAAAAAAATTTATTTGAAGCTTTCAAACATCAAATGAAACCTATTGCTGACTTTCTCAATGATACAAACAAGCTCTCGAGTCTGTCGGCGAAGCATATAGTGTACGATATTACCACCAAAACAAGATAAGTCACTAATTTTAAAGGTTAAAATATTTCGTCCTGTTTGTCCAAATAACGCCATGTTCTTTTTTCGTTGTATCCATGTTAAATATTGTTCCTGTCCTTTTCATGTAGCGGGTATGGATGGGCGGCGGTTCGGAATGAATAAAATGGCTCTCAGGATGCCGATATTCATTCTGAATGTTCCTAAGGCTGTGAATTAATAGCACCTCGCGAAGAAAGCGTCGAATTATCATTATCGGTGATCGTTTCGTTCGGACTTGCATTAATTCACTTTGCATGTTAGGTGTATAGTCATGTTATAACTGGTGTTTTCTGGTGTATTTGGTTCTTATTTTTATTCATTTACAGTCTTATGTTCGTAATCTATCTTGTTTATTCTGATCTAGCTATCTTTAATTTTAATTAAATGTATTGTATTAACGTCAAATGAGTCCTGTGACGTCACTATTTGTTACGTACACAGCTTAACTTTCTATTCAGTTCATTCTTAATCTCTCACTTCCGTTTTATACCACTTAGTTATTAATGCATTTTTTTTATTGTGAAAATGTCTTGTCGTATGGTAATACTGTTTCGTAATCCTTGGTTAACCCATTGTATTGTTTGTCTTCATTTCATCCTTTTATAATTTAATATTAATGCTGTAATTTCTTCATTAATAATAGTGTAGATGAATATAATTAAATTTTTATGAGCTTTAATGAGGAATTAGGGACTTTGCACATATTTGCAGTAGTGGTCCAAGAAATGGGCAATGCACTTTATAGCTCATGATTATGGCATAAAATATAATGATTAATTATTAAAACTTTATAACATATTAATACATATTTAATATAAATTAGTACACTTTCTCAGTACTATATTGTGAACTTAGTGACAATTAAGACTAATTATTTAGGGATAATACACATAATTATTAAATATTAATATTAAGTGCTTGATATAATTTCAGCATCTTATATAACTAATTATCATAACTATTTATGATAGATATCAGTAAGTATATATATAATATTTTTACAAAATATTATAGATTGTGGAACTTATACATAACAATACAGGAATATTACAATTTCTTGTATTAATTATTCATTCGTTGAGTAATTATAATTATCGACATAGATTCTATTGTTGATTACAATACATAAGTAATTAAATACTTAAATAATTAAACTCCAAGAATGCTTACCTTGGATCATTTCATTAAAATTGGAAAAGATTGTAATAAAAAGGGAGAGGCACTCCTTGAATTTGCTGAACAACAACTGGCAAGATATAAGGCAGAGATGGAAGAACTTGACAGAAAAGAGGCTGAAAAGAAAACCATTGCTAAGGCAGAGATGGAAGAACTTGACAGAAAGGAGGCTGAAAGGAAAGCTATTGATAAAGCAGAGATGGAAGAACGTGAAAGAAAACAGGCAGAAAAGAAAGAAGAATTAAGACAAGAAGAAGAAAGAAAGATAGCAAGAGATGAAATCCTACGGATTGAAGAAGAGAATAAATTGAAACGACAAGAAATCATATTGCAGCAAGAAATGGAATTGCAACGGCTTAAATTGGAAACAGCAAAACTTAATTCACAGAGTGCTGCAGCAAGCCAAAATGATAATGCTCAATCTGGATCTTCATCCACCCGACTTAAGGGGAATTATTACTTTAAATTACCACCATTCAAATTACACGTGGACGACCTTTCATCGTGGCTGGCGCGCTTTGAGGATATATGTAAGGTCAATAACCTTGACAAAACTGCATGGGCACTTAAACTTAAGGAATTTCTGGATGGCGAACCAGCAAGTGCAGCACAAAATATTGATCCTACATTAGCCACAGACTATGATGCCATTAAGAATTTGTTATTACGTCGGTTCCATTTGAACGAAGAGGCATGTAGATTACGTTTCAAAAGTTTATTGCCAGATAATAATAAAGATTTTACGGGATTTATTGCTAACATACGCAATACTTTTAACAGATGGGTTGAACTGGCAGGTGTCAACAAATCTTACGACAAGTTAGTCGATTTGTTATTGAGGGATAAAGTGTTATCTTCTGTCAGCCCACCATTCTTTGCTTATCTGCAAGAAAGAAAACCAGAATCTATTGATGAGTTAGAAAAAATTTCTTTAAATTACTGCACAGCTCATCCGAATGCTAATATTTCTGGCTCGTTGATAAGAGAACCACTTCCTGTAGCCTCCAATATGGCATATCATAATCATAACAAACCTAGAACACACAGTGTGGACAGAGGTAGGTTCAAAGGAAACTATGACATTAATTTTCATAAGGGACAGAATAACTTTAACAATAACTTTAATAGAGGAATTCAACAAACCAGAAATTATTCACCTCAGTCAAGATACAACAGTAATCCACGTAACTCAAGTTATAATCGGTCATATCAATATAATAATGGTAACAATTGGAAGAATAGCGATAATTATAACTCGAGACATCGAGATAACAATTATAATAGACGACAACGAGATAATTCAACTAATTATTCTCGTAATCGTTCTCATTCTCGTGGATCTTCACATTATAACCATAATACCGGGGCAGCAGTGACAAATGATATCACCCCTAAGGTTCAGGTTCCACCTAACGATAATACAATGAATTCTTCTGCTGCATGCTTTGCTATAAATTATAACGTGGCAAATAGTTGCCCACAATGCAATCTTATTTTTCAGAAGGCAAAGGAGACAGTGCTAAACTGCGGACACATTACACCAGAAGTAGGTCTTGCAGCCAATGATGGAACAGGCTCTCTGATTTTTAACAGAGGGATAGTAAACGGTTCTATAGTTTCTGTATTGAGAGACTCGGGGTCCACAACCAATGGAGTGCGACAGTCGCTAGTACATCCTAGCTGTGCAACGGGGAATATGTCCGTTGCATGACTTTTGGGGGAACTATTGAGTTTTACCCCACAGCTATTATCCATGTTAACACACCTTTTTTCACAGGTAACGTGAAGGTATGCATGCTGAAAAAGCCAATAGCAGACCTTATGGTGGGTCGCATACACGGCAGCAAGGATTGTTCACCAGAAGATATTATTGAATGGGAGAGACACAATCTATGCACTGGAAACGCCGTGACAACTAGAGCTCAGACTATGATCATGGAGAGTGTCAATGATAATAAGATGGATGCAGAAAAACAGGAGGATATTGAGGTCAATTCACCTATTGACAGGGAATCATTTGCTAACAAACAAAAAAATGACAAATCTCTAAATAAATTTTTTAACCTAGTTAATAAGGTTGATAATTTAACTTCAGGTAATAAGAACAAACATTGGTTTATTATGAAAAATGATATACTAATTAGATGTTTTAGTGATAAATCACTGGTAAAACAACAAGTGATGGTACCGGCTGCTTTTAGACGGTACATTCTTCAACACGCGCATGACTCGCAGTGTGCAGGACATATGGGATATACTCGAACACGATCTCGAGTATTATCTTCATTCTTTTGGCCAGGAGTGTCACGTGATATTTTGCAGTATGTACGTTCTTGTACTACGTGCCAGGAAGTGAAAGCACGTGGAGCTTTTCACACGGCGCCTATTCAGGCTTGCGATATCTCAGTACGACCTTTTGACAAGATGGCCATAGACATAATTGGTCCACTTCTACCATCTGCGAGAGGACATAGATTTGTTCTCACGTGCATTGATTTATGCACACGATGGCCAGAAGCCATTGCATTGAAGACAACTACTACCACAGATGTAGCTGATGCATTACATCTAATTTTCTCTAGAATAGGGTTTCTTAGAAAATTATTATCTGATCATGGGTCGCAGTTTATATCCGATACCATGAAGGAGGTAATGAAAACCTGGAACATTGATAGGAATTTGAGTAGTATTTATCATCCCATGAGTAACGGTGCAGTTGAAAGACTTAACCGTACGCTTAAGCAACTTTTACATAAGGTTACTGTTAAACACCCTCAGGACTGGGACAGAGCACTCCCAGCTGTCCTATTTGCTTACCGAGAGGTGCCACATGAACAAACTGGCTTCTCTCCCTTTGAGTTAGTTTTTGGTGCCCCTCCGAGAGGTCCTATGGGACTGATAAAAGATTTATTAATTGATGCAGAGATGACTCAGGACACTCAGTCATCTTATGAGTATGTGATTAATCTTCGAAATAATATTATTGAGTCTTGCCAATTGGCAACAGCTTCTTCTGAGGCTGCAAAAGCTAAGGCTCGATCTATACAAAACCGATCTAGACGATTACGTCAATTATTCCCCGGCGATGAGGCTTATGTATTCCTCCCTCACAATAACAATAAGTTATTGATCTCATGGACTGGTCCTTATAAGGTTACTGATAAAATTTCAGACGTTGATTACGTCTTAGATATCAAGGGACACAGAAAGATATTCCATATTAATATGCTCAAGCAATTTCATACACGTCCTATACACTTACAGTCAATTTTTCATGAATTAGATGACAATACTGTATCTACTTGTCATTATTCTAATCTATCTGTTATACAGGAGGAAGAATCTTCTTTTCCTGAAGTGCAGATGCCTTTACCTGTACTTACTGTCCAATCTACTGAATCTTGGCGTGATGTGACCATTTCTTCTACGGTTACACCGCAACAGCATCAACGCGTTGCTGATCTTCTACAATCTTTCCCAGATGTGTTAACTGATGTACCGGGTTGCACATCTGTAATTAGTCACGATATTATTCTTAACGATGATACACCAATTCGTGTTCATCCTTATTCTGTACCTCTACATTTTCTGAGTAAGACATCTCAGGAACTCGAACAGATGATATCATTAGGTATTATTGAGACTAGTACATCTCCATTTTCTTCTCCTTTAGTCATTGTCCGGAAAAAGGACAACAACATACGTTTATGTGTTGACTATAGGAAACTTAATGCGCAGACAGTACCGGATAGCGAACCACATCCTATCCTTGACGATTTACTTCCTCGTCTATCCAATGCTACACTTTTCACTAAAATTGACTTAACTAAAGGTTATTGGCAGATTCCACTAACCGAAAGAGCCAAATACTACACAGCATTCTCAACTCCACAAGGTCTTTACCAGTGGAACGTGATGCCTTTTGGGCTAATGAATGCTCCAGCTACCTTTATTCGCATGATGCGAAAAATTTTAGCAGGTAGATCAGATATAATTACCTATATTGACGACATATGTTTGTTTAGTTCATCATTTGAGGAACATTTTTTGGGTCTTAAATCAGTTTTGGAAATATTGCGGGATAACCATTTAACCGCTAAACCAACTAAAATTCAAATAGCGTGTAATGAGATAACATTCCTGGGGCACATTATTGGATCGGGACGTATCCAAACAATTCCCAGTACGGTTTCTAAAATATTAAATTTATCTGTTCCTCAAACGAAGAAACAGGTTAGGAGTCTGTTAGGTTTAATCCAATACTATAGCAGATTTGTACCTCACCTATCATCCATCACGGCTGTCCTGTCTTCGTTACTAAAGAAGAACATGCCTTTAAGGATAAATTGGACCGACGAATGTGACAAAACTTTTCGCGCTATCTTAAAAATTTTTTCATGCCCACCTGTTTTAAGATTACCAGATGCTTCTAAAAAGTTTGTTCTACGTACAGATGCGAGTAATTACGGACTCGGGGCGTGTCTACTGCAATATCATGATGATGTCCTTCACCCTGTACTGTATATCTCACGCAAACTGAAACCTCCGGAGACGAAATATTCCACTGTGGACCGAGAATTGCTCTCCGTAATCTGGGCAATTACCAAGTTGGAAAAGTTTTTGCTGGGATCTCCATTCCTGATCCAGACTGATCAGAAATCAGTGGCAGCATTACGTCGCTCAAACCATAAAAGTGCTAAACTTGCACGATTTGCTATTACGTTGCAACCCTACGAGTTCGAGATACAGTCGATACCTGGAACTGAAAACGTCATAGCCGACACGTTGTCCAGACATCCTACGGATTCTGAATGAATATTACAATTTCAAGAAAATTTTCTGACTAGTCAAGCATTACATTTGCAATAAACGTTATTGATATCAAGTCAGAATATACAACAATTCAGTTGGACTTCCTACCTAAATAAGGACATTTCGAAATAAACTATTGTGATCAAAATATCAAGTTTTACGGATCGTTTGAAAATTTGAACTTCAATTCCATTTTGAGTATCACTCATTTCGATTGAAAACGGTTAAAAAGGAACAATCTCTGATGTAGAAAGGACAGATACGTTGATGACTTAGTCAATTTACTTTCAAAGTTTAATAAAGGAACTAACGATGAATGGATAATCAAATCATAATTTGATAATATGAACCTTGTGTCTTAATGAACTTTCATACAATTCAACAGGAAGTGGGAGCCGCGCTAGCGTAGTGGTTACAACACCGCTCTGGCGACCGGGTGATTCAGGATCAAACCCGGGCGACGGCATTTGAGGATTTTTCGTCGACCGGGAATTGGACTGGATTAACTCGAGACCTGGCGACGACATTTGAAGGAGTGTCGTCGACCAGGGATTGGCGGCTCCTGAGCCGACCCAGCTGCAATGGGTACCTCCGAAATCGGAGAGTATTTGCCTGAAGGGCGAGGGACACCTGTCTCTGTACAAGTAAAAAGGGATACTCACGTAAAATCAATGTCAGGTTAGACATAGTAATAACCTGAGATTTCGCCTCGAGTATTAGCGGGCGTACGCAAAAAAAAAAAAAAAAAAAAAAAAAAAAAAAAAAAAAAAAAAAAAAAAAAAAAACAGGAAGTAACAACGATTGGATCTTCATGTCCAATATTATTAAATTTTCTAGTTATTAAATTAATATATAATATATAATAAAGTCAAAGTGTGATGAAATAAAAAAATAAGATATACTAAGAAAAGATGAAACAAAAGAATATCACACCAATTAAACCTTTTAATTAGTGTAATTATTAAGGTAATGGATATTACATTATGACATTTCATATATATAGTTAAAATGTATGAATTTTTTTTTCTCTGCTCTTTTCTTCTGATTGCGTTGATTTAATTAGGTATCTATCCTTACACTTCATTTTCACACGCATGCTAATTTAATGTATACTTTAATATTTGATTTCAATTGTCCGTACTTCTCAATTTTTATTTCTTTTACTCTCTTATACTATTTCTCATTTTCCTCTATTAGATATTAATTAGTTAGTACCATACGTACATACTATAATTAATTATTTTAATTTTAGTTAGTTAGAATAATTTTAATAACACCTCACATTATTAGTTAGTCTATACATACAACAAATTAATTAGTTAATTAGTTAGTGACAGTGACATTTCCTTGTTTAATATAAGGTATATGTATGATATGACGTGGATTTTATTATAATATATTACTGACATGACCGCGACACTGTTCTAGATAGAACATCGTAGGTCATACGTCGGGTTTTGTTAAATTTTTGATAATTTGATTAATATTGTTCAAAAAAAATCTATTTAATAGATTTTTTTTGTCCCGTCTGACAGGAAATCTGTTACGGTGTTATTTTAAATGACGGCGTCTGCTGGGGTTTACCCATGCGCAACGTTTAGGGGTCATTAATATTTATAGAATATGTCGATATTTTACGGTATAGTGAACGCGAAATATATGCGGAGATTATGACGCATTCGCGTTGGGAAGGTCACGCCGGGTGACTTGGTTACAGTGCCTTTGTTACGCTATCCGTCAAGCAAGAAGGTCGTGTCTTGTATTTCTTCCAAGGAAATAAGACTGAGTATATAGCCTATATTATATAGATAAATCGATGTAGACTTCAGGGTCAGTTCGGAAATTAATCTAAGCATGAGATTAATTAAATTAAACTAATAATGGAAGAAGAATCATATTATGATTCAAATTGTAGATGTCAAGAACTCATGTGCTCATTTCTGGCTGTTGACTACAACAGCGCACGTATATAGCCACGATGTTCATCTGACATATTGTTTTGACACGGACGGACATGAATACTATGCATGTAATTCCTAATGAACTATATATGAACTATATATGAACGTGTACCTACGTAAATGTCTTATGTGTGAACTGTAAATAAATTCATGGACTCTGAATTGAGGACTTTATCACATCGATACGTTACAGCTATTTGCTGCATTTGCCAATGTTGATGATCATGCAAATGAAGAACTCTTCTGATAGGAAAAATATGTACCTATAATGATGAGCTCCGAAAGGAACGAATGTATTCTTGGACATTCAACAAATGATTAATCAATATAACGTTGACCCTTACTCCAAGATGATAACCGGACGAAGCACGCATTCGCGATTGAACAAAATACATAACCAGCTCTAAACCAGCTCGGCCTTATCTGCCTCCCAGATATAAACGACTTTATCTGCCCCCCCCCGCCCTTTATCAGGGAGTGCTCACAAGATGTTTTCAGAAGTCAAGAACAATGCTGCATAGGGCAAAGCACTATTAACTTATATCTGATCCGTCGCCTTTTGTGAATAATTAAGCAATTGTTTTAGCCCGTTCAAGCCCCCAGCTGGTGTAAATCCAGCGAAATTCTCTTATAAGTATTTGCTCTATAGATGTAAATATATGTCTAGATGTATATTTATATTAAGGAATCTTGCTTACACGTTTGCTTTCATACCTATAATAACTGAATCAACTATGATTGTTATGTTTTGAAATAAATGTAAGTTTAATAATCAATTAGTTGTAACAGGTTAAAATAGCGATGGAATAATGGTGAATTTTATATGTAAATAAAATTGTCTTCACTGAGACTTGGTTAGAGGATTTAAAAAAAAAATTGTCCTTTTGCTGTTTCCTTAATAACCATAGCTGGTCTAAGTGAGTCCTGCAGCCGTGGTTTCGTCAGTTCTTTTGTGATGAGGGCACTTCTTCACACAACTTGTCCAATTTAGGCGGTTAGTGCTTATTCCCTGTTTTCAACTCACAACTAGTGGCGTCGAACTTTCGTATTGCAGCTTCGTACCACGAACAGTATGACAGCTTCATTCCCTGAATTTTAGACAAAATAAAAAGACCAAATGCCTCTGCTAAGTACATTTGTGGGCTGCAAATTAACAGACGCATTGTCTCGCTGTCCACCCACCAATGTTAGCCTCTCTGAATAATTATTCTCCTTCAGTATACACAGTATAACTAGGGGAATATGATTAGAAATCACCGTTATTCCTCTGGTTATTTCCGTTATTCTTCTGGTTATTTAACTGGGAAAATATGTGCTTGGACAGCGCGAGGGCAATGGCGTGCCTGAATTAAAATTAACAAGGTACATATATCTCACAAAATGATATTATACACTTTAGGCACATGTGATGTAATCATCATTAAAAAAACACCAGCGCTTGCTGTAGTGGTTTATGAATATATTATTTTCATATGTTGAGGTTGCCAGTCTCATATGTATAACCACTTAGCAAGGAAAACGTCAAATTTAAATTAGTAAAATAAATGTTTACACTTACCCCAAAGTAACTTTTGGGAACACAGTCTCCTGGCACAGTTTAGAATGGACACACAACTTAAGTTAGATGCTTTCGAATCACTTGGTCTGGGACATTTTAGTATTCCTCTTATGACGGCTGATCTGATTCCTTAGGTCTCCAGTCTTTGTATTTAAAAATGCGGGTTTACTTTTAAGTTTCAAAGTTGCCCAAATACTTCGACACGTCACATAATTTTGGAATTCTGAGTCCGATCCTTCTCTCTGGCTCTGGTGAATTGCTAGCTTTACGTGGCGATGCAGTCTGATATGTGACTCTAATTTTGCTAGATTATATTTCCATTCATCAGTTGAAATCCCAGATTGTACTTCCGACGAATTTGACAATGAAAGTCAAAGTCTATTCCGGCTCTCAAATTAAGCCAATGGTAAGCTCTTTAGAACTAAACGGGTCCGGGTGTTAAATCATAATATCCCCCGCGGGTTTTAAAATATCCAATTTTAAAATTCCAACGCGTGACCTCTTTCTAATAAGGCGGTAATTCTTCCGATTGCATATTTATGCAAACTCACAAACAAATATGTGAACTTATTTCCTGCCTAGATGTTTTCCCACAATATTGTCTCCACAGACAGATTATCGGTAATATTGATGCAAAGATTGGCCAGCTGAAACGATTACGTATATCACCTGTGTTTGCGTAAATCCCCCAGACAGATTTCTCAAATAGACAAGATGGCTTTTTTTTTCATCGATCGTGCGCTACAATCTTGCATCCACACAGATCGTTTCTATCAAAGGTGGCCAGTCGACTAAAGTGATAAACATATTATCCGCTGACCTGTCTAATTAGCCTGGCATTTTTACGTTTCACCTGGCGAAACGTAACAAAGTCTAGGAGTGGTAAGAGCAAAAATAATGTAGGTGCAGGAAATAGGTCAAATAATAAGACGATAAAGGAGAGAGAGAGAAGGGGGCAAAAGTACATGTACAAAACGTTTTGTCACAAGTACCTAGTTAGCAGCGACTTGCTATCTGACAGTCAGTCGGGGTTTAGACAAAAGCATTCATATCACACAGATCTAACTAAGATGATAGACAACTTGCATATAAACATCAATAACGATAATATATGTGGGGCAATTTGTATAGACTTTAGGAGAGCATTTGATATGTTAGATCACGCTGTTTTAATAAGAAAATTAGAAACAATGACAGTTAACTTTAAACTAGTGACATTATTTAAATCATTCTTGTCCGACATACAGCAAGTAGTGTCTTAAAATAACTCCTTGTCAAGCCCAATTACTATTGACACTGATGTTCCTCAGGGCTCTATTCTCGGTCCTCTACTTTTTTCCATTTACATAAATGACCTTCCACTACCCATAAAGCACTCATCATGCGACCTATTTGCCGATGACTTTACCAGTTATACTAGTGATAAAAGTTGCAACACAGACAATCTTATTAAGTGGAGCAACGAAAATCGCATGCACATAAATAACATTAAAACAAAATGTATGATAATATCAACTAGACAAAAATTACAAAACTCACAGAAAACAACACTTCAGCTCTACATCGGAACATCTTTAATTGAAAATGTAAATGAAAATAAAACACTGGCACTAATAATTGACCAACACTTAAGTTGTGATTCGCATGTACAAGCACTGATCAAACAAACGGCCCAAAAAGTTTACCAGTTAGCTAAAATCAAACATTTCCTAGATGAGGAGACACGAAAAATGTTCTATACATCCCAAATACAAACACATCTAGACTATTGTTCCACAATTTGGGATGGCTGCTCCATGTCCAACACTAAAAGTCTATTCATTTCAAAAACGTGCCGTGCGCCTAGTTTCAGAGAAAAAACTCACACAGTGTGTAGACCCATACACACATCTTAACATATTACCACTAAGAAAGCGCATTCTCTTCAACAAAGTCAAATTTATTCACAAAATCATATCACAGAATGCCTTAACGTATCTGTGGCGTATTTTCAAATACAATGGAAGATGCAGCCAACGCTTTAACAAATTACACATGCCCTCGCCTAGGCTCGACTTATTCAAGAAAAGTATAGCTTTTTCTGCTGCTTATCTGTGGAATAATCTTCCACACGACCTAAAAACACGCTTAGTCCATATTCATTCAATCACAGACTTTTCAAATACATAATGTGTGCAGATTACATGCCACCCTCATTTAGTTATGTTCCTAAATAATTATATAACATCATATGTAGTTTTTAAAGATAATTTTGCACTGTTTAGTATTAATTATGACATGGCATTGTAAATGTGTGTAATTGTTATTTTACTGTTACAATGTTGGGATTTTATCTTGTTGTATCTTATTTTGTTATTTTATTATTTAGTTATATTTAAGATACATGTGAGAATAAATGGATTCAGTATGGAAGACGAGAGAAAGGATGTTAGACGGGACTGCGTGCCCAATTCTAAAACCTTTGAAAATAAAGTCCGTTCGTTCGTTCGTTCGTTCGAGCTCTTCCCTCTCGCGGCAAAGTTACAGGTTCCGAGGTCGAAACTTGGTAGCGTCACGCTTTAGTCTACCCGGCTGTAAATAGGTTTCTGACTCTGCTCTTCAGTTACTGTAAGCAATGCCAGCGAGGAAGGGTCACCCCACCTCGTAAAGCTTGACAAAGTATACTGAAGTCACTAACACTTTAATTCCCAATGGATGTTTCCACTATGGGACTACCTTCCCCTTTTAAACAGCACATGGTAATCGATAAATGAGTCTACCAACACCAAAAGATATTCGATAAATGAGTCTCCGATACCACTAGCTAATCGATATATGACAGCAAGAAAACGTGTCAGATGTAACCTTTTTTGGAAATTCCAAAATCCGGATTTCCCCAGAATCCGCCCTTCTCTTTGAACTACGACACTAGAAGAAACAAAAGAGGACATCTGCATTAAAAAATATATACAATCCACTTTTTCAGTCTATAGCAAATACATTTTGAGGTATTTTAGTTTGATAAAAAGTTACAAAGCAATATAATACGTGATTGTAATATATTAATAAGAAAAAACAGACCACAAGGTCTTTTATATTTGGATATATATATAAGTATATAAACCAATAAAACGGTATTGAATCAGTTCTACAAATTAACGGTTCACATGAAACAAGGGACGAAGGTCAGCCACAGTTACAAACAGGTGACAAGGACAAGAATTACATTTAGGTACTACAAAAACGTACGATGATGAGAAACATGTACCAAATGAACGATACAAGCAGATGGAAAAAGTAAACAACCACAGTGATGAGCGAAAAAAGAACAATAATAATTCAAGAAAATCGTAAAACCTGAAAGAAATACCAAAACTAGAAAGTAAATAATCAACGAAACGAAAAAAAAGAGAAAGAACAAAACTTTGAAACAAGTAAAAGGTCACTTAGCTAGATCCGTAGATGCTAGGAATAGAACACTGAGGTAGCTTGTTCAAGAAATCGTCTAAGGAAGTGTGAACCGTTAATTTGTAGAACTGATTCAATACCGTTTTATTGGTTTATATACTTATTTATATTCCTTACCAGTTTTACAGCAGCCCCTTATTTATTTACTTTTATATATGGACTTGCACCCTAGTATAACTAATGAACCCTCAGTAATGAGCCCTAATATAACTAACGGGCAATTAGTCTAGGTTTAATTTTGCCAACACGAGGCAAAATTAAACAAAAATGATTCTAATATCTAATGTTTTAATAGCAGAAATGGCGGCAGTAGTTTGTCATAAGTAAATTAGCTCATTGAACAAACGAACAAACGAAATAATTTCATCAGGGTAAAAAATAGGCATTATTGCCTTATTTACATTTCTGCCCTGTATTATTACAGCTCTGAAGGTGTTTTCAAAATTTCAAAATAAAGCATTTTCAATTGCTACAGTAAATAGTTAATATTAACAATGAACTCACTAATGTAACACACACACACACTAACAGAGGATATATGTATATATATGCACTAAAGTAGATTATTTAAACTACACCCATATTATTTTGAGGGTACGCCGGTAACACTAGCTCTCACAAGGGGTATTCGATTATATATGTTTAAGAAGCACTGCACTAAATTAATTATGGTTACAATTTCGTTTTGAGAAGAGTTTCTGACGCTGGAGATACAAGGGGCCAAGATAGCCACCAGGCTAAGAAAGAACTAGTCCTCCAGGTTAAGGCTTGTGCATAGAGGTAGTAACACCATTATGTAAAACAAGATGAACATAGGATCCACATAGGGCCACACTAAGTAGTAAACAACACGCATCACCATCATCATCATTATTATCATCGTCATCATCAACATCAACATCACACCACCATCATCACCACAATCATCACCATCATCATCGCCATCACCATCATCATCTTCTTCACCATCATCATCATCATCATCATAATTATCATCATCATTACCATCATTATCATCACCACCATGATCACCATCATTATCATCACCACCATCATCACCACCACCATCATCATCATCACCATTATCACCTTCATCATCATCATCATCACCATCATCATTATCATCATCATCATCATCATCACCATCATCACCATCATCATGATCACCATCTTCATGATCATCATGATCATCATCATCACGATCATCATCATCACCATCATCATCATCACCATCATCATCATCATTGCCATGATCATCATCACCATCGTGATCATCACCATCATCATCACCACCATCACCACCATCACCATCACCACCATCACCATCACCAACACCACCATCACCACCACCACCACCACAACCACTACCCCCACAACAACCACCAGCACCAGCACCAGCACTACCAGCACCTCCTTGCACCACCAGAAGCACCACCAGCAGCACCAGCACCACCAGCACTACCACAAGCAGCACCATCTGAATCAGCAGCAGCAGCACCAGCAGTAGCAACAGCAGCCGCAGCAGTAGCACCACCAGCAGCAGCACCAGCACCACAAGTACCACAGCTGCAACATCAGCAGCATCACCAGCAGCAGCAGCACCACCACCAGCAGCAGCACCAGCAGCACCAGCACCAGCAGCACCAGCACCACCAGTAGCACCAGCAGCACCAGCATGTGCAGCACCAGCAGCACCACCACCACTAGCAGCAGTTCCAGCAGCACCAGCAGAACCAGTAGCAGCAGCAGCACCAGCAGCACCACCAGCACCACCACCACCAGCACCACCGCCAACATCATCATCACCATCATCATCATCACCATCATTATTATCATCAAGACAATTTTCCTTTTCGCTCATTGTGAAGCTTGCAGCCATCATTGTAGTTGATCACTCACAAGGTAGGCGTGTAGCAGACACTGCCGTACAGAACTGAAGTGTTACAGATTTCTCTGTTACTAGGTCTCAGCTTTAAGAGGCGGGGGTTGGAGTAGTTCAGAGGTATGGCGCCCGCCTCTAAAATCTTAAGGTACCGGGTTCGCTCCCAGCACAGGGAATATAATTCATGCAATTTTTTTTTTTTTAACAACCAGTGGTTCGTAATGATGTCCAACTCTCCCTGATCTCTTGGGTACTGAGACCCGATGCCTAGGCTGTTTGGATAAGGGTGAAAAAAAGTCCTGTGTTCAAGTTATGCACGTTAAAAATCCTTCGGCAGTTGGGAATTATAAAGAGTAGGCCATACGGCCACTGCCCCTGCAAATTGTAAAAAAAAATGGGAATCCTACCCACCACACAAATATTTATAGAATGTGTGAATCGGGTATTCACACTTTGGAATCCTTGCCGGTGCTACGGATTTCGTGCACTGTGTTGAGATCCTTCTTGTGTGATCTAAGGGAGGGGATCGGAGCACTTATGTCCTTAGAACCAAACAGGCTTTATGAGGTTTGGTACGGCGAGTGAACGGCTCCCTTCCTTGCTCCCTTTGCCTTCCCTAACTCAAGTGCAGAGTCAGGTACCCCTTACAGCGTGACACTACTAGGTTTCAAGCCCAATAAATCTGCCTCGGCAAGCAAAGGGTCTCAATAATCTATCATTCCAATGACCTGAAGAGCAAACCTAAGGCAATTGCTATCTTATGGGACATAACTGAAGCAAACGGCACATAATTAAAATCTATAGTGCGTAACAGTTACTTCCCAAATATTTCCACACAGAACCTGAAATAAAAGAAACAACACCATTTGAGAACAAATACATGAACAACAACAAGTCATAACAAATACATGAAAAAGGTGTATGCACTGCCTGAATTGAATGCCCATAGTGATTTCAAATTTGGACTGCTTACAAAACGATACAAAAATGCATTCACGGCAGTAGTCGCTCTGTCGATCACTGCTCATTGTTCCTTTGACTGATTAGGTTAGTGACCTAATATTTGTTTTGATTTGTTGGATGTCTTTTTTGTAACAGTTATGAATATTCTTGGAAAAGCAGAAATGTATCTTTTTCGTGTTTTCTTCTACTTCTTCGTACACTCGCAGACATCTACTTGAATGTTTTCAAAGAAAGCAGTAAGCAGTTTGAGGCTATTTGAATCTCCGTAGAGCTTTTCCACGAATGGTACTGGTGTCGGCCATATGCGCTTTCTCTGTTCCTCATATGTTGAGCAACTTTGAAGCAGATATTCAGCAGTCATTTTATCGGTGTTGAAAAGATAGTATCCTAATTTGTTGAGGCCCGTGCGGAGTCTGAAGATTGCCACGTGGTCTCTTCTGTTCAGCTGGAAGTATGCATCATTTTGTGTGTGACCTGGTTGCTCTACATCCCATTTGTTTCTGTATCGTGTATCTTGTCTGACCGCAATGAATTACAGGATTTTGACTGACGATTGAAAATTCTGCATTCCAATACAAATGCTTTTAAAGCAATGTTACACGATCAAGTTCCTGTCAGCGGTTGACACTTTCCCAGTTCATCACATGGATTCATCATCATCATCGTCATTTTGATCATCGTCATCATCATCTGTAGGCTTTTTTCTTTACTTCATGATATACTGGATTGCCTATAGCAGCGTTTCTCAGACCTTTTAAGACCACGGACCCTTTAACAGAGCATATTTTGTCAACGAACCCATGCGTTTCTATGCTCACTCTCTCTCTCTCTCTCTCTCTCTCTCTCTCTCTCCCTCTCTCTCCCTCTCTCTCTCTCTCTCTCTCTCTCTCATTCGCAAAGATTCTAACAGACAACATGAAACAGGGCTAGTCATATACATCTCAACATCTCTTCAGTACAGACGCCGTGATGATCTAGAACATACTGGCATTGAATGTATATGGCTGGAAATAAAACTCCCCAACCTGACCCCCGTTTTAATTGGTTACCTGTACCGAAACCCTAGCTCTTCTGCTGTATGGTTTGACACATTCTCACGAATGATGGACAACGTTTGGGCTTCTTCGAAGGAAATTATTCTACTGGGGGATTTCAATATTGACCTTCACAAATCGAACAACACGTGGAATGATATCACCATCTCATACAACCTCACACAGTTAGTCAATCAACCAACGAGAGTAACAGATTCATCATCTACACTAATTGATCATATCTATACGACCTGCCCAGAAAACATTGTAGAATGCACAGTTACACGGGCAGCATTAAGTGACCACTATCCCATTTGCTGTACCTGGACGAGAAAAGGGTTCAAAGCACCTAAAACGGAACATATCACAGTCCATTACAGGAATTTCAAAAATCTTAACCTTCAATTATTCCTACAAGACCTACAAATATCCCCTCTCTCATACGTGTACCAACTTCCCCATCCAGAAGAAGCCATAACATACTGGACACAAACTTTTAACAATGTATTCGATAAACATGTTCCTATAAAGCAAGTTCGTGTTAAAAATATCAGAAAGACCCCATGGATAACAAACGAAATATTATCAACAATGAGAGAACGGGACGAAGCACATAAGCTCAAAGATTTCAGCAGGTATCGGATACTTAGAAACAAAGTACAATACCTCATTCGTCAGGAAAAGAAACTACATTTCAGAAAGATGATTCAAGACAAAGCAAACAGTAAAGAAGTCTGGGCAGCCATTAGAACACTAACACACAAAACAAAGTCACTAAACTCTTTACCAAAAAGCTGCTCCCTCACGGCTACTCATTTTAGTAACCACTTCAAAACAGAAATTAACCATCTCAAATCGACACTAAAGCCAATGGACTGCGATATTAGTAAATTGACCGCCTTCTGCAACACTGAACATACCATAACAGATCTTAGAGATATTCCTTTTCTAACAGTACACGAAGTTCTCAAATATATCTTGGCATTAAAAAACAACAATTCATCTGGTCTTGATGGTATCAGCAATAAGATTCTACGTTACGCTGCACCCATCATTTGCGACTCCTTAACCTATGTGTACAATCAATGTATTGCACACAACTACTTTCCAACAGCATTTAAATCTGCCAAAGTGTATCCTCTCTATAAATCTGGCTCACATAGCGATCCCAACAGTTACAGACCAATATCTCTTCTATCATCTCTTTCAAAACCACTAGAGAAACACATTTACAACACCACATTTCAACACTTAACAACAAACAAACTGCTCATTGAGAGCCAGTCAGGTTTCAGACCCAAACATTCCTGTCACACAGCTCTCACCAAAATGGCAGATAACTGGCTGTCGAACGTAAATGATGGAAAATTAGGTGGTGCTGTTTTTGTTGACTTCAAAAAAGCATTTGACATGATTGACCACACTATCTTGGTTCAAAAGTTGGAAACCCTCAGAATAGGCCCTAATCCACTAAACGTCATCAAATCATTCCTGGGAGATCGACAACAGTTAGTGCTTCACAACAACTCGACATCAGATTTCTCGAAGATAGATACAGGAGTACCGCAGGGTTCTATTCTTGGGCCCCTACTCTTCGCAATGTTCATCAACGACCTACCACTACATCTAAAATATTCAACATGTGACCTCTTTGCAGATGATTGTACTATCTACACTAGTGACAGTGACTGCGTGGCACTTGAAATGACTCTTCAATGCGATGTAGACAATCTAACAAAATGGAGTAATATGAATCGTATGCCATTAAACACAGCAAAAACGAAATCTATGTTGATTACCACCAGACAGAAACTCCTAAACTGCACCAAAAGATCGCTACAGGTACACGCGGAATCAATACAAATTGAACATGTAACAGAACACAAAGTTCTAGGAATCACGATTGACCAGCACTTAACGTGGAACTCCCATGTACGGAATTTAACCAAACACTTGGCTCAAAAGACGTACCAGCTAGCCAAAATAAAACACTTCTTAGACGCAGACACTAGACTATTGTTCTACACCTCACATATACAGACACATCTAGATTACTGCTCTACACTATGGGATGGTTGCCCTGCTTCCACCTCAAAGAGACTGCACTCCCTGCATAAGAGAGCAATACGTCTGATCACCGATAATCGCACGATATCACACACAAGGACAGGAAAAGAACCCACAATACTGTCCCTGAAAAAACGTCTTCTCTACAACAAAGCCAAGCTGACTCACGCAATTCTATCAAACAATGCTCCGCCGTACCTACGATCATTGTTTCAAACCAGTAGAAGAGAGGGACTACATTTACATCAGTTACGTCTGCCCAAACCTAGGATCGACCTGTTCAAACAGAGTCTAGCCTACTCTGGAGCCTACTTATGGAACAGCCTTCCACACCACGCAAAGCAAGAAAGTGTTATTATTATTATTTCAATTTCCGCCAAGAATGTATGGATGTAAGCGAGAATGTGTTTTTGTAATTTTTGTATTGAGGATTGATGACACATTCAAAAATACTACAGATTAGACGTTTTGACCGCATAAGTGAGTGTCGGTATACATAACTTATTTATTTATTGTTTTGTTTATATTATTTTATTTTTATTATTATTATTTTTCTTCAGTCACTATCTTGTTTATTTTTAAAAAAAAAACCTACTCATTTTTTTATTATGATTGTAAACTGTAATTGAATGCTGTTATGTTAACTTTATAATGTTGCATGCCTTTAAATTAATGCTTAAAGTAATACGTGGGAATAAAAGGATATAGTATGCAAGATTAATGAGAGTGAAATGGCAGAATGTTAGACGGGCCTGCGCGCCCAATTCTCAACCCTTCGAAAATAAAGTTCGTTCGTTCGTTCGAATAAAGTTCTCTCTCTCTCTCTCTCTCTCTCTCTCTCTCTCTCTCTCTCCCTCCCTCTCTCTCTCTATCTATATATATATATATATATATATATATATATATATATATATATATATATATATATATATATTGGGGTCACTTCATGGTGTGAAAACAAATCTCGGTAAAGTTAATCTTTCGGGATTTTTTCCACACCATGTCGAACTTCAACTAAAGGTATAAAAGTTGTGAGTATACGTTAACGGTGTTACGAGAGCATGTATCGAAGGATAACGAGTGGGAATTCTGCTTACAGCTTTGATAGCGTGCGGTCGTGTTCCTTTGTGGGACCATTGTCACTAAGGAAAATGTGGCGCTGCCACTAACCAGTATGTGTCAGCTCGGAAAGTGTGATAAATCATCAAAATCCATAATTCTCGCCGTTTGTACGTCGGTCACATCTATGGGATGCAACTGTGGTTGAAAGTTAGACTTTAATTGTTTTGTTTCCCTTATATGTAATCTCCCGAAAATAGTAACACTCAACGAAGAAAAGTCGGTGAAGAACCCAGTTTCATTCCGGAAACGAATTTAACTCATCATTTTGTTAAAAATAACCTTAAAATGTAAGTTTTTGATTGTTTCTTCAAGATAAAATTTTAATTTAAAGTATTGCAGACTTATTATTATGGATCAAAATGATAAGATGGCTGCAAAACGAGCTGCAGATGCTAAGAGGAAGAGACGATCGCGTCAATCACAACGAGCAAGCAAGACTCTAGAAGAAGCAGCAATACGACGACAACATGAAGCGGCACAAAGACAAGCACAGCGTCAGTCACAACGAGCAAATCCAGTCTGCAGAGCATGCTATTGCGAAATCTGAACACACACACACAAAAAACGGACTATTGAATGGCACGCGTTTGGTCATAAAAGTCTTGCATCGGAATTCCCTTGATACAGAAATTATCATTGGCAGTAATAAGGGAGAACGAGTCTTAATTCCTCACATTGACTTAGAACCGAGCGAGCGCAGTTTGCCAGTTAGGATGCGACGTCGTCAATTCCCAGTGATTTTTGCATTTGCAACGACGACCAATAAGGCGCAAGGACAATCTTTTGATCACGTAGGAGTTTTCCTTCCTGAACCTGTTTTCGGACACGGCTAGCTCTATGTCGCCCTCACCCGAGGAACAAATCATGAAAACTTGAAAGTTTTTGTTAAAAACACTTTTTATCAGATAACATTCTTTGAAACAAGTCCATGCACTTTCACAAACAATGTTGTCATCAAAGAACTGTTATAGTGAATTTAAAAATATTTTAAAAATGTATTACAGTTTTTGATTTACTGCCGTCATTATTGATGGGTTATTGCTAGTTTATTAATAATTCACAGTGTCCACGGGATGAATGTATTGCCCCGTTATATGAAACAGAAAACCAGTGCTCTCCAGGTTGTTCGTTGTGACGCCACTCCTCTTAGCTCTTGCACATTATTTAGGCCCAACGTTCTTCCTTCTCTTATTATTGTTCTTCTGAGTGTTTCTTTTGGTCTTCCTTTTTTCCTCTTACCCTCAGGAACCCAAGTGAGCGCCTGTAGTGGTATTCTGTTGTTTTGCATTCGTAGGACATGACCGATATATGACCATCGTCTTTTCCTTATATAGTCGGAGACATATTTCTGCCTAGAGTCTTCTCTTATTTGTCGATTAGTCTTGAATTCTTTCCAACTGATGTTAATGAGTTTTCTAAGACATTTGTTCTCGAATGTATTCAGCTTGTTCTCCAATGATTTTGTTATTTTCCAACTCTCACAGCCGTATGTTAACACTGAGATAACATTTGAATTAAACAGACGAAGCTTGGTATGTATATTCAATGATCGTAATTTCCAAATGTTAGATAATCTATTGAAGGCGCTAGCTGCCAAAGCAATTCTAGTATGGATTTCTCTTGTTGTGTCACCATCCTGAGTCATTTTACTGCCTAAATAATTGAAACTTTCAACTTTCTGTAGTTTTTCCCCGTTCAAGATGATATCAAAGGTCTCGTTAGAAAAGTTTATAGCTTTAGTTTTAGAGGCATTTATTTGGAGACCAATTTTAACCGAGAGATGACACAAATTATTTATATATATATATTGACGTGTGGAAAAATTGACTTTGGAAAGATTAGCAGACGGAATCAATGTATGTGTCAAAAACACTGATAATGTATCATATAAATATAATTAGCATAAATAAAATTCGATTTTGTGTGTATGATGGCACTATGTGTTTAATAAAAAAAAAGTTAGTTGCTTATCCTTTACAGGACGTGGCAATCAACCCCAGCTTTTATTGGCTGTTTGTGATTTTTCTAGGCACTTTTTTTCATTCAGTAGTTTTTGTGTTTAATAAGTGACATGAAATATTGAGTCAAATCAGAATAATGCTTCGAATGCATTGAATATTTCAAAATCAGAAATGGTTGTGTAAAAAATGCCTGAATGATATATATATATATATATATATATATATATATATATATATATATATATATATATATATATATATATATATATATATATATATATATATATATATATATATATATATATATATATATATATATATATATATATATATATATATATATATATATATATATATATATATATATATATATATATATATGGAGCAGAATTTTTATTCATTTCAAATGTGTGCAGTTAAAAGAATAATCAGAAAGTCATCAATTCAATTGTTGAATTAAATATCTCAGTTCATCACGTTTTGTTCAAGTTTGGACTAAGTTCGAAATTATTGACACAATTATCAAATGAACGTTTTGCTTTCAATCAAATGGCCAGCTGAGAAATTACATAAGGTCGGAGAAGTGAAAATGATTAATTACCAACATGAAACTACTGTAATAGTGAGTTCGTGTGTCATAAATCCTGTTTCAAAAATTTGCATTAGGAAAACTAACTGAGTTAAAATTTAAATCTAAAGGGCGAAAATCTATTGTCATAAAATGGTAAGCAAAGGGTGATAATCCAAATAGGCATTCACAGTAGTGTTTTTACGCCCTTTGAGAAAAAGTCGTGTTTTTAGTTTAGAATTGATGGGTAGGCAAGCTGGGAGAAGTCAAGCCTGCACGGGATATTTATATTTCGAGTGAACTGTTTTGTTCTAGAATGTTCGGGAAATAGTTATCGTTGGAAATCGTTTTACAAAATATAGTCAGTCAGATCTGAAACGCGATTAGCTTTAGGAAGCAAGTTTGCTTGTGTTAAAAGTAAAAGTTCCAAGCGCAAATGAGGGTTATCATCGGACAATAAGCCAAAGTCCTTTGGTTGATTTCTGTAGTCACAGAAAAACGAACTATTGTCTAGACACTCATTCGCTTGGTACGTCACAATTATATTTAATAGTTTGTCATTCATTTCTATGTACAAGATTGACAAGATTGCCAGTACGAGAGAAAGAGTGTTTATTTTCAAGGCCACCAGGTACGTTGAGTCTCGCCAAAATATGATAAACTGTTTAGTAAAGGAGAAGAACAATAGGCATCAGCTAGCCATGAAAAGGGAAAATAATAGATCTTGGTAGAAATAGTCATCCCCGGCGGTAGGCCAGTCCTTCTAAGAGATACACCACGTAACTCTCACTAAGACTCGACACGTTAGAAGATAGAAGATCAGCAGAGTTAAAATTAGAACAACAAATAGGAACAGCGAATACCTGAGATAAATGCTATGACAAGGAATTATTGACAACAGTGGTTCTCAAGCCAGGACCATCATAGCTACTAGAGACAGTATTAAATACAGAAGCAGTGAACAGAAAAAATATATATATATAGAGTGAGAGTAAGAATGATATTTAGTATTGCCTATGGACGTTTTTGCTGTATAAAGTTTACCAGCCTCGGGAGGAAGGTTGGCACATCATTATTTCAACCCTTGATCTTCGTGTAAATAAACTTCACATTTAACGTTCACTGCTGTCAGAGTGAAGTATGTTATCATCAATCAACTGTCAGTATGTACTGTGGTAATCGTCTGTTGTAAACTGTTGTCTTAACACCATCAATAACCTGCCTACTGTTTATTTTAGTGATACGAACCCACTATACAATCATCACCATCATCTTTATCAGCGTATATGCTCACGGCCACACTACACCAAGAATTACTCGGGATCAAATCTCTGTCCTTTACAATATATATGTGCTGGCCTTCAAAGCATGTATACACTGCTCAGACAGCGCAGATTAGCTGACTTGGCCATGTCCGCCGCATGGAGGATGGTCACATCCCTAAAGATAATTTCTACGGACAACTAGCAAATGGCAAAGGAACAGTCAGGTGACGGCAGCTGTGGTTCAAAGGTATGTGCAAGAGAGACATAAGAGTACTTGGCATACATCCAGCAACTTGAAAGCATGAAGCTGCCGATTGCACCAATTGGCGATGCTCCCAACGACGCCTTTTCAGATTGAGCGACAAGAAGCTCTCACAACAAGCAGATTAGAAAAGAACACGCCGACAGGAAGGTTAGGCTAAAACACACAGCAGAGGCCTGTCAACTCAGGGGCGCATTCCAAAAGTCAGTTATGACTACAGTGGGCAATTGATTATCACTCATAAGTTACTTTGCCATTGTTATCGTGAAAATTTTAGCCTCCGTTCTTCTTCACTACTAAAAATAATTAAATAAAAAATTGTTTTAAAAACCTTCATTTATCAATTTCGAAGCCATACAGTGGTAAAAGAGTTAATTACCTGAAGTGCTGGAGAGGAACCCTGCATTTTGTACGTCCGCTTTCCATGCGCTTCCCACAATTTAGTTCTTTGCTCACCCATCGCGCATGGGAATAACCGGCACAATACAAAAGTCGATACGTCGCCATTAAAAGGAATCGATGTGTTCGATGAAATATCAACTTCTCATGAAGGTTAATATCGATCTTTAGTAGCTAATGATTTGGGCTAGTAAGTGAATTATGATTGGTTGGAAT
Source organism: Oreohelix idahoensis (assembly GCA_024509875.1). Classification (NCBI taxonomy): domain Eukaryota; kingdom Metazoa; phylum Mollusca; class Gastropoda; order Stylommatophora; family Oreohelicidae; genus Oreohelix; species Oreohelix idahoensis. The sequence goes on along the minus strand of JAMPIV010010383.1, from coordinate 158,568 downwards.
CGTAGGTGTATTTTCGGCCTAAGGCGCCCCGGTATTAACAGGTGAACCTGTATGTCTATATGTGTGCTGAATGTGCTGTGGTTTGTTTGTTTGATGAGTACGATGTGGGATATCGTATAGCATAACAATGTTTGTTATGGCACCGCCTGGGAATGGGGATAAAGAACGACCTAACACTACATGGAGAAAATAATCAAAGAGAAGGTATAACGCTATTGCAGAAAAGATGCAGAAAATAGAGAAAGATCTAAGACAGGTACGGCTACAGGAAAGTAACAAGAAAACAGAAGGCCTGATATAAGCACGGATACAGGAAGGGACAAAGAAAACAGAAGACCTGCTATAAGTGCAATTACAGGAAGGATAAAGAAAACAGAAGGCCGGGATAAGCGCAGCTACAGGAAGGATTAAGAAATAAGAAAGGTCAAGATAAGCACAGCTCCAGGAACGTGTGACGGAATTTTGTGTCTTTTTACTTTTTCTTCTTTCCATACTACTTTCTCCATTTATTTCTTCATTTTACGCAAATAAACCTGCCCAATAGCCGCGCCTTAGATTTGTTAACCTCTGTTCATACTGCGATAATGTTATTTCACTGCTAATTGACCATCCTTAAAGATTAATTATAATCGCTTAAGTTGTTGAACCAGATTTGCTTCCTCTGGTAAACGGGAAAATGATTGTAGTTTTTTCCACCAAGACATGAATGTCCGGCTAGGCGCATTGTTCGCTACAAAAGCGTTCAGACACTGTGACGGAGGATACAAATGGAAGACCAGATTTTGTCTGCTATATGTCGCAGCTTATTCTTCTGGGGACCAGGAAAGTACAGGTGATAATTGTTTAACTCACTTCCGACCAGATATTTCTTCTTCTTCTTCCGTCCTTAGCCACCGACCGTCGAAGCAGTCAGTGGCCATTACGCCTAGTGGCGTCTTAGGGCAACAGCAGATAGGCTTTCTTTGCCATTGTTTCCCATCACGCCTATTGGCGTCTTTAGGGCAACGGCAAATCAATCCATCCGCTCCGGTCGATATTGTCTGTGTAAATATTACAGAGAAACCCGTCTGGGTAGACAAATTAGCAATGACACTATCTGCAAGCGAGGTTACAAATCGTAATTGAAAGGTTATCTAAAAGGGACGGAAGAAGTCGGGCCATATATGGGAGAGGAGGTTATGTGTGTCACGGAGTGTTTTGAGAGTGTTTGCGTGAATGAATGTTCCTGTGCTCCAGTGGGAGCCTAATCAGTATGTTAACTTGTTGTGAGTGGTGTATGCTTGCGTTGTAATATTTGAATCACAAGCGATGTTGTGAGGTAAGACAAGCTGCAAGCCACAGATATGTGTGAATTGCGCTCAGTGGAGTGTGGAAGGTTTTCACATGTTTTAGTGAATACGAATGAAAGGAGTCAGTCGGACAGAGATGAGTGTTGAGACATTAGAGAAGAGACAGTAGAGAAATCGGTAGCTAGTAAGTAGAGCAGAGTAGAGTGGTGCACGACCAGAGAGCCATGGATGTCGTGAAGTAGCAGAAATCATGAAGTAGCTGTTGATGTAGAGGAGTTGTGTATCACTGCTTTGTCTATGTTCGTTATGGCTGTAATTGGCCCTACGAGCATTGTGAATTGGTTAATATAAATATTTATGGAGATTGAACTGGTCGTTGGAGTTATTTCATTACCTAATCATCGAGTCTGACGGTGGTGTATGTTTCTTGTTTGAGCTACCACGCACCTATAGTTCCATCCACATACACCCTACCCGTCACAGTGTTTAAATATTAAAATGATATTTTAAACACGCAGGGGAAAATAAAATAACTGACACTCCAACCTAATACATTCTAGCTCATGGATTGGATCATATGAGAATCAGAAATAAACAATTATTCTGATTGGAAGTTTTGAAGGAAACGCCAGGTGGAAGCGTGGGAAGGAAAACTGCAATATAACCTAGCAAATTAGGAGCCTAAAACACACTGCATTCCAGAATCGTCAAATAGCGTCATGAAGAGCTGTTTGCTGATAATTATAACCAGCGTATATTCTATAAAGACAACCCATAAATACGGACACTTATAAATATTCTTACCTCTTGCTGCTTATAGTGTGACATGAAGAGCAACAGTGAGGCACAGAAATAAAAACTAGAACGACGAAACATCGAAGTTTGCAACATTAACTTTTTGAATCTCAACAGTCGCGTGGTGCTCCAAAATATGGTACATTTTTCTCATAAGTGGTATATAGTACGTCTACTTGATTATAGTCAATTGTTCACATGCCTGCATAAAACATTATAAAACAGTATATATTTATTATATCACAGTGTAAAACGAAATTACTTGTTGCATAAACAATTTCATTTACTTCGTCATGTACCTTGCCACAGTATAAAACGAAATTGCTTGTGGCATATACTTCATTTTCTTCGTCAAGTACCACGCAATGGCGTAGGTGATCATAAATCTCAACAACGTTCTGTCTTGCTGTTAATCAGTTCTATGTTTGACTTCTTTACATGTCGTGTTGTTAAACTGTCCTATGTCTTTTCTCTTTGTCGTTGTCACAGAACGGCATTCATCCGATTCATTTTTTGTCCATCTGTTTGCCAGGCGTAAATACTTTACTGGTAATCACTTTCTGTAGAAGGGCTTTCTCCTAAGATAAACACCCATCTTTTTAGGCTTAACCACTCGTGACATGTTTATCTGTCTAATTATGAAAAGTCTGCAATGTCTGGCAACTACAATTGCGTAAAACTGTCGCAGGAAGACATGTCTGGAGCGTTTGTTTCGATAAACTCGGACGTTAGTCTAGAAGCACTTTTATTAGCAGTTAAGTTGTCTGAACACCACATTCGTATTACATAGTTGCTTCCGCTCACGTGACAAGAAGCGAGAACAAATGTTGTCGGATTATCGTAAGATGGTCATCTAAAAGATAATAGGAAAAGAACCCCGTCACATGACCACCGAGGCATATTGGGAATAAGGTGTTAGGCCCATAGTTTCTGACCATCGGCACAACGGAGGTGATGTGGTCACCATTAATCCGGCCGCCTTTAACCTTCCCAGAGTTACTCTGGTTCCCAATTCATGAGGCCGGTTCTGTGACAAAATAACATCGAATCTTACATTTACCTGTGGCATACTATAATCAATTATGTGCTCTTTACTTTAGTTTTTCCCACCTCTGACAATATTTGGTATTTTCGATTCATAGTTTACACTCCCTTCCCTCAATTCTTGTTATGTCGGGACTTCAGCTACCATCCTTTGCTGATTAGGGTAACCAATCCTTTCGTTTGAACCCATATTGACACGTGGGATCGGTAGAGAGAAGTGTGGCGTGCTAATGTGCAACACATTATCCTACCAGACCAAACAGTATAGGGGAGCGACCAGATTAGTGAGTAAACAACCTTGGGACGACCACAGTTGATTATCAACTGGTAATAGTCCTGTCTGACCAATTTGTTAATTGTTTGCTAAACCGTGTAACTGAGATAATCCTTTCCGATCAGATTTGTGGGAAGAATAATTGAAAGAGATTACTTGTGATAACTTTTGAAGTAGTGAGTGTAAACATGATCGATAACAGACGGAAGCTGGCATACTATATATGGGGAATGTAAACAACACATTTATTTGTGCGGTAAATTGTTCGTGAGAAAAAGGGATATATTCTCACCTTGCATGCTATTGGCTTGGAATTTGAAATGTAAAAATACAACATGTCTGAATGGAGCCTTGTCATATAGTGGCAGTCTGGATGTGGGGCTAATGTGGCCTTATAATTTAGCGCCTTGGAAGTTTATTGCACTGTGAAATTCAACTCGTCAAGAAGCTAGCCAGACAAGCCAGAGTAAGGAATATGATCAGGATTCAACTTTTAAGGACCGGACAACGTGTTTGAGCATCTTGTGGACTTATTTCCCAGGAAACGCTTCCTTCATTAATACGGAAAGCCATGAATCCTAGAACCTAAACACTAAGTCATAGTAGGATTCTATTTGCAAAGTAATACCCCAGCCCACGTATAAGAGGCATCTTAATGAAGTTGCCCTAACTATTTCTCTGAGCCAGAAGTTTACACAGCCTGGATCCTATCAGCCGTAGTACTTGATTTCTTTAAATTCCTTTGAGGCTCCCTAGAACTGAAGCACCATTCTTCAATTCACATCTCTGCCAAGAGTAATCTTGAGCGAAATGTAGACACATTTGAAGACCTTCAGTAGATACCATCACTGCAGAGCACTCGGAGTATATCCCGTGACATGTACTTGCCATCCTAGAAATACCTGTGAGACTCCCTGTAATAGGAGCATTATTCTTCTATTTCCATAACTGCCAAGTGTAATCATAAGCCAAGGTTACTACTTTTTTAAAACTCATCCTTTTACTCCACTGTCGGGTCATTCATAAACCAATACGGCAGATGAAGGGAGACAAGCCGGGACACTGCTATAAGAGCAAATGAAGGCTTTGGTGCAAGCTTACTGAGGACAAGTTCAGTGGTGGTTCCCCGCTCCATATGGAGCGAAAAGCGAAACGAAGGGCATGTATCATCTGAATGGAAGACACCAGGCACTGACGACGAGCAAGTGGAACAGCACCAGTGGAACAAGAGATGAGGAGAAGACACTGGAGGTGTATAGGAGACATACTGAAGAAACCAGCTGATAGCATTACTAGGCATTCCTTGTTTTGTAATTCCCAGGGTAAGAGAGGTAGCGGAGACCAAAGAACACATGGAGAAGAGAACTGGAGACAGACATGAAGAGAGCATTAAGAAGACATGACAAAATCTTGAGATGATGGCACAAGACAAGAACACCTGGCATACGTTTGTTGAAGGCCTATGCTCCTTGGGGCGGTGAAAGGTGATGCTGATGCTTAAGGCATCTGGGCATGTAGTCTATGTATTACATTTGTCGTGAATATGTTAAATATGAATAGGCATACACGTGTATACTCCCGTCCTTCCCTTTAATCACCCACCTTATAAATTATGCCTGTACAGTTTCTGTGATCAATTGGTAGAGTAGTTAGAATGCTTGCTTCTCGTGACAAAGGAACTGAGTTCGAATCCAGGACGCGACACGCTTAAGTCTACCCAGCTGTAAAATTTAGTACGTAAATCCGGTCGCGAGTTAGGGATGACAAAGGCAGTGAGGAAGGGCATTGGTTATCCCCATTTCATGAAGCTCAGACATAGTGTATGTTACGTTTCTAGAACTACACCTCTCTACGGCAATATGTGATATGGGACTACGTTCACATTCACCTGTAAGTTTCCAAACGATCTTATATTTTGTTTCATACTGTCAGGAATTTATATTATGGGTGTGGTGTGTGTAGGTGATAAGCAGCACTGACTCGTATGAATTAACACCACGCCACTGATTACAGTTCTATAACATTTATTTGACTGTTACACCAGTCCTGAATACCAGTTACATCGTCAAGCACGCTGACATAGCACTCAGACTAACATTGCCTGTAGAAAATAACTGTTAACTACACTACTCACGGACTGGCTTCACTGACGTAAACACACAGTGCAGAAAACGTCCCTTATGTGCGGCATACACTCCTCGCACCAATACATTCACCATCCAGGCGTGAATAACTTATCACAAATGATTGGTAGCATGAAACATCGCCATATAGCTTCTCTAAGAATCGCTCTTAGGCAGGAACCAGACAACGCCTGTATTTATACCAACATTACTCCAACATAGCCACAAGGCGGGCAATACACAACGTAGTAGCTCCAAGGCGGGACCAACTCATAGCCTTAACATATTCTCCACAACTACTACCAAAGTTCCTCCAGGAACACTCCTAGGCGGGAAGACATCGCCTATACAACAAAAGGTAAGACCTATACCACAATCACTATATCCATCACAACTGTTGTTCCCACTGTCAAAAATACGAGCACTTAGCTCGACCACAAATAACAGACTGCCTCTAGTCTCAATCGGGTACACTCTCAGTCACCCAGATTTGTGTTCACCATACACGCTTTCCCCATGCGCACGCACAAGCCACAAAATACTGACATGAAGTCAGACATGAACTCAATCCCAGAGTTAAACAAGTGTTGACAACCTCAGTGACCCTTACTTACACTCACTCCACATTCACCAACATGAAACCGTACTGTGACACTTGCATACAGTCATTAATTTGTTCTTCAAAACAAAATGTACCTTCATAATTTGTCTCCATTCACCAGTCGTTCATTTCCACGATATATTTTCCAACTCACTAAACACGACATCCTTACCCCACTACACTCGTCAAGAATGCCCAGGTCCTCAACTCCAGACGTCAGAGAACTTCAAATATGCTCCTATACAGAACCATCAATCTCTTGCAATCTCTGAGTTCTTCTTTCAATTTCTCCCCCAGTTCCTGAGTTTTTCATCCCAGCTCTCGTAATTTCCTGTCTCCGTAACGCAATTGCTCTAATTCAAGCAAGAATTAGAGACAAACTTAAAATTAGAACGCTCGCGCAAAGTCTGCGGCATCGACAAAATATTTTTCCCAACACCATATGCATTTATGACACGTTTTCACAAATTCAGTGTGATATCGGTTTTTTTCTCTTTTGCATAAATCTTTTCGTTGTGGGTTAACAATGTGGTTCTCATGACGGCATATAAACAACGATAAATTCAGCGGTTCTCAAAGTGGTATGGGTCACAAGTCAGAATAACTAGAGATTGACAAGAAACATGAAGAGACATTGAAATAACTGTAACAGAAAGTGCAAGCCATTCGGGCTCGCTCTTTCCTTCTATTTTTCTCCCTTTATGGAGCATATGACAAACAGACAGACAAACAGACAGACAAACAGACAGACAGAGAGATATAGACAGACATAGATATATAGACTGACATAAGACAGACAGATGACAGACAGAAAGAGATAGACAGACCGACCGACAGAGACAGACAGAGAGATGTAGACAAACAGACAGAGAGATATAAACAGAAAGGTAGAGAGATGTAGACAGACAGACCGAGACAGACAAGCAGACAGACAAACAGGCAGAAAGAGAGGTATAGACAGAGATATACACAAATAGATAGAGAGATATAGACAGACCGACTGACAGATAGACAGAGAGATATAGGCAAACAGAGAGACATAGAGATATAGACAGACAAACATATAGATATAGACAGACGGACCGACCGAGACACAAACAGACAGAAAAATATAGACAGACAGACAGAGAGATATAAACACTTCATCTCAAAAGCTAGAAAGACAGACAATCAGAGATAGACAGTCAGAGAGAGAGAGAGAGAGAGAGAGAGAGAGAGAGAGAGAGAGAGAGAGAGAGAGAAAGAGAGAGAGACAGACAGACAGATATAGACAGACAGACCGACCAAGACAAGCAAACAGATAGACATAGAGATATAGACAGACCGACCGCGACAGACAAATAGACATATATAAACAAAGAGATAGAAACTGAGATATAGATAAACTGACAGAGAGACAGACAGATAGATGTTGATAGACAGACATACTTCCTGGCCGAGACATACAAACAGACAGGAAGACATATAGTGAGATATAGATAAACATTCAGACAGATACACAGGCGGGAATTGCGGACAGACAGACTGACAAGTAGTTCGATACATGGATGGATGGATTGAACAGACTTACGGACAGATGGACAGACAGACAAACGGGCTGGCGGTCGGGCGGGGGAGAAGGACGGGTGGACAGACACATAGACAGACAGTTAGACACACAGATAGACAGACACACAGACTGACTGACTGAGTGACAAGCAGATCTATAGATAGATAGATAGATAGATAGATAGATAGATAGATAGATAGATAGATAGATAGATAGATAGATAGATAGATAGATAGATAGATAGATAGATAGATAGATAGATAGATAGATAATCATGAAAGCATCAAGATAACAGAGATGGAAATCCTGCAGACACAACTGTACTAACCAGAGCGGGGTAGGTCACAATGAGGGCTAACGGACATTTAGATACAAGGGACAACAAGCAAGTTTGGCTATACCAAAACTAGATGACTGCCTGGATTTTGTTCCCTAGAGAGACACCACTACGGACAATGGTGGATGTTGCTGTGGTCATTTAATAAAAATAGGTCGAGAATAGTTTCTAGTGTCAACAATCCTACACGTCTAAAAACGGAATATTTATTTAGATCCCCTGTAGGGAGCCCAATTTGGATGCATAAGAGGAACTGCTACAAGAAGTTGGATGCTATCTGAATGTGAAATTTCTTAATAATAATAACAATCATCATCATCATCACCATCATCGACATCTTCATCACCACCATCATCATTTTCATCATCACCATTGGCATCGTCATCACTACCACCACCATCATTATCTTTACCATCATCATCATCATCTCACCACCACCATCATTATAATCTTTATCATCATCATCACCACCACCAGCATCATCACCACCATCATCATCATCAGACAGCCATCTGTCTTTCACCACCACCACCATCATCATCTATCATCATCATCACCACCACCATCATCATTTTCATCATCACCACCACATCATCACTTTCATCATCACCACCATCATCATCATCAGACAGCCATCTGTCTTTCCCCACCACCACCATCATCATCTATCATCATCATCACCACCACCATCATCATTTTCATCATCACCACCACATCATCACTTTCATCATCACCACCATCATCATCATCAGACAGCCATCTGCCTTTCACCACCACCATCATCATCATCTATCATCATCATCACCACCACTATCATCATCATCACCACCACCACCAGCATCATCATCAGACAGCCATCTGTCTTTCACCAACACCATCACCACCACTATCATCATCATCACCACCACCATCATCATTTTCATCATCACCACCACCAGTTTCTGCATCAGCTTCGTTTATATGACGAAGTTACCAGCCCTGGGCACAACCTCATATTAGTCGCCTCTTACGGTACGCCTGTGAGGGTAATAGTCTCATTCTTTCATTCTATTCCCAGAGTTTCTCTCCCCCCCGAGGAACTACCTGGGGCAGATGTGGATTTACTAGAGTTTAATATTTAAACTCTGACTTGCTACTCTATCAGGAACAACAGTACATCATCATCATCATCATCATCATGCTTTTGTTTGGTTTTAATTACCATCATTATTGCACACGGACAACTCCATCAGTGACCCGATCTCCTCCCTTAGATCACACAAGGAGGATCTCAGCACTGTGCACGAACTCCGGAATCACCGGCGAGGATCCCAATGTGTGCATACATGAATCACACATTCTATAAATATTGTTAACTGAGAAGGTTAGACAAACTATCTCACTACCCAGGAGATCAGGGGGTGTATGACATCATTAGTGTCACGTATATATGTAAATAGTGCAACAGTGATCCGACCACCTTTGCTTCCCCATCTAAGGTTTATAATTTTGCTACGCAAAAACCACGCAATTCGCTGACTGAAGACTCACTTTGAAGCCACGCTTATTTTTTCCTGTTTACGTGCGCTAATGAGCGTTTACAAATTTTCGCACCCGACAGTCTGTGATAAAGTACATTGATACAGCGATAAAATTATTAATTATAAGTATAAAAGTTAAAATAATATGAGTAGAAATAGAATTTGTAAAGTTGTAACGCGTCTTCTTTCCCCGCGCCAGTCATCGCATTGAAAATAGAACGTAGCGTGAAACCTTATTGCCGCGCTAGTGGTATCGGATTTTATTACTCGCTTGTCAAGGGTTAACGGTAAAAATTTTCAAAAACAACAAGCTTAGTTGTTCCAAGAAAGATAGTAAGAATAAAACAAGGGAGACATAAACGAACGCATAAAAGTGAGAGAGAGAGAGAGAGAGAGAGAGAGAGAGAGAGAGAGAGAGAGAGAACACATGCCACAAATTGTCAAGCGTTAGATTCCTGAACTAGCTACTCAGGACGATAGTGCGAGACAATACAGTTAGCAGGTGTTCGGTAACGTGTCGCAAGCTTGGTAGAATTTAAAAATACCCCCTGGAGCCGCGCTAGCTTAGTGGTTACAACACCGCTCTGGCGACCGGGTGATTCAGGATCAAACCCGGGCGACGGCATTTGAGGATTTTTCGTCGACCGGGAATTGGACTGGATTAACTCGAGACCTGGCGAGGACATTTGAAGGAGTGTCGTCGACCAGGGATTGGCGGCTCCTGAGCCGACCCAGCTCTAATGGGTACCTCCGAAATCGGCGAGTATCTGCCTGAATGGCGAGGGACACCTGTCTCTGTACAAGAAAAGGGATACTCACGTAAAATCAATGTCCGGTTAGACATTAACAATAACCTGAAATTTCGCCTCGAGTATTAGCGGACGTACGAAAAAAAAAAATACCCCGCAAAACCCAATACTTCTTCTAACTATAGGCACACAGTGGAAATATTTGTTCGTTCTATGGGCATGCAGAGGGACTAATATAAACACACAAGCGTTGCTCGGTCTGCAAATTAGTACATTTGTGACGTCACCAACTTGTTGTTGCTTCAGTTTGAACTACGCGCGAATCGGGAAAGAGATGGCTTGTTTAGGCAATAATGGAAATTGAAGACTACTATGGAAATTTATGAAATTCTTTATTAATAGATTTAGGATCATAAAAGTTAGCTAGTTTAAGAGCTTATCTTCTCCTGATAAATAATATGGTTAAAAATACAAAATTCCCCAGTAGATAAGAAAGTTATTGACAAAAGACTGTATTGGTTATGACAGACAGACCAACACATGCTCGTCTTGACTTTCATTAACGTTGACTTTTTTTTGGACGCGTTCTTGAAAAAGGCAGGAAAAGGGTACATGTATTCTATTGGAGGAGGGGTAGACAAGGGGAGAGAAATTATGGGATGGCTTGATAATAAATATATTTTAGCAGGGGAAATCTAAGAATGAGTGAGGAGAAAACTTGTTATGTCCAAAAATCAAGTCTGTTTTTGCTTTTATTTTCAAAATTCAAATTGAAAAGCTTGGTCTTCCGATCTGATTGGCCAACGCATTTTATATTATGGAAAACTTAGTTAGGTTTTTGCCATTTTGTAGAAAGCTGTCCCTGAAGCAGGTCGATGTGATCCTTGAAGTTTGACTTTTAATTGTAACTAAAACTAAAAAGTATTTGTCATAGTCTAGCCAGCAGCAAAGCTGAATTTGTGCCATCCATCGCACCTGTGCTTATTTCATTGAATTCTGGTAAGAAGAATATCTATATTATTATGTAATATGTGCAAAGGCAAAAAGTGGGAAAGTGTATGACATGCCTAAAGAGACAGTTTGGGTATATCTATTTGATTTATGTTTGAATATTGCAATGTTGGAATTAAAAATTATTGTAGGACTAAAGTAAAAAAACAAGCCTCTGTGTTCGCTGAACACTATTAATTGCCTGGAGCGTTTTTATTTTGTAATAGGAAAAAAAATCACATATGCATATAAGGAGATGTACATACTCCTATTAAATTGTGTTGAAGAAGACTATGTAAAATGACAGTGGCGTATCTGCCATATGGACCTGAGGTGTGGTCACAATATGATGTGAGTTCAAAAAAACTTAGGGGCTGATGCACTTGTAATGCACACGAGGCTGAACCCCATCATGTCATGTAGAGAGTTGAGGGAAAAATATAACAGATATGAAAAGGCCAGGGTGTCTTTTATGTTGCAGGGTTTTATTTCCTGTTACCAGCCGGTGACAGAAAAGCTGAAGTACTAGTGAAGACAGTAACGTCTCCAGTACAGCGTATTCTGTATCATAATTGTCAAGTGGAGCTCTGAGAGCTGATGTTCTTTACAGAGCCTTATCAACGATTGAATCTTCACGAAGGAAATTTCAGGTTATGTGCCACAATCCGGGAAATCTGACACTTTATCTGGAGAAAACTGTTTCCCTACCCATTAACAGAAACTCTCGGGGAAATGAAGATATAAACAGTCTCTCCATTAACTGACTCACATTATTACTTATTACTTAACAGGTTGTGAAACACCTTACGGAATATTTTAATATTAATAGTATTATTGTTGGACCAAGAGTCCTTATTTTCAGTTCACTTTTCAGTGTAACATACATTTTCTTCAGTTTTAAAAGACCTGTCCAAAAGAGATTGCAGGACAGGCACAATAAATTGTACCAAAAAAAAATATTTCCAATTTGAAATTAAACAACAGAGTTATTAAGATTCTATTAGAGAGTTATACTGTGTTATTTTGATGTACCATCAATTCATTGCATCCCCTAGACACTAGCCACATCAAACACCATACATTAGAAGTAATTTACAGCACCGTGTGAGATCTGGAGAGGTAGCGTTAGGTCCCTTAAGAATTCATTTTCTTCAACCACTAGACTCAAGGTCTTACATAGCTTGACCTCACACGGTTAACACATCTAACTCTATCAGTCTTATCTTTAACCACCATAACCTCTCCAGCAAATTAAACTTTGCTATACAGTCTTAACAAGAGGGGAGCGAACCGGGGTGTTTACCTGAGTTCCCAAGCGAGCTGAGATGTCAATCATCGATAGTGACAGATCAGACGTCGGTAGCAAATGCAAGGGCGATAATAATATTTACCAACCACATTTGATGTCCGTGATCGAAGGGGACGTAATTATTTGATCTACAGCAGAGGGACGAAATCAAAGAAGGCCTGTTTGCATGACCAGGTCTTGTGATGTCGTTTCGGCATCGCGGGCGAGCGAACAGGAAAACCCTTTACCTCGGGAGTCGAACTCGTTGATTTTCCCTGATACGGCCGAAGGCGTGAGTTATCGCACCCTTTAGTGAAATAACACCATTTCTGTATAAATACTCCGTCCTCTCAAAGTCAGTTATCTAGTCGCTCAGAAATTTTGGATAATCTAGCTCGTTATTCTAGAGCCATTGTGAAAGTGTGTTATAGCATTCCGTGGAGATTGTTTCATTTCTGATTGCGGTAATAGAAATTAGCATTTAAGGGATTTAATGTGTTAAGTTTATCATTATGATTCACTGGGATTTTCTAGGTGCTAAGACTAGCGTATTAAATAACGCATAGCTAATTTTTCCAGTCGTAATGTAGATTTAATCACCCGCTATCACCAGGAAAGAGATGTTTTAATTGACTAATAAATACACTAGGCGACTGACAATTGACGGAATACAATTCACTTCTAATTCATTATGTGTAATTATATAAGTGACTAGTGTAATATCATGTGGCGAAAAAAATAGCTAGTAATGACAAGCGATATTTGTAAAGTAGTCATAATTAAATTAACACTGATATTGTGCGCTGAGTGTTTTACAGGGCGGGAGGGGAAAGGCGCATACCTAAAACCCAACCCGTACCAGTTGAGCGAAGCGTGATAAGATAGGCTAAGACGCGTGTGCCTTTTAATTTAATTAGATGACGGAGAGGATAAGAGATCATACCCTTACGCGTGATAGGATAGGATATTGATATTGTGGTTAAATGTTTTGTTTTCTTCCTAATTTAGTGCTGATCACAAACCAGCTGCCAGCGGTTTAGTAGCACGAGTAACAATTCTTATTATTATCGGGTCTTCGATGTTGACCTGTTCGGTCCTCTTGCTTCATCCAGCGAGAGACCAAAAATATAAATAATAAGAGTAAACGTAACTGGGCTTACAAAATACCCAGATTTGTGCATTCAATTTTATCAGCCCACGTTGTTTCATAATCGGCACTCAACCACAGAGAGAAAAACCGATAGGATATACCATCATCATCTTTATTAACAGTTTACCCACCAGATGTTTCCTTTAACTATTGGAAGTACTGTCTACTGTCTATTGTGAACACTAGATCGCGGTTTATATTTTGCTACATGAACTATCTGATGCGACATTATCATATCCAATAACCAACCACCAAAGTAGGCGTTCCTCATTAGGAAAATTAATTATTCGTGGAGGAACTGGGGCTCACTTCGGAGAAGCACAACACTTGATTACGATACATGTACATTGATATTTACGTTCAAGAGGTTGTTAACTAAGTATTAGGTAAGGTGTGATTGATGTGGCCACAAATGACAGAGTGAGAAGAAATACGTTCTGGTAACGGAAACTGTACCATCCTTGATTTTCTTTGCCGTTACTGTTATTTTACGGGATAGCTTAACTAGGAACGTTGTTCTTTGCTTTACTGTCTATTCTATACCCTAGTGTTAATCTTTGACCTGTTGGGTTATTAACTTCTTTTGGGAATCTTTTCTCAACAAGAGGGGAGGGCACTTATTGGGTTATTTTCCTATTTCTGTAACCAATGATTATATTGATTTCTATATGTTTGATGTAAATTTTAAGCGATAATAAACTAAACAAAACTTAATTTATTGTGTTGGTCAGCCCCAATCTCCATTTACCATAGTTTTCACGTCTGTGAGTCCTGTTGTCACATAACTGTGTGTGTGTGTGAGTAGTTAACATATAATTGTATTTATAAGGAGGTTTTGATTGATTGTCTATAACCAAAAGATAGTCGTATAGATAGGCTGGACTAGAGAATTCACTCATTCCAGAGACAGATCTTCACCTTAATCTATTTACTCGTGGAATCTATTGTAACACTTTCTTACTCAGATAACCCTACTTTTTCTGTTCTATTCAGACGGGACCAAATATATTTCTAATACCTATCTAAATTTACGACAATTAGGAACCAATGGTTCTGAAAATAATTTCCATAAATTGTATTCCCTGTAATGGGTGCGAACCTGGTACCTTTAGAATCAGAGGCGGATGATTTACCTCTTAACCACTCCGACCCAAATCGATAATACTTACATACAGGAAGACTTGAATATAGAACAAATAAAGAGAAAAAAAACAAGTTTTGTGAACCTGTTGTATTGTTGCTACCTAATGCACTGGTAAACAGACAATAAATGTGCTTCACATTCTGATTCATGGAATATAAGTGGATGGATTCTTATCATTGATCAGTAATTCGTCATTTGTTTCACACACACACACACACACACACACACACACACACACACACACACACACACACACACACACACACACACACACACACACACACACACACACACACACACACACACACACACACACACACACACACACACACACACACACACACACACACACACACACACACACACACGCACACACGCACGCACGCACGCACGCACGCACGCACGCACGCACGCACGCACACGCACACACACGCACACACATGCACACATACACACACACATGCACACATGCACACACACATATATATATAATTTATGTAAATATATATGTATATTTCTCTGGACACAGACATTGACAGCCACATTGACAAAGCTGCAACCATATTTGCCCGCCTCACAACCCGTGTTTGGGGACACTCCAAACTCACAACGAAGACCAAAGCTGCGGTATATAAGGCTTCCGTCACCAGCACACTCCTATATGGCAGCGAGACATGGACAACCTATGCTAAGCATGAAAAAAGGTTCAATACCTTCAATCTACGGTGTCTACGCCACATCCTCGGTATTTCGTGGAAGGACAAAGTGACAAATGTCGAGGTGGTGTCACGTGCTGGCCTACAAAGCATGTTTACATAGTTAAGACAGCGCATATTGCGCTGACTTGGCTATGTCCGCCGCATGGAAGATGGTCGTATCACCAAAGATAATGTCAACGGGCAACTAGCGGATGGCAAAAGAACAGTTGGGCAACCGCAGCTGTGGTTCAAAACTATGTGTAAGAAAGATTTGAAGGCATTTGACATATATCCAGCAACATGGGAGGATGTGTTCACATCAACACATCCAAGAGAAAACAGATAGACTGAATAAGTATAGCTAGCAGGTGAGTCTGAACATCAGTCTAAAGAAGACAGAGGTCATGACACTCAATGTAGACAGTCCTGAGTCCATAATAGAAAGGAACCAGAAGCTGAAACAGACGGACACATTTAAATACCTAGGATGCTTAGTAACACTAGATGGCGGAACACGCAAAGACATCAAGTACAGAATGAATAAAGCGAGAACAGCCTTAGCTAGTCTCAATAACATCTGGAAGTCTTCCCAGTACAGCAAACATTAAGATTATATGAGAGTTGTGTACTTTCTGTGCTTCTCTATGGTGCGGAATACTGGAGAGTAACAGAGAAGGACATGTCGAAACTGTCCTCCTCCCACACAATCTGCCTAAGGAAAATTATCCGAATCTTTTGGCCGAATACTTTCACTAACCAAGAACTACTTACTCGGAGTAATCAAGAGGACATGCACACCATCATAGCAAGCAGACGCTAGAGTTGGGTTGGCCACGTCCTCAGAAGAGACCCCGATGCCATCACAAGACCAGCTATGCTATGGACCCCCGAAGGAAAGCGAAAGAGAGGCCGAACAAAAACAACTTGGCGGAGAACTGTGGAGGCCGAGATGTAAAGAATGAACCAGAGCAAGGGCACTGTACGAAGGATGGCCGCGGACGGAACAAAGTGGAAGCAGTTTGTTGCTGCCCTACAAGACGCCACCAGGCGTGATGGCCACTGACTGCTTTGACAGCCGGCGGATAAGGATCAAAGAATCAAAGAAGAAGAATGGGAGAATTAAGCTGTCAATTGCACCAAGTGGTGATGCTCCCTATGGCGCCACCTAAGGCACAACAAGCTCAAGAGAAAAGAACACACAGAAAGAAACGCCAAACAAAAAAACAAAGACAAATAAAAAACAAGAAAGAGCTGAAGCCAATCACCTCAGGGGCACAATCCCATGTTCAGTTATGACTGATAGGGACAACTAGTACTAAAATCAGTATTTTAATGTGTTATATATTATATATATATATAACCTTATTTTATATAATTTTATTATTTAAAATAGGCTAAGTCAATGCCGATCATTCTTCTTCTTCTTCTTCTTCTTCTTCCTCGTTCGTCCTGAATAGGACGTTGGTTGCGTTGTGTCCGTTTACAGCGATGCTGCGGTAATTGCGCCTTTCGGTCAACACATCCGACTTCTGCACGGCATTTTTTGGGACCGGGTTTGCCTTCCCTCTTCGATCCCTACTCCTCAGCCAGACTGCAGTGATGCAGCCTGTTTCCAGGACCACCACGTGGAGGTCGAGTAGGCTCTTGGTCAGCACTGGTTCGCTGACCCTGACGCAGGCAGTCAAGCTATGGGTCGCTTACTGCATTCCTCACTTTTGATGCGTCTTGGGTCCCAATGCCGATTGTTGAGGATTGTTTCGGGGTTGCAGGCATGTGAATGGTTGCAAACATTCGCATGGTTGCACCACGAACCACCTCAGCTGAATGAGTACTGGGAAATCGCGCAAATCGATGTATGACGCGTCAAGCCTAGTAACCGCAGTCTATGTGTGGCCGTAGCGCCGTCCGGCAGTGTTTCAAAAGTGTGGCAGAGCCACTTATGGATTGTGTATAATATGTGGCATGGCCACTGATTAAGGATATGTATATTAAATGGTATACCCATTGTGAATTATAAATAGCGTAAATCCGTATAGATCATGCTGGGAAAGCAATCAAGTCAAATGTATAGGACAAGAGAGTCCAAAGTATAATCGCGAATATCGGAGGATACGTTCGCAAGTGAAGTTATATATATGGCAGTTAAAGCCTGGCGAGGAAAGCCAAAGCGTTGAATAAGTAGACATAGACGGAATATGTGAACATTAAATAAGTGTGATAGGGTGGGCGAGATGATGATGATGATTATATTGTGATGTGTGATCACTCTCTTTCCACACTCGCACCGACCCGAACAACAATAAAACTCTTGATTCTAGAGGCAGGGGCTATATTTATTTTTACAACCCATTCAGTGACAAAGCAAACATTAAACAAATAAACTAGCGAACAAAACAAAACAAAACAGAACTAAACAAAACACCCAACAGTGCCCGATGCTAATCTGAAGAAGCAAACAAAGCACAGAATAGTTAAAATCATAATATAATACTGAATGAGAAACACCACGCTCTCACCTGTCAAACTGTCCTACGCCGCCACCTGACACACTCAACTATCACACACACACACACACTCATGTGTGTCGTCAAAAGCGACTAGTATGGTGTTGTGCATGAGGCTGGCAACCTCACCATGTAACACAGATTGCTACCAAAACCACTACAGCCCGAGCATCTGAATGCTTAATATGAAGGCAAACCACACTGTTGGCCCCATGCTCCCTCAGGAGCGGAGAAGAGAAATATATATCTTGAAGTGAGCCCACGTGCTCTCACAACCATTCCTCACATAACCATAATTAAATAATCATAAAATGGACATAAAATAATATTCAACTATATGTACAACAAATACTCTCAATAACGAGAATAAACCACCACCTCGCAACTGATCTATCTAAATATTCGTTACTGCATTCGGAAGCATGTCGTATGTGACGACTGGTGCGCCTGGCAACAAGCGTGTCGTATATGGCCACTGATGAGACTGGGAATCTCATCACATGAAACACATCGTTACCGAAACAAATCACTGCCATAGCATATAAATGCTTCATGCAGGCTTCTGTTGGATTCAGCCGCACTGGTGTCGCCCTGCTCCGCAAGGAGCAAAAAGAAACATTTATGTCTCAAATGCGCTTTACGCCCAAGGAGTGGCCTCGCGCTCTCCAGAAATCTAAATGACTATTCTGACCTCACAGTAACCCATTAAATATATAGAGTAGAATTATGATAAGTAGGCTATCGTGAAATACACTCAATTACTTTTACATTAAAGAAATAAAATATAATTACTCTTGACTTAACAACTAGAACTAGTCATCATATAATGGAAAATTAACACGACAACTCTTTCTTTCCTTTACTGGGGAAAATTATCTTAATCTGCTTCCCACCTACGTGTCAATTCACACAATATAAAACTGGCGTCTTCTTTATACACACGCATGGTGACGCGCCGCCTTTCATGACCACGTGGCCGCCATCTTGATAACAGTCAATATAATCTAAATTCAAGTAAAAAATCGCTTCTCTGTCCAGTTTCATGTATAAAACACTCTCCTACTAAATTTGCTCTTCTCTGATGAATGGAATACTTGATACTAAACTCTTACATATGTGATCTGGGCTTTGCGTGCCTAATAAAACCGATCAAACATTATTTTCACTCATCTATCATTTCAAGACTAAATCATAATGTCCTAAAAAGACATTTCCTTTGGAAACACATCTATCTATATCACTAAACATTAAAACAGCCACATCGATATTATTTCCGAATTATATAAACTAATGCTAATTTAAATTAACTCACGTGCTGAATGTACAGACTTATAGAACACGAATGCTAAATTCTACAAACTGCGCTTAAGAATTACAACTCACGTGCTCTGGTCCATCTGCTACCTACACCCGTCACCTCGTCGTTTGCTCTCTCGTGTGGGCTGATACTAGGAAAGGTCGCTGTTGGTTATCGCATTCTTTTATAAGGCCAGGTCTAATCACTCACTTTACTGCGCGCTAGGCGTATTAATCTTGGCTACTTAAATATCACACGCGATTATCGCTTTAGGAATAGCGAAAACACAGAAATATACACTATTTCTAGAGCAAAAACACAATTCTACACCACAACTCTATTTTTAAGGCTTTATTGTGGCCTCATTACATATCTTCTACTTCAGACTTTTCACAACCCAGAATGCTTCGCGCACATCGAAAATAATCTGCCTAGAAACAGGTAGGGGGCGGGCGTCTCCTTTTCGGCCCCATCACATAAGGATATCACGAGTATTAATAAGTGATAATAATTCCAAGAGACGGATTGGAAAGAGTTGGTTGCAGACTCTAAAACGCTATAGAATTAACGGTTAACTCAGACGTGCAATGTCTGTAGGATGAACATTGAGTAGATCCTAGAACTATGTTTAATGCCAAGTATTAATTGTGTGAAACGTTCTGTATTCATTTGGGAAAAAGGACATGTATTAAATATTCAGTCGTCAATGGAACTTGTCTTAATTGCCTGAATTATTCAAGTTCATCCATGTGCTGTGACTGTTGATGTAACCCTTGCAAGGTCAGTCCAGACTATCACATTTATCTACAAGATTAATCATAAAACTAATACACACTGCTGGAGAATTAATATGAAGTAATGAACGACACTGAATTAAATAATAATAATTGAATCACACAATAACGGCTCTAAATCTGCAATTGAACTATAAGCCGGAATGGTAGAGATGAATATAATACCTAAAGAATTATTTACGAGCAACCCAATAACTCACGTCCAACGGGGCTGTATCTGGTAGGGATAACTAACATATAATATCAGAAGACAGTCCCCCCGTAACATCTGGTGTCAGTCCCGTAACATCTGGTGTCAGAAGTGGGATATTCATCTTCTCCGTTACCCAGTTTGACGAACTAACGTTCAAGTGTCAGGCTCAAGTTAGGAAAATTTCGGTTGAAACAACTTCAAGAACATTTCAGTTCGAAGCGGTCAAAGTCACAGTGGAAATTGAATAGTTCGAATAATTTTATTCAAGACGCAAGTCAAATCTGGCAACTCAAGTACGCACAGAAATCTACGAATGTCAAGGTCGAGTCAAAATTCCTGCTAACGGTCACTTTCAGCGCTGAGGTAACTTGATCTTACTTCTTCAAATCGTTGATTCTGAACCGACCCAGAGAACAGTGAAGACCAGCCATACCCTTGCTGTACGTCCAGATCAACCGGGAAAATATTTCGACAGAAATTCGTTCGATAATAATGTGAAATAATTATCTTCTATCAACCGGACGTCTGCTGCTCAATGGAGACGACTTAAACAGCTGTGTGAATCTTGTTGTGGTTTTCACAAATCACAATGGCGGGATCTTATTAAGATAAGTTCTTGTCTAGATTAGAGCTCTTGACTAGAGTGTGTTGTCCAGTTGGCTAGCTTCGGCTATCAATTTTTCTCCACTGTCACTTGCCTGTTTTATTTGCAGTTCTACTCATTATCATTATGTGTATAAAACCTATCTGTTTTATGTAAAATTCGTGGGAAGGTTGGCTAGGGCTTATTCTGTACTTGGATATATTTCCTTGCGGAAAAATTCAAGTAAGAATAACGACTTTTAGGGCTAAATGATTGTATTTGCTGACTGAAGAACTAACTCTTTTGTTAGGATATAAATTAACTGAAGCTTCAGTTCGCAATACAAACATATTTTTTGTGCTAGTTGTGACGTCACGTGCCTACGTCATTTTAATTTGCATAACCTAGTTTCCGTATTGTTTACAATTTTATTTGTCTGTGATCTAAAATCTCTTGTCTCATTGTTGATTTAAGGACGACTTGTATCGTACAATTTTTGGTAATGTTATTTAAACATTTCATTTTCTCTTATTAATACGTCTAGTTCCTACTTAGTTTCTTTATATCTGTTTGATGGTGTCGTATAACTGAACATATCATTTCATTGTAGCTCATTTTATTGTTCCATCCATTGTCTATTGTCACCTGTGCTTGTCTCTGGTTTACATTGAATATCATAGTTACATTGCATTAACTGATATTACATATTCATAATATTTACTGACAAATAATATACTTACATAAGTTATTGAGAAACGTATCACCATGTCTACGTTAGAAGATTTTATCAAGATTGGACAGAGCTTAGGTAAATCAGGAGATGATCTTCAGATTTATGCTGGGACTAGATATGAAAAGCATTTATCTTAACTTCAGAGAATTGAACAACGTGAACTGAGAAAGTTGGAATTAGCCCAAGAAAAAGAACTTAAGGAAAAAGAAATGGCTCAACAAGATAAAGAGAGAGAATTACAAAAAGAACTTAAAGAAAAAGAAATGGCTCAAAAAAAAAGAAATGGCTCAACAAGAAAAAGAGAGAGAATTAGAAAAGAAAAAAATGGAATTAAGGAAAATGGAACTTCGTCAATTAGACCAGGCTCATAAACATGCTATGGAGCTTGAATCTTTAAGACTAAATGCTGAGAAAGAACAGGCTTTGGAATTGGCTAAGGTACAATCAGATCAGTCTAAGCCTTCAGCTAATTCAAATGTATTTTACCCAAAATTGAAGATACCACATTTCGATCAGTCTAGAGATTGCGTGGATTCCTTTTTATCCAGATTTATTATGAAGGTTACAGGTTTAAATATACCTAAGGAAAGATGGTGTAGTATCTTGGTTGAATTTTGACCGGGGACTCACTCAAAATTTTCATTAATCTGGATGAGAAAAGCAGAAACGATTTTGATGTCGTAAAAGAAGTACTTCTGAGACGGTTCCAGTTAACTGAATCTGGATTCCGAGATCGTTTCCATACGGCTAAGCCAAGTAAGGATGCTGACTTTGGGGAATTTATTGCTTCCATTAAACATTTTTTCAATAGATGGATATATTTGTCAGGTATTACCAAATCATATGAAGGGTTGATGGATCTCATGCTAC
Organism: Oreohelix idahoensis; assembly: GCA_024509875.1. Lineage (NCBI taxonomy): Eukaryota > Metazoa > Mollusca > Gastropoda > Stylommatophora > Oreohelicidae > Oreohelix > Oreohelix idahoensis. The sequence goes on along the minus strand of JAMPIV010010383.1, from coordinate 136,043 downwards.
GGGATAAAGTGCTATCCTCGTGTAGTCATGAATTAGAATCTTTCCTACAGGAGAGACACCCTAACTCTATTGAAGAATACGAAAAACTCGGTAGACAATTTGTCACGGCACATCCAAACAAGGATGTACATAGATCTTTTCCTCGAGATCCAATGCCTGCGTGCTCAGCACTCCACGATCATAGATCTTATGATCACCGACCAAGATCGAAGAGCGTTGACGGACGATATCGTACAAATTTTCGTCAAGAATATCGGGGGTCTTACAACTTCCCTCGTTATCGCTCTCCTTCAAGATTCTACCGTCGGAGTTATCGAGGTTATTCACCTCATGATCGTGGATGCCACAAAGGTAGGGGTCGTGATGATTATCACAAACAGTATCATAGAGATTACAATGATCATAGATCATCATACAATAAGAGTGATGATAACGATGAGTCAACAGATTTTTATTATGATAAAAGGAAGGCATTCAAAAAGAAAACAGGTCTATCTAGATCTTCTTCGAAGAAGAATGACAAATTTAGTCATGCTAATGCATGTACTAGCAAAAGAGATCATGCTAGCGATGAGAACAAACATGCTAATTCATGTAGCATGTTAGATGACTCTTGTTATGTTTGTCAATCACATCTGATATCAGATAGGAAAAAGACACTTCTTTGCGGACACACTATGTCTTCAATGTCTGCTTGTGAGAATTTTGGACGTCTCACATACCATAAGGGATTTTTATATGGAAAAGAAGTAAGAGTTTTGAGGGACAGCGGATGTTCCAAGACGGAATACAGCACTCGCTTATCGAGCCCTCTGCATTCACGGGTAAAACTGTGAAATGCGTTACATTTGGTGGGAATGTGGAGAGATTCCCAGTAGCACGTGTCTATATCGACACACCTTTTTACACAGGTATTGTTTATGCCTGTGGCTTAAGAGCTCCCGTGGCTGAAATAATCTTAGGTAACTGTTACGTACATTTATTACCTAAGGGGGTAGTCTTCGGTCCCGCCAAATGTACGCACCAGTCTTTATATATTTTATTATTTGTTCGTTCGATTGATTCACGCACTGACGTGCACAATGCAGTGTGAGTTGCTTTGGACGCACGGGTAACCTAGTTTGGGGATTGTGACGTCATGTTTTGAACGGGGCAGTGCGGACTTTGTTATGTCCGAGATATATATTATTGGAATTTTCTGGCAGTTTTGTATAAGCCAGTATGTTATATTGATTCAATTGGTATTCTTGACGAAGCCAATGATGGAAGGATCATGTAAGTGTCGCCCCGGTTATATTTGTATATTTATTGCCGTAAACTAAAGTATCAGGCCGCTCCCAGTTGTAGTCTAGCGGGAAGTCATCTTAGCATGTAATTTCCTAGAATGGACAGACGGAGTCGGTGGTCATATTAGATTACCGTAGAGGAATAATACCTACGTGTAAACCAGTTTATTTATTCGTATGCTTCATATTTTAAATGCCGTACATGCTTCAATGCCAAAGTCGTGGCATGGATGTAAAGAGAGGTTAGCCGATTCAGAACTCGAACCTGAATAGATTGTTGTGGATGTGTATAAGACTTAATTCTTGAAGAATCACTAAGAATGATCAGCAACTTCAAAGTATGACATTTTGTACCTATAATCTGTAACTATGATCGTATCGTTCCTTCGTATGTGCCATGTTGAATAAACTATATGTACAGTAAACCGACTTATGTACTACCATCGAGTGAACAGTTTAAACACTACTTGTTGTAGTTCGTTTTCACAGAACAGTTATATGACATTTTGTTCATATTACCATTCGCGTTATGAAGACCAACACCATTACCATAAACAACTACAACAGTAAAATACCTGGAGTTAGAGATTGCACTCCAGATGAAGTGGCAAGATGGGTTGAATCTCACCCACTGGTGGCAAATGCTGTTGTCACCAGAGCACAACAGTTGGCAACAGATATGGCCACCCCACCTACACCTGTATTAGAGACAATTATGTCTCCGGGCGTCGTTTCTGAATCACCAGCGGCGTTCGCAGTAAAACAAAGAAATGATCCAAGTTTACATCGTTTATTTGCGCTAGCAGAGAAAAGGGTTATTAAACATACGAGATCAGCACAACATTGGTTTCAACTTAAGAAATCCATACTAACAAGATACTATGATGATGGTATTTCTATTATTCATCAGGTGGTGGTTCCAAAAGAATATAGACCATTGGTGTTACAGACAGGGCATGACTCTCCCATGGCAGGTCACATGGGCATTAAAAGAACATTATTTAGAGTCACGTCACAATTTTATTGGCCAGGCGTCAATAAGGACACAAAATTGTATTGCAGGTCATGTACGACATGTCAGAGCATATCACGTAAGGGCAGATTCCATACGGCACCCTTACAAATCATTGACGTACCAGAAAGACCATTTAAAAAGATAGCAATAGATATTATTGGTCCTTTATCAATCCCACTTCTGACACCAGATGTTATGGGACTGACACCAGATGTTACGGGTGGACTGTCTTCTGATATTATATGTTAGTTATCCCTACCAGAAACAGCCCCGTTGGACGTGAGTTATTGGGTTGCTCGTAAACAATTCTTTAGGTATTATATTCATCTCTACCATTCCGTCTTATAGTTCAATTGCAGATTTAGAGCCGTTATTGTGTGGTTGAATTATTATTATTTAATTCAGTGTCGTTCATTACTTCATATTAATTCTCCAGCAGTATGTATTAGTTTTATGATTAATCTTGTAGATAAATGTGATAGTATGGACTGACCTTGCAAGGGTTACATTAACAGTCACTGCACATGGTTGAACATTCGCATGATTGCACCACGAACCACCTCAGCTTAATGAGTAATGGAAAATTGCGCATATCGATGTATGACGCGTCAAACCTAGTAACTGCAGTCTATGTGTGGCCGTAGCGCCGTCCAGCAAAGTTTCAAAAGTGTGGCAGAGCCACTTATGGATTGTGTATAATGTGTGGCATGGCCACTGATTAAGGATATGTGTATTAAATGGTATACTAGGCTTGACGCGTCATACATCGATATGCGCGATTTTCCAGTACTCATTCAGCTGAGGTGGTTCGTTGTGCAATCATGCGAATGCCGCGGACATTCACATGCTTGCAAACCCCGAAACAATCCTCAACATCATCCCCCTCGCTCCCATATATCAGAAGACAGTCCACCCGTAACATCTGGTCTCAGTCCCGTAACACCGATCAACAACTTAAAGATCGAAAAGTACCAAGAAACGGAGCTGGTACAAAGTATCAGCTCTCTACAATGAGTGGAAGATGGAGAATTTGAGCTTGATAGATTTGAAACGCGACAATTTAATGTACAACGATGTGGTGATGGTAAATAAAATTCGTTAAAAACCCTATGCGTGATTCCCAGAAGCTGAATATTTAGTGTAAATAGACTATTTGACAAATCTTGAACTATCGAACATTTCAAAATGCCATATATGCGATAATGAATAGCACAAATTACAATTCACGAAATAAAACGAAATCCTAAGAAACAAAAAAGCATATACTTCTAAGCCAATTTTGGTTTTTGTTGGGGTAAGAGCATGGAGCTACAACTGCAGTAGTTCCTCTTGCAGGGAACCTACATGAAAGTATTCATCTGCTCACGCTGTAGTGGCTTCTATAGCACTCTTTGTTACATGATGAGGTTGCCAATATGGTGACTTAATATTAACTCGCATGGGTTTGCATTTAATAGTTCCCATTATATATTTGTTTGGTTTGACTGCATTCATTTTCTGTCGATCTTTTATGTATTGTGTCAACAAAACTTGTCACGAACAAGTTCAGAATTTCTACTATGTTGTCTATGTACAGCAAATAGTTTACAATTTATGGCGAATGCTTTGTTCTTTCTTGCGTCAAAGACTTTGTTAAAACAATTTCCACAATAAAGCGGAGCAAGCTAGAACATAATTCCTGAAAATGTCAAAAATTTGAATTAAGCATCAAATCTAGTTCGCAGAATCTAATCAGATTTAACGACACATTTTGTTTAAGAACACAATGAAAGTCATTTTTATAGTAAACGAGATTCTAAATAAAATATGTTTGTCTAACGGTGTGAATATAGCTGTCTTTAGCACGCCTTTGAAAGGTGATAAATAATTTAAAGAAAATATATTTCCTGGCTGTAAATATCAAATTACCTTTTAAAAGATCAAAGAGATTTGTACCTGTTAAAGACTACATTTATCTGGAATAACAAGCAACTGTTGATAAGGGGATCGATGCTAGCGCTTTGAAGCGAATTTTGTCTTAAGTATAAAGCAGACAAGCAAAGAGCAATGAATTAGGGGAATACCCTAGTGTGGAGAAGAATGGCGTGGGGGGGGGGGGGGGGGGGGGGTTTCCATTGAGAGCGCAACGGTTGCCATAAAAAGCTGACTGAAGACTCTGAAAAGTGCTAAGGAGACTCTTGTACAGCTGTGCTAGGCCCGGCATGCCCGTTGGTTTAAATTTAACTGCTCTAAGAAAAACAAAGAAGAATAGTGAGCGGACTACTTCAGGTGGAATTGGTCATGGAATCACTAGAACAATGGTTCTGAAGCTGAGCTTCGTGTCTCCTTGGGGAAAAATGGAACTTCGTCAAATTTCCTGAAAATATCAAGCACGCAGCTTGAGTGGGCAAACCTAGTCGGCATTTGCTCTAAAAGAACACCAAAATAATGGGGATTAATTCTGAGTTCCAATCTCCATGAAGTCAAAGCTGCTTTTCCAGCGCAACATTCATTTACCGCATGCTTCATCTGTATACTTTGGTTAGGTTCAAGTCTGCATCACAGACAAGATATGAGAAGAATTGTTGTTGCAGATAGTAGGGTTTCCTCTGTGTTGGTTATGCTTCATCCCAGTTCCAATGAATGTCTTTTCCGTGACAGAAGGAATCTCTGGGTCTAGCGTAACCTTTCATTCCCGTTTGTGCGTGGTGAATAGCCACACCTCCCTCAAGGTGGTCCTGGTTAAATTAGGTGCGAACCCCCAGACTAAACACAACGGATCTAGAGGAGCAAACCTCGACAACAAAGCCAGTACAGTTGCGCTTAACACACACTCTGAGGTTGAGAAGGTGCCCGAATGATCCTGAGCAGGCTTAAGGAGTGGGAACCAGTCTACGCTGCTTCCTGATGACCGGAACCCATCGTAAAGGCACAACTTAGCACGTGACGATCCTTTTGCCTTGACCTATTTGTCACATGCCTAGAACCCGGGGGATCTCGGCATAACCAACTGGCAATTTGGGGGCCGGGAATGAGCACTGTGACCCCTGTCTTGCCCACGCGTCTCAGGATTATGCAGATAAACCTTCTTTATCTTCCATAGTGCTAGAACAGTACATTTCTGGCTTTTAGCATTAAAGTCCACAGGTACCCCAGTATAACAATATATTTACAATGCAAATGTTGGTTGTGAAAACATCTTCCTTCAGATCTGATCACAGCCGTCTCTGAAGTTGTTACAAGTATTATTAATCCCAAAGAAAAAATACTAACTCAAGTATTTTGAGGTTGTGCATATGCGTCTTCTTCTTCAATTCTTTTCAGTACGTATGCAGTATAACGCTGTAAATGTAATTAAGCACACAGTTTAATTTGAGCCGACCTTATAAGTGCTGCACACGAGATTCCGAGGACCTCGCTTTCTCTTCCACAGCTCAATGGCGTGAAGACATTACAGCAAATTCAGCATGCACATTTTCCATACAGAAGACATTGGCTATTAGGAAGAAAAGTCTTATGCCACTTAATAGAACTAAGAAAAGATATCGATGTGCTCCTTGAAAGGACAAAAACTGCTATAGAGCAAACTTGCTAATGGAAACTAACAGAGCACATTTTCCTTCTGAATGTAGCCTATCTTGCCACTGGCGCACTAAGAGGTGTACGAGGGCGCGGTCCGTCCCGAGTGACAGCCAGAAATGTGGATTGTACCGGAAACAGTTCGTTTCTTACAGTTCTGCACTGTTTTAAAAGAGCATCCGATTGACGGAGTAGTTAGAGCACTACTCTCTCGTGGCAAAGGTGCCGGGTTTGAATCACGTTACCGACACGCTCTAGTCTACCCGACTGTAAATGGGTACCTGACTTTGCTGTTGAGTTAGGGAAGGAAAAGGCAGCGAAGAAGGGAACTGGTCACCCCCATCTCTCGATGCTGGACCTAGTATGGTGAAGTCTCTAACACTTCACTCCCCTACGGCAGTATCAGCTATGTGACGACCTTTACCTTTTACTGTTTAAAAACCCAATAGCAAACATATTTTTTCTCTGTGTTTATTTATTGTTATTTTTATTGTTAATCAGAATCGACCTCACTGCACTCCGGGCAAATCATTAGGTGCTCAGTCTCCCTCAGCAAATGTCGAAGAGTATGAATGCTAATTGTACCTGTAGTACGCTGGTTGTACGTACGGCGGATGCATCCTCTCTCACGTCCATCTCTGCTAGTCCCACGTTTGATGCCAAACACCAACAGCCGCAGCCTTGTTGATTCATCCATTGCAGTGTCATTATCCAGCAGGCGATCATTAATAGCCCCTAGTATCTCTCCCTTATCCATGTCCAGTGTCCACACTATGTGTACTCTCGAGGCCAGTCTATCAGCTCTCTCATTGCCATGTACCCTTGCATGACCAGGACAGTAGATCCACACCAGTTCTTGAAGACTTGAGGATTCTATTTATGTTTTCCATTCCTGCTGCAGCCATCCGTTCTGAACTTTCCGAAGCATGGCTTGAGAGTCTGACAAAATAACTGCCCTGGTTGATGGAGTTTCAGACAGCCACCTCAGTGCTGCAGTAACTGCCTCTACCTCCATTCTCATGCTGGAGGTTGTTGTCATGTAGGCTCCACTCTGTTCAGCGATGACCCTGCCATTTATTCTCGCAGTGAAGCCCTATCCTGATTTCTCACCGTGCACTACAGACCCATCAGTGTACACAATGGCGTTATCATCCACATCATGATCACTTATCAGCGGATTAATCTCCAACTCTGCTTTTCCATTGCCCCAAGATCTGCACTCTCTGCCAATGCGAATGATGACCTGCTGGTAGTTTATCAGTTCTCCCCTGACTTACACCACTCTGTCCCTTTGGATACATTTTCAACCCTGGTCACCTGATCAATCGTAGCCTCTGCCAGTGCCATCCATGACATCCCCCTCTTGATTCTTGCTCCTTTGATGTCAGCTACATTCTCATTTAGGGGGTGTCTTTTATCGGAGGTTACCAGGATATATGCTTTTGTCTGGGCCATCGCATTTCTGGATCTAATCGACAGCAATCTGACCATTATCTCATTGTCACAATGGAGGTATCACGCGTACAGCCCAAAACTAGTCGCATCCCTTCTTTTTGAATGCGTTCCAGTCGTTCACATTGTGACACTGACAGCGTGAGTATTCCTAGCCCGTACTCGATTACTGAAATCACGAGCTGATGATACAGGAGAAACAATAGTCTCTGTTCCAAGCGCACAGCAGCCATTGTTTTTAAGGCTACCAGTCCTCGCTTGCACTTCTGTATGATCAGTTTGACATGATACTTGAATGATAGCCTACGATCAAACGTTACTCCCAGATACCTCAGCCTGTTTTGCCTTTAAATGTTCTGCCCATTGAAAGTGATGTCTGTAAGGTCTGCTTTCAGCATGGAGTTGTTCAAAGAGCACAACATCACACAGGCCTTGTTGGGATTGACCTTTGATCCACTTTCCTCACACCATTTAGAAACCGCCTGTAGTGTCTCTTGTATGCCTTGGACCATTTCCTGTCTGTCTGAGCCAGTTCTGTACATGAGCATGTCATCTGCGAAAGTTAATGTTCGTACCAGTCGTGTTTGTTGGAAGGTCGCTACCTTTGCTGTGTAGATGTTAAACATCACTGGTGATAGTGGAGAATCCTGGGGTAGTCTAGGGCAAATGCGCGTTAGTTCTAATGTCCAAGTTCCCAAGCGAAATGCAACTGATCTCTCCATTAAGGCAGCTGCTATCCATCTTGTTATCCACGGGTTTACACCACATGCCATTATACAGTCTATAAGGGTTGCAAAGTCCACACTGTTATAAACATCCTCTAGGTCAATTGCGACAGCCACCGTTTCTCTTTTACACTGGCATCCCTCATACGCAAACATTCCAGCGTTACCCCATGTTGTTTTCATAGGCCTATAGCTACCCAGGGTATCAGGAAGGATATGTGCGTTTTCGAGGTGGCTCATTACTTGTCTTGCAACTGTCTTTTCACGTAATATACCATAGACATTCTGTAGTGTGATAATTCGATAGCTGTTTAGCAGTGTGGGGTCTTTGCCAGGTTTGGAAAGTGGCCTAAGGTAACTGTGTAGCAAGTCTTCCGGCACCTCAGCATTCTGTATGCTGGTATTGAAATCGCTCACCATATTTATAATGGCTGTGTCTTTGAGCCGTTTATTGTGATGGTATTGTACACCATCAGGATCCGGAGCAGTGTTTCTGCTGGTTTTCAATGTGTACACCACGCCCTCTTCAGAAATGAGATCGAAGTATATCTGGCCCCTTAGGGCATTTTCCAGTACACTGTCCTTTATTTTCAGACGGGCACTTTTGTCACCTTTATCCGTTTGCTTCCCATGTCGATTGAATAATGCTCTTCCCTTCTCTTCGTCCGTCTTCAGTCTTAGTCCTGTAGAGCTTTTGATATTAGGGATGGGTTGACTTGCGCTTTTCCTATTCATTCCTCGATGTAAGGACTAGAATTTCTGTAGGGTTTTTTTCGTGACCATCTGTGTCACAAAATCCTCCCACACTTTACCCTTTGCCTCCCTTGCCAAGCTCTTGAATCTATTAACGGCTCTTTGCTTTTTCTCCTTCATCTCTTCTACCTCTTCCTCTTGCATCATTCTTCTGTTTCGTGCTTTACGCCATTCCTGTGTTGCCTTTTCTTTTTCTATTCATGCTTCCTCCACTGTCTTGTTCGGCCAGGGAGGTTGGGTGAAAGGTGTTCTCGCTGTCCTTTGTTTAGCATTCTGACGCAATGTGTGTAAAGGGTTGTTACAGTCGAGTGGGCCTGTAGGATACTTGAAGGTCTTTAGGTTTCCTGTGCTTAGTGGTCCTACCCTTTGCAATGAGTATGACGCAAGGCAGGTGATCACTTTCCCGTGCACCTAATACATCCCAACGTGTCATGGTGGTGGAAGCACTAGAGATGAATGTCAGGTCTATGACACCATGTATGTCCAAGGTTTAGTTTCCTGTCTAGTTGGGCGTCCATCATTCAGAATGGCAAGGTTCATGTTAAGTAATGCCTGGCTCAAAGCTATACCCTGCCTATTTTATGTGATGTTCCCCCACTCCTTGGATCTATCATTGAAATCGCCAGCAATTAAACACCTTATGTTAGAATCTTCAGACAATTCTGCCAGAAAATTCCAATCACTCTCTGCTGTAAGGTGGTCGACATGAGCATATAAATTATAGACTCTCCACTCCTGACCGCCTATATTCACAGCAATCCACTGCAATTCCACATCCTCACTAGTTTGGGAACTTGTATCCAGCCACGAATGAGGGAGCTCATATTTTACATATATAGCTTGCTCTCGTCTACCAGGCCCACATGGATTGATTGGAGTAACATCTGTAGCCTGGGCAATTGATAACACTATTGGCTTTTAATTTGTCGCCTGGATCATGAGAATATCGAAATTGTAGATGATTGTTTGTATAATGGCTGCACGTTGATTGGCACTTCGTTCATTTATGGGGGAAAGAGGGGGGGGGGGGGAAGAGATGCCAAAGGAAGGATCTACCCCCAGGTGTCAGGTACTTCAAGTGCCCCAATGTATCTCGCATAGGTTTTGGCAGAAGTCAATAAACTACGAGTATATTTCATACGAAGAAATACCTCTGAATTAGTACCAGTTAAAGACTATTATTGCGTTTCTCTGGAATCACAAGCAACTGTTGCTGATAAGGGAATCGATGCTAGCGCGTTGAAACGAATTTTGTCGAAGTATAAAGCATACCCAACATAATAATAAGATTCATAAGCGTGTTTCACATTTCAAGATATTGTGAATTGAGTTTAGTCGCAGAGTTAAAAATGAATCTTCAGTTTTTTTGTTAAATTCAAGAAGTTCTGTTCTCATAATATGCAAAACTATCAATGAAAGACGTTCGTCATTCATCAGTCTTACTCCGTGAGCGTCCGACTAGGAGAATATTTAGAGTGCTGGCCTCTTGCGCGCCCACGGTGCCCGGGTTCGAAACACGCTCCGGTCTACCCAGCTGTACATGGGAACCTGGCACTGCTCTTGAGTTAGGGAAGGTTGAGGCAGCGAGGAATGAACTGGTCACCCTACCTCTCACATCTGGACCTAGTATAATTAAATCTCTAACACTCACTTTCCTACGGCAGTATCTGCTATGGTACTGCCGTTATTATTTATCTCATGACAGAAAACGCTTTTGTCCATGTGTTCGATTCTCCTGAAAGTCTGTTGTTTTTCTATTGTCTAGTTTTCTACTTCTTTATTTCTCACAAGTGGCTGAAATATACCTTTATGTGTGTAGTATTTTTTTATTTACTGTTTACAGGCCACGGGTGACTAAGGTGACCAGACGTCCCGGTTTTTCCGGGACAGTCCCGGTTTTCGACCATTTTTGATAATTTGTCCCGACTTTTTTTCGATGCAATCCGGGACGCCAATTTGTCCCGGTTTTGGACGAATTTGCCAATTTGGCATAAATCTCACAGATTAAAAAAAAAATTATTATTCCGTTGCTGACTTGAGGGATTTTTTAATTATTAGTGAACTGGCGCCGAAACAGCACAAGAGATTGTCAGGACCTCGAATTAGTTTTGTAGTTCCAATGTGATATTCGCAGTTATTTCAAATTTTAGGTAGTGGTAAAGTACCAAGATTTTGCGTACGGTATACGTTTATTTAATTTAAAGGGTGAACTATTTGTTCATATTTTGTTATTGTTGTAAGAAAATGGTACCAAAGCGTAAATGCAGTTTCAATGAAGATTTACAAAAGCAATATCCGTTTATTAAAAAGAGTACATCAAACTTCAATGTACGATGCAATATATGTGCCTCCGGGTTTTCGATAAGCCATAGTGGACGTGGTGAAATTAAGAACCACATAAGCAGAGAGAAACATAAGAGAGCCGTCGTTACAGCTGCATCAAGCTCGTCGTTAACCACTTTCTTCAGAGCTGATAAAATTGGTGACCAAGAAGAGCAATTAGCTGCTATAGAAGGCGCCTTTGCATACCATACAGTGCTATACAATCATACTTTCAGGTCTATGGATTGCACATCAAAATTACTTCAGGTTACTTTAGAGCCAAAATTTGCATGTGCACGTACGAAAACAGAAGCCATTATTCGAAATGTCTTGGCACCCCATATTCTAAATGAGTTAAGGTGTGACCTAGAAAAGTCTACATTTATTTCTGTACTGACAGATGCATCCAACCACAAAGAATTCAAGATTTTTCCTTTGCTTGTCAGATACTTTGATCACAGTAATGGAGTGAAAATTAAAATATTAGAGTTAAAGTCATTGCCAGGTGAAACATCTGATATTGTAAGTAGTTTTCTTAATGACTGCATAACTGAAAATGGTTTAGACATGAAAGTAGTTGGATTATGCGCAGACAACACAAATTCCAATTTTGGAGGTGCTGAAAGGAAAAGACAAAACAATGTTTTCAAAAAACTGCAAGAAAACCTTGGACATGGTGTGCAGGTCATATTTTCCACAACACTGTTCGAACAGCTGCAGATGTACTGCCTGTTGATGTCGAGCTGATTATTGCTAAAATTTATCTACTCTTCAAATCATACACAGTACGAGTTGAAAGACTCAAGGAGTTTTGCCAGTTTGTGGAAACAGACTTCCAGATGATCTTAGGTTATGCTCAGACTAGGTGGCTTGCCCTGCTGCCTGCTGTTGAAAGGGTTCTTCAGATGTTCCTGCCTCTAAAATCATATTTTCAATCTCAAGACAGATGCCCAGTTTTTATACAGACATTCTTTGAAAATCCTCTATCTGAGGCATGGCTTGTTTTTGTTTACAGTCAGGCCTCTCCATTCCACGAAGCAGTGCAAAAAATAGAGGCACAGACGGTCACTGTGTTTGAAGTCATTGACAGCATCAACAGGTTGAAAACTATTTTGAATTCCAAACTGGAAGACTGTTTCTTGCCATCAAGAGTTAAGCTAATCCTTGAAAAGCTGGAAATGGAAGGACTTCCAAAGGAGGATGTGAAAAAGTTTCATGCTAGCGTTTCTTCGTTCTATGAAACAGCTTTCAATTATTTGAATAAATGGGTTGCTAAAAATTTTCAAGACCTAGAATCCTACAGCTGGGTAACGCTGAACAGAATACCAATTTGAGCAGATATTGAGATATCATCATCACTAGTGATTCAAACATTACCTTCAGCCCACTTTACATAAACTGAAATTTATGACGAATATGTCTATATGAAGCAGTTTGTTACTTCTCAGAAAATTAGTGAATGGAGTGCCAAAAAAAACATTGCCACCACAACGTTGGATTGAAATGGTTTCCCACTTCAAAAACAATAATGTGACATTTTCAAATATTTTGAAGTTGGCAGAGTTTTGTTTCTGTCTACCTGGAACAAATGCTGCCACAGAAAGAGTGTTTTCTTTGATGAACAGCTTATGGGCAAGTGATAAAACACAGCTAGGTGTTGAAACTTTGAAAGCTATGTTGACAACCAAAGTGAACTGTGAGGAAACATGTGTCGAGTTTTTTAAGATACTGCTTGCAAAGAAGGACCTTTTGATAAAAATCCACTCATCTGAAAAGTACAGTAACTCAGCTTCACCTTAAGTAAGGATTATTGATGTTTTTCTCTCTTATTAGTTTAAGTAGTTAAACTTATACAGTAAAATGTAGTTTATTCAATGTTATTCCTATGTATATATAAAATGTATATTATTTTAAATTGACATCCACTTGATTTTTCCGGGACGTGTCCCGACTTTTGACCTTTTCTTTACCCTTTTGTCCCGATTTTTTGCATTGAAATAGGTCAAATCTACTATTTTGTCCCGGATTAGGGTTTTGAAAATATGGTCACCTTACGGGTGACCCCTCTTTATTTGTTTATATGTTTATACAACACCAAACATACCCTCTGTCCTATACTATTCTCATTCTTCTATCATTTACGATTCACAGTATTAAGGTCTCTGTCTTGTGTAATCTGACCTATACTGTATAATAGTAAATAAATATTAGACAAACATAAAGGTATGTTTTGAGGCACTCGTAAGAAATAAGGAAGTAGAACACTGCCCATGGTAAATTTCCGGTGTTATGTCTTGTGAGTCGCACTAATGACCCGTCATCGAAGCATCATTTTTTTGGTGATGCCTACTGTATAATAGGGGAACAACAGAAGTGATTGCGTCATTAATAGGCCGGACTGCTGTGACGTATAACGGAAATATAGCCTACAGTAATCTGACAGCCCTGTAATCCCGTTAGCGTTCTATGATTTGCTAGCAAAACCGTGCATTTACAGCCTGTGTTTACTCACTTTTTCATCCACGCCTCTTTTCCTTGAACATAAACAAACGAAGTTGTTTACCAACTTCGCGACCTGCCAGTCATAACAGGGAGCGAATGAGGTTTGTTTACCTGAGTTCTCACGCGAGCTGATCTGTCAATCATAGGATACCTGACAGACCGCGCGTGAATAACACCGGACTTTTTGAAGTAAACGGACGGGCAAAAATATTTCCCCGAGTACCCTTTGATGTTCGTATATACAGGGGGAGTTAACTCTGTGATCTCCAGAAGCGGGCAAAATCTACGAGAACGCGGTACACGGTTTTAAGTCTCTGATGTCGATTAGCAACGCCCGACAGAGCGACCGTGAAAGCCTTTTATCTGGGGAACTTAGGTTTCTGATTCTCTGCTATGCACAATAGTGTAAAAATTAGCATCAACTATAGATCAGATAACCATGATGATATATAAACTGTGTCTTCCTAAACCAGCTATCAGTCGTCACTCAGAATTTTTAAAATAGTCTAAGCACGCAGTAGCTAGAACCATTTCGCTAAATGTGTTAATAGCATTCGTGGGGATCTTTTCATGAGGATTTTCTGGTAATAGAAATTAGTGCTTAGGTGTTAGTATAAGTAAATAAATTAAGGGGCTGCTGTAAAACTGGTAAGGAATATAAGTTTATAAACTAATAAAACGGGATTGAATCAGTTTTACAAATAACAGTTCACATGAGACAAGGGACGTTTCGGGTTTTACCCTTCGTCAGCCACAAACAGGTGACAAAGACAAAAATTACATATAGGTACTACAAAACTATACGATGATGAGAAATATACAACAAAAGGGTGATACAAGCAGATGGAAAAAGTAAACAACAACAGTGATGAGAGAAAAAAAGAACAATAACAATACAAGAAAACCGTAAAATCTAAAAGAAATACTGAAACAAGAAAGTAAATAATCAACGAAACGAAAAAAAAAGAATAAACAAAACTGTGGAGCTAGTAAAATTAAGCTTAGCTCGATCCAATGAATCTGTGGAAGAAAGCGGTAGTCTCTTGTCACAGAAATCACAAGGAAGTGACGTACGATAGCAACAAAACAAGAGATATAAAAAGATACGAAACGAACCAAAGCAAAAACATAAGAAGATAGATCTAAAAGACAACGAATAAAGAATGAAAAAGAGAAAAGCTACCAGAATTTATGCAAAATGATGTTGTATATTTAAACCATCGGGAGCTAGAACGCCCATTTTAAAAATAAGGCGATTCTCCAACGAAAAGCGAGTCTTGTCATTACCGGCACATGAACGGAGGGCAGTGACATGTATATCGGAATTACCTGAATGGTCAGGCCTATTGAAATGAAGGGCCACCGGTAAATGTTTGTCATGATAGATGTCATTCAAGTGCTCACGAAACCTGTCTGCCAAACGCCTACCTGTTTCACCAATATAGGTCATGCCACACCTCTTGATATAAATCAGGTTTCTAGATTCGCACGTAAAAGACTCTCTAATGATAAATTTTCCTTTCGGAAAAGTGACTGTCTGAGTTTGGAGTACAAACGGACAGGTTTTGCATATCCGGCGTTGGCACGGTTTAGTACCAAAATAAGATGGGCTAGAATGTCGCAAGCGACTGTGTACAAGAATATCCCTAAAATTCCTATCCCTACGACAAGCTACCAAAGGTGTATCACGAAACAACTCTTTGGTATCAGGATCAGAGTTGAGAATAGGCAGATGTCGAAACAGAATTCTCTTTACC
Source organism: Oreohelix idahoensis (assembly GCA_024509875.1). NCBI lineage: Eukaryota > Metazoa > Mollusca > Gastropoda > Stylommatophora > Oreohelicidae > Oreohelix > Oreohelix idahoensis. Next base: position 120,673 of record JAMPIV010010383.1, on the reverse strand, counting down.
GCCAGACAGTGAGGATGGAAAGTTAGAACCAGTTTGAGTCTGTCAGATTGGACAGAAGGTTTAGTAGTGAGTGCCGTCTGACGAGTGACGCGTGTGATACGATTAAGGGCATCAGATAACACATGTTCTGGATAAAGACGTCGGCGATGAGTCTCCGGTAATCCACTCACTTCTGTTGTTTTTCTGTTTTCTAGTTTTCTACTTCTTTATTTCTCACGAGTGCCTGAAAAATACATCTATGTGTGTAATATTTATTTATTTCCATCCCCAGGAAGACTGACAGCTCTGTCTCTCAAACCTCCAGTAAGACTGACAGCTCTGTCTATCAAATCTCCAGTAAGACTGACAGCTCTGTTTGCCAATCTCTAAATTTCGCACATGATTACGATTTACTTGAAGGTTATTATGTTACTATATTGTCATTATAAATCCTTAAGCAAACAGGAAGATCGCTTGGGGCCACAGCCAGGGTGTGTTGAAGAAGAATCCAACGACGAGCTAAGTAGACTAATGGTGAAGTGCTTATAGAAGGCAGGCCGAAATAATGTACAGGTCACATATAAGAAAAACGTAGTACTCTAGTTAGAAATGCTTTGATGGGGACAAATGTTTGACGGCTTTGTATAAGTTTGGATGAGAGAAACGTTTGAACATGTTATGACAAATTTGGATGAGGGAGATATGTTAAGTCTGTAACAAAGATTTGATGAGAGAGCCTTTGTAGATTAAACGACAAGTTTGGTTGAGAGACACGTTTGGACATTGTTTGATAAGTGTGGATGAGAGACATATTTGAAGACTTTGTGACAACGTTTTGAAGGGAGAAACATTTGAAGATGTGACAAGTTTGGATGAGAGAAATGCATGAAGGCTTTGTGACAAGTTTGGATGAGAGAGCCGTTTGAAGACTTTGTGACAAAGATGTGATGAGAGAAACGTTTGAAGATGTGACAAGCTTTGATGAGAGAAATATCTCAAGATTTTGTGACAAGTTTTGATGAGAGAAATGTTTGAAGACTTAGTGACAACTTTGGATGAGAGAAATGTTTGAAGACTTTGTTACAAGTTTGGATGAGAGAAGTGTTTGAAGACTTTGTGACCATTTTGAATGAGAGAAATATTTGAAGATTTTGTGACAAGTTTGGATGAGAGAAATGTTTGAAGACTTTGTGACAAGTTTGGATGAGAGAAATGGTCGAAGACATTGTGACAAGTTTGGATGAGAGAAACGTTTGAAGACTTTGTGACAAGTTTGGATGAGAGAAACGTTTGAAGACTTTGTGACAAGTTTAGATGAGAGAAATGGTTGAAGACTTTGTAACAAGTTTTGATGAGAGAAATGGTTGAAGACTTTGTGACAAGTTTAGATGAGATAAATGTTTGAAGACTTTGTGACAAGTTTGGATGAGAGAAATGTTTGAAGACTTTGAGACAAGTTTGAATGAGAGAAACGTTTAAAGACTTTGTGACAATTTTGGATGAGATAAATGTTTGAAGACTTTGTGACAAGTCTGGATGAGAGAAATGTTTGAAGACTTTGTGACAAAGTTTTGATAAGAGAAACTTTTGAAGATGTGACAAGTTTTGATGAGAGAAATGTTTGAAGACTTTGTAACACGTTTGGATGAAAGAACCGTCTGTAGACTGAATTAATTTTTGATGAGAGATAATCACTTAAAGACTTTGTGACAAACTGTGATGAGACAAAAGCTTGAAGACTCTGTGACAACGTTCTGATGAGAGAAAAGTTGCAAGACTGAAACAAGTTTTGATGAGAAAATATTTTAAGACTTTGAGACAAGTTTTGATGAGAGAAGTATTATAAGACTTTGAGACACGTTTTGATGAGAGAGATATTAAAAGACTCTGAGACAAGTTTTATTAAGAGAAATATTATAAGACTTTGAGACAAGTTTTAATGAGAAAAATATGATAAGACTGAGACAAGTTTTAATGAGAAAAATATTATAAAACTCTGAGGCAAGTTTAATGAGAGAAATATTATAAGACTTTGAGACAAGTTTTGATGAGAGAAGCGCCTGAAAACTTTGAGGCAATTTGCAATGAAATTTGCTTAGAGACTATGTAACAAACTGGGATGTGAGAATCTTTAAAAGACTGCAACGTATTGATAAGACAAATGTTTGAAGACTTTGTGAGAAGTTTTTCTGAGAAAAACTTGAGAAGACTGTGTGACAAGTGTCAAAGTTGATGGAAGCACACAAAAGTAGCAGCAAAAAAGATTTTTACAGGACAGTTGTACAAGTCAAGAAAGAAAGCCAACAACAGAAGTGATCAGTATCACTCAGGACAGGAAATAGTAGAGAAAAATCAAACGACTATTGAAGAAAAGTGCGTAGTTATTATTTATAATTTAGTTAAAGTCAGGTAATAACTACATCTGCGGTCAGCAAGTACTGGTCTTAACTTTTATTTAAATCAGAGCACAAATCATGACGTGCAGGGCAATCATATTGCTATTTAATTACGAGCAAGCAACCACATGATAAATTTGTTTTGCTCTTTCTGATGCACATCCTGGTGACGGCACCAATTCGTTTGTAGCCATTTCAACCCTTTCTATTCCATCTCATTTGATCTTTGTAGTCAAACGTATCACGACTTACGGTCAGTATTCAATGCGCCATGAAAAAATGTAAAGGCCTGTTTTATCTTTTTAAAGGGTTTCAATTTATTTGTTCCGTATTTTACAAAAAAAAAAGTGTCGGTTTTTTTTCCCCGTTATTCGTTACATGACGTTTCACTCAAGCAATTATTATCCAGGGAATATCAGATACTCTTACTGTTAAAATAAATTTTTGTGTCTTTTGAGTTCTGGCTTTTCGGATTCTTTTCGGATTCACCCGGTCACCAGTGCAGTGTGGTAATCACTACGCTAGCGCGGCTCCCATTTTCAGTAGTGATTAATATACGAGTGCATCTTCTTAAGATGTTTTTTTATGTTTTCTAAATCGGTACTGACGATATCTGTAAGTAGTTCCACTTATTTACACAACAATTCATACACTGTTTAATCGCATCAACGTTTTGCCCTCGAACAAGAGAACTACATTTGCTTCTGTTCGAAAAGAGGAAACAGAACGTTCTGGTGGTGGTGGTAGTAGTTGTACTGATAGCAACATCGGAAGTAGTAGTAATAGTAGTAATAGAAGTAGCAGTACATGTATGTTTCTTAATTATAGTTACTATACGATAGAGATAGATAGGACACACATTGATAAAACCTGTTGATAGCACTACAGGACAGGACTTGTTCTGTAATCCCCAGTGTAAGACAAGTAGGTAAAGGATCCCGTTACACGCCCATTGAGGCATATTGAGGATATGGTCAGTCATAACCCTCCACTCCCAAAGGAGCATAGGCCTTCAACAAACACATGCCAAGTCCTCCTGTCACGTGCCATCATCTCAAGTTCTTTCCATGTTCTCCTCATCATTTTTACCTCTGTTTCCAACACTCTTCTCCATGTACTTCTTGGTCTTCCTCTGCCTCTCTTGCCCTGGGGGTTCCAGAACAAGGACTGCCTTGTAATGCTATCAACAGGTTTCCTCAGTGTGTGTCCTATCCATCGCCCTCGTCTTCTTCTCATCTCTTGTTCCACTGGCACTTGTCCAGTTCTTGTCATCAGTTCCACATTGGTAACCTTGTCATACCATTTTAATCCCTCTATTCTACGCAAGCACCCATTTATGAAAGTCTGTAGCTTTTTGGTTGTTGTCTTTGTTGTTCTCCATGTCTCCAAGCCATACAATAGGACTGACTTCACATTTGAGTTGAAGATTCTTATTTTCGTGTTGGATCCTATTTCTCTTGATCTCCATATATTTCCCAATGCAATGAAAGCTCCTCTTGCTTTTTGTATTCTTATTTTGATATCGCTGTCTGTCCCTCCAACTTTATCTATATTACTGCCAAGATATGTGTATGATTCTACATCTTGTATTGGCGTTTCTTCAAGTTCAACCCTGTTTTCATTACCTGCATTTATTCGCATTATTTTTGTCTTTTCCCTGTGTATTTTCAGACCCAATTGCTGTGACCTCTCATCGAGTGTTTTCAATTTGTCCTGCATCTGATTACGGATATGGGACAGGAGAGCCAAATCATCAGCAAAATCCAGATCATCCAACTGCTTAGTCAGAGTCCACTGGATTCCATTTCTGTTGTGTGTTGTCGATGATCTCATAACCCAATCTATTGCCAGCAAGAAAAGAAATGGAGACAAGAGGCATCCCTGTCGCACTCCTGTTCTTATCCCAAATGATTCTGTAAGCTGAACCATTTGGGATATGAACAGGAGTTGAGGATATGGTGTTAGGCCCATATTTTCTTGACCATCAGCACACTAGGGGTGATGTGGTCAGCATCACGCCGACCGCCTTAACCTTCCCAGAAGTTGCTCTGGTACCCAGTTGGGGCTGGGTCGACCCAGGAGCCGTTTGCGGCCTAAAAAAATCCCACCTCATCTGGGGATCGAACCATAGACCACTGAGCTAGGAAGCTAGTGCACTAATCACAATGCTACCTCGGCTCCCTAGAGACGTTAAGAAAGATAAAAAAAACACGTGGAAAAGGGAACTGGAGACAGACATGAAGGGGTTGAAGAAGACCTTGAGCTGATGGCACGTGACAGTTAGACTTGGCTTAGGTTTGTTGAAGGCCTATGTTTCTTGGGAAATTGAAAGGTAAAAGAAGAAGAAGAATCTCCTCTACAAACATATAAATATGTGACCGATATGACGAAATACTGATTAATGATAACTGGCCATTCATTTTTATTCTGTGTAATACAGTAGAATGTATGTACTATTTATTTTCCGTATGTTTTTTTTTCCTTTTTAACTTATTTGGTAACAACAAATAAAAGTGGATCTAAACTATAAGAGAACATTTATAAACTACTCACCAAGCGATAAAAAAGATATATTCCGCTGAAAAACTCTTTTCACGTTATAAAAACGCGCCGAACCTCGTTGAAACGTCATATGTACGCAATGTACACGTGGAGAAAATCAATTTGTGAGTACAAACTCAACTTTACGACGTCAAGACTGTTTGTTACAGCGTTTCCCACGTAACGTCGCGCCCTCACGTTACTCTACATTATAACAATACTAACAACACAGGAATTGGTGTAGCTCGTTTCCCAGAAATGTCAGGGGGAGTCTACGAAAGTTGGTCCCACGTCTTAAAGCGTAGGACACTGTTCCATTTTTGTTCCAGAGATAGTACTTTCTGCTGGTACCACCAATAACTATGGTGAAAGAATAGAAAGGAAACGCTTTTTCATGAGTATAGCTTTTCCCAACACAAACTTATGTGTCTTCTTTCCTATTCCACCATCCCATTTACTTAGAATTTACCCTAAAAAGGAGCCTAAGAAAAATCAAATTTGGATGACAGATGACATCTTGAGTAAAATAGCAGAAAGAAAGAAAGCAAAAAACACTCCAGAATATAAAACAATAGACAATGACATACGTACTATGTGTAGACAAGCAAAAGAACTGTGGATAGAAACAAAATGCAAGGAAATAGAAGACTTGCAGGCAAAGCACATGACAAGAGATATGCATGAGGAAATAAAGAAAATATCAAATAGGTCGCGGTTTGCACAAGGAGGAAGCTGTATCAAGAACAAAAATGGTGTAATATTACTTGATTAGAAAGACACATCAAACAGATGGGCAGAATACGTAAAAGAACTATTCGAGGACAACAGAGGTAAAAAAAACCATCACCAGATTCTAATGAAGGCCCAAACAGAAGTAAAGAATGCCATACATATGATACAAAAATGAAAATCAGCAGGCATGGATAACATAAAAATTGAAATGATAGAAGCTCTGGAGAGCTTTGGCATAGATACAATCACAGATCTATGCAACGATATATACAATACAGGATATATACCACACGACATGAAGACAGCAGTTTTTATAACATTGCCCAAAAAACCTAATGCAACAGAATGTTCAGACTTCAGAACAATCAGCCTGATGAGTCACTGCTCAAATTCATACAGGAAAGAATAAAAAGTAAAGTAGACAGCGAAATCCAAGAAGAACAGTTTGGTTTTAGACGGAACAGTGGAACAAGAGAGGCAATATTTTGCCTAAGAATATTAGAAAAATATACAGAGGTCCAAAAAAGTATGTACATGTGCTTCATTGACTATAAAAAGCCTTTTGACAGAGTCCATCATGAGAAAATAATTGAATGCCTCGAAGTCAAAGGTATTGATGGAAAAGATATAAGAATACTCAGTAAACTTTATTGGGAACAAACTGCCACTGTAAGATCTGGAAGGAATTATTCACCATACATAGACATAAAAAGAGGTGTCAGACACGGTTGTGTGCTGTCCCTCTGCCTATTTAATCTATACACCGAAAAAATTTTCAAACAGATACAGGAAATACCAGGACTGAACATCAGTGGAAGGTCAATAAACAACCTTAGATATGCAGATGATACCGTGTTGTTAGCTGAAAGCGAACAGGAGTTACAAGAACTAGTGAAGCAAGTGAACAGTATAAGTCAAGAATATGGACTCGACATTAATATTGAGAAAACCAAAACTATGATAATTAGCAAAACAGACGATAAACCCACATTAAAGATAAGCGTAAATGGGAAAATCCTGGAACAAGTCAAGAGCTACGTATATCTTGGTCATATACTAACAGAAGATGGCAGATGTGAAACAGAAATCAAGAAGAGAATAGGAATGGCCAAAGCTACATTCAACAACATGAAACATATACTGACATCTAAACAGTTATCTCACCAATTAAAACTGAGAATCATAAAGTGTTATATAAATTCTGCATTTCTGTATGGTGCAGAAACATGGACGATGAATAAGCATTTGGAAGAAAGAATTGAGGCTCTTGAAATGTGGATATATAGAAGAATGGGGCGTATCTCGTGGAAAGAGAAGAAAACAAATAAGGAGGTCCTAGAAAATCTATGTATGAAAAGAGAACTAATGAGGGAGATCAAAGTTCGGCAGCTAAAATACTTTGGCCACATAAAAAGGCATAACACCCTGCAGAAGACCATAATAGAAGGGAGAGGTGAAGGCAAACGTGCAAGGGGAAGACAGCGCTATAAGTGGGAAGATAACATCAAGAGATGGACAGGAAAGAGTCTTTCAGAGTGCACTACCAAGACAAGAGACAGAAGACGTTGGAGATCCATTACAGCCAACCTTCGTTGTGGAGATGGCAGCTGATGATGATGAGAATAAATTTAATCCCTCGGGATAAAACTTTCTTTACATTTAAATAGAATAGCTTTAGCTTTACATTACATTTAAATGAAAAGGTTAATAATACAGATAGAGTATGTTTACATTTACATCTTCACTGATTGAAAAGTGTTCACAATATAAATTGATTATGTCTTCATTTATATATACACTGGTATAAAAGCTTGAAACTTTCATTAATTTTAAAAGTGAATATGTTTACATAGACATTTACACTGGTTTGAAACTGTAAGTATTATAGTTAGAATGTACATCATTTCTTTCATCTTTCCCTCCCTGCTCCATATGGAAATTGGAACTACTTTATGCTTTTAGTTCTCCTTAAGAAACTAGCAACAAAGCAGTCGCCAGCCCGTGCAATGGTTGTTCATGAAATCATCATTTTTTATTTCAAGTGTACTTGAGGTCGTTAATTTTAACTTTAATTCCCTCTCTGACTCCGTGTGTTTCCTTCAGTTTCCGCAGACAGCGGCTTTCCTTATTAAAATGATAGAGATTTCTTGGGCTGCTTTTGTAAGTCCGTCAAGATTCTCCAATAAAAGGTGTCTGATCTGATAAATGGAATTCTGAATTCTAACTTCTGGTAAGTCTGGTTTCTTAGCAAGGGATCTTCACAGTAGATTTGACTGACTGAAGCGTCAGGTTATATTCACTGTCCTGCCCCCGCATCTGTTTGTAACGAAGCTAAGAAAGCGCCAATCGTTTCAAACAAAATGTGGGGAGGCGATTTCAAAATAATCCCGCCATTGTAAAATTTTGAACATAATGTAGAGGTCAAGTCTTCCATATTTGGTAATAGTGACATTCAAATATTCTAGTCAATGATTACATATAACTTCTTACATCTACCCGGAAATATTACACCATTTCCGCTCAGGTGTGTCTGTCATCTCACCAGGTGTCACAGAGAGTTTTATGATCAATAAATTTTCTATATACTCTTCTTTTTCTACCCGTGTCCTCTATTTTATTATCATTCTTTACCTTTTTCCTGTATTTTTCGCATTCGTTCGTTTGCGAAAAATATTTTCTTTCCAATTCTCACTTTTCCGCTTTCTTTCTCATACTGGGATACGCATTTCTATTATGTAAGACGTAGCCACTTAGGTAGACGAGAAATTGTGAATATGCATCTATCTCAGACATACGAGCAGACTTTTGTCTGCCCATTCAGCTGACACGAGCGTTTTCTTCGGCTGAGCGCTCAGGTGAGGCGCGATAACCGACATCTCCACGGCGCAGTATGAGACATTTGTCTGGCAATTCCATCTGACACGGCACTCACTGTTGGCCCTGGTCAGCGTGAGGTGTGAAGACGAGAAGTGTCAGTTATGGCGTGCGTCTAGTTAATGGGAGGTGTTAGAGAGAGAGAAGGGGTGAGACCTGCGCTATTGCGTGGTTTTGGAAATAGTGAGATCTTTTGTTTGTTTCATAGATATTAACCTGAGTTTGAAACTTTATTTCACTCATTCTCCAAGTGCAGTAGACGTGGTCACTTCGTTCTAGATACTTAAACTTATAAGTGAAATCTCTTAGTTTCGCTGTGATACCGTAGTTCTGTGTTGAGGTAAATATTACATTAAGTATCTAATATTTTGCGAGTTATTAAGTGTTAAACCGCCTATTTTATCCCACTAGTTTCTTTTGTGCAGAGTGATTAATTTATAAGTCTGTTATATTCTCTAGTCGACGAGTTACAGTGGAAAAACAGAATAAATTATAACTTCTAGCTTAAAATCATGTAGCTATAATGAATTTAATTTAACTGCTAAATAATCAGACGAGAATAATCTTTCTAAACTAACTTATAAATGCTAGATGCCTCATGAGTGTTTACGGAATACGTATGTATTCCTAATTCATGATGATTGATTTTTATATATAACTTATTTCACGGGAAAGTTTAAACGTCAAGTCAAGCTCTACGCTTGCAGATCAAAATGTAAGTTATATTGAGTACATAATATGTAAAATATTTCATATATGTTTTTTTATTTATTTAGTGAATACTGGGGTAACCAAACTTTGCCGGCGTTTTGTACAGAGACATACCTGTGAGAAACATAAACATTTTATATCTTTAACCACGTGGGTTTTCAAGTAACACCTGTCTGACAGGGCGTGTGCCTTCAAGAGATAGACAGAATACCAATCCCACTAATGGGTTTTTTTAAAAGAATAAATGCTTATACTGGGCCTTTGAGCCAGATCATATTTTTTCACAAACTCTAATGTACATGCTGCCTTGTGGCGAAAATAATTACAGAAAAAAAAAAAACCTTAACTTTTCCGACATTATTTGACCAAGTGTGTGGTGAACCAAGATTATCTGTTGAGAGAAGTTGTCCACCGGTCATCTTCCTAATTAAGGGAAACCTCGGGTTCTGACACTATGTGCCCGCTGAAACCCAAACTCTTACCTCGTGAATAAGTGACATTAACTTAAATCTGTAAAGAAAGAACGATCGCCTGAAGAGGACGCTCCCCGGACACGTTGAATGAAACCAATATCTGCAGAGCTGGGTAGCCGCTTCATCCACAGATAGAAAGATTAAACGAAGTGTACACTAAGGCTTGTGCCAGACGGCGAACCACAACACGATTGTAGGTAAGGTTATGGGAATCAGGGCCCTGATGAAAGAACCGAGTGAAAGTAGACTGAAGGATGTTCTTCGTTTGAATCACCCACTTTGTAACTTTCCTTATGCAAGATTTGTTGCTAAACTATATTTTTCCTTAGAATAGATACTGCTATCAAAGTCAGTTCGTACCTTCAAAAGGGGAAAATATTAGACCCAAATCATATGTATCTGGGACTCTTTGGGCTATCATTGTTCTCCTAACGGGACTGTGGGCTAAACATCGAGGGAAGATCATAACTGTGGTCTATCATTCTTGTAGCAATTCATTGATTTTTCTTTAACTTTGTGTATATGCCTTTTGATGTAATTTTATATGTTGTGACGTAAGTTTACTATGATAAATTAAACTACAACTAAACTTATTCCAGTGTGGCGGTCAGTTCGTTCTCAGAATATCTATATAATCATTGTTATAGTTTTCCCACGTCTGTGTGTCTAACTGTCGTCACTTGAATGTGCGTGCACGTGAGTGGATAGAGATATATTAATATATATATATATATATATATATATATATATATATATATATATATATATATATATATATATATATATATATGTTTAGACAGTCTGACTCCTCTAAATCTGTCGTAGAAGATAGGCAGAGAGAGAGAAGATTTCTCGATCTCAGAGACAGCCTCTATCACATTCCACCACCTCACTCGTGGAAATCTATTTCTATTACTACCTCTCACTGTGACGATCACTTATTCTAATCCATTCAGAAGGGACCAACCCAAGTCTTAATTCCCCTATCAAAAATCTACGACACCAGGTCGATACTTGACCGGCGCTCCTTGTGCAAACACAAACTCCTGTTTGACCATCTGTGCTGTGTCTTATCACGACAATAATTAGTCGGTCAACCGAGCCATATCAGCGCTAAGTAAACTCGCTTGGCCATTTACGTGCGAAAACAGTCGCACATTTGCGGTACAATAGGATTTCTGTTGGTCAACCATGTTTCACCGTCTACTCTATGCGCAGGGATGGTTGGTAAACACACAGACTATCGCTGAGAGGATTGTAAGAATATTTAAAAATGAGAAAATATCTGCTACACAGCAGAAAGAAATGGTGCTACTACTGAAAAGCACTAAATTAAATCAGTACAACATATGAACTCAGTACTGCCGTAGTGAAAGAGAGATCGAGAAGACGGGGTCGCCCAATCCGTTTTGTGACACCTACCTATTGTCGTTGGCTCCGCTGGGAAGAGATGTACAGGGTGACAAAGTCTAACAACACTTTATGGAGAATAAAACGGAGGTTACACAAGATTGCCCACATCATTTTGCGTGGAGTAGAAGAAAGTGCGTAAAGACACAGCGAGTAAGTCGACGTGGCACATTGCAATGATGAATATCAATCTTCAATTTCTTTATGAGTATTCTATCTGCAGTACGGAAAAAGAAATGCGTCTATTTTTGACGGATTGAATTACACACACTAACATATTCACTTACCCTAAAAAATTATACTTGTCAGCGTTTCAAGATAGTTGGAATACAGTGAATCTCATCTCATTGCAACATCCCTAGTAATTAAGAGGCTGACAGATTGAAAAAAAAAAAAGTCACAAGCTATCTTAACATGACACAAGCATAACTAATGAAGAAGTCATACGCTTTATCATGAGGAGGAGATACAGGAACAAATGGGAAGCAGAGTATCTAAGCTTCCAATAAAATGATGCATCCAACCCAGTAGAAACGAATAAGTGGTAATTGAAATACTCCGCACATGCCACAGCAGATTGAAGCTACCATCTATTCAACTAGCTAAAGATAGAAACTACTAATGACTGTAACTGTTGCACCGATAAGATGACTTCTAATCATCTGTGACGAAAAAATCAGCCTATTCTTTCGTTCTCTCTTTCTTTCCACACTCCTCTCGGTCAGTTCATTCGACCATCCCCTTTTTCGTCTCATCCAATCATTATCTTTCTTTTACGGTCACTTCCTATACTTCGTAAAGACCTCACACTTCTAAACAGCTACAGAATTATCACAATGCAGAATGTCTACGGTAAACTACTAGAAAAGATTGTAGCACCGAAGATAATGAATCACACAGAAAATGCACAGATCCTATCTGATACTCTCGAAAGCTATAGGCCCATGAAAGGATCATGGGGTTACGCTGGTACTTCTGCTTATACGAGGTGATCCAGGGTAAATGAGAACTGGTTGCTGTAGCAATTGACCTAGGGGATGCTTATAACAGGATGCACTTTGCAACATAAATGAAATGTGTAATGGCTTGCGGGGTTAACCCTTGGCTGACTAAATAGATAGCAGCTGCATTAACTTAGAGATCAGTGGCATTTCGCTTGAGAACATAGGCATCAGGCCCCCGGGTTTTCCACTATCACCGGTGCTGTTTAATATCTACAGCAAAAGTAACCACCATTCAGCCAACTGAGTTGGGACAAACACTGACTTTTGTTGATGATATTCTCATTTACACGGCTCTGACGGACATGAAGTGGTTAATAGCATATGTCACATAATTGGGTTAGCTCTTTTTTCCTCTCCGGCAAAATTATTTTAGAGTCATTGTTTGCGCTTCTTCTCCGCAATAATTCGTCTTGTCTGTTTACCTGACCATCCTTGCTGAGAGAGTAGACAGGTGATGCAATATTGACCAACAGTCATGTTGGTAAAATTCTCGTGTACCAAACCTTGGCCGCAACCGATTAACACGACGTACGCCCAGCCGTTTTTTTAGCTCTGATATTGCTATTGTGATTAACTAATTACTGTCGTGAAGAGTCACAGCCCAGATGGTTAAACGAGGGTCGGTGTTTGCACAAGGACGGGGAGATAAATTACCCGTCTGCGGACATATGCACTTGAAAGACGGAATGTTGAAATAACTTCCGGACAGAAGTGTTACAAAGACTTTATTTGTGATAATATAGGGAGTTGTAGTGCAATCATTACCGCGAATCGACGGATATAAAAACTCCTTATACGGAAAATGACATTTTAAATAAAATGCAGAATTTTCCAATAAGGAAAGTTTTTGAATAGACGCCATCAAACCACGCATGATTGTAACTATTGGCCGGCATTTGAAATGTAGGAATAACTACATTTCTGATTGGGGCCTGGTCTGTTAGTAAACGACACATACCAGGAACGAAAGGGGGAATATAACTTGACACTGTTGCAGTTTATAGCACTGTGACATTCAACTCGTCATGAGACAACTAGACCTGCCAGAGTTAAGAATAGAATCAGAATTCATTTATCGGACCCGACTTGTTTGAACTTCTTGAGGACTTACAAGGGTAAGAGTTCTGAGATAGATGGGATGGTGAAATGAAAGGAGGGGGCACATGAGTGTGTGTCAGGAAAACGCAATACTCAAGAGGTTATTTGTTCTCTTCTTTTGTGACAATAGTCGATGGTACCAACTGAGGGTACAATCTCTGGAACAAGTGATGGTATAAGTGGCCTGGCTAGACATTATCATCAGATGGGTCTTAGAGACGCGGGACCAGCTTAGTAGTTACTCCATGATACTTCTTGGAACGTGCTACAACTTTCAAACTTGACCAGTGACGAGTGTGAATCATGCATCCATCTACAAAGAACCAAACATCAGCTGGAGCAGAACAGACAAACTCAATGGCAGCTAAGTAGAAACATTAAAAGCTGCCAAGTGAACATTCCATTTTTTAACGCCAAAACATCACCCAGTTTTGACTACTTTTTCTATAAGTGTTGTGATGATATCCGAGATTTCACCGATCAAAATAGATAATATTGTTGTTTTTATCGATAAAATAATATAGGGATAAAATAAGGAAGTTGTGTGGAATCATTGTCGCCCGCGCCGCAAGTGGTACTAGATTTTATACCTCGGTCCTTGAAGGGTTAACGGTAACATTTTGGAAAAGACAAGACCTAGGTTCTGAGAAAGATGGTAAGAATAAAACGGGGAAGGAATAAACGAACGCATAAAAAGTGAGAGAGCAAATGCTACCAATTGTCAAGCGTTAGGTTTTTGGCTCGCGAACCAAAACGACAGTGCGAGACGATACAGTTAAACCATACATGCCACACTTAAAGGTTTACCCATAATCTGTACGGGGTGTTTGCGTTTTCAGATGTGTACGGGCCGTACACGGGTCTGTACGGGTTTTTTCGCCTAATTATTAAATATACATATAAATCTTGTGCCACTACACAATTTGCGTCATGAGATTCGGCGAGATTTTAAGCCAAGTGGATTAAAAAAAAAATAACCAATGAAAATCAAGCTGCCTGTTTTTCAATTGCCGCGGGATGTGCGTGGCGTGTTCATTCACAATTTTTCGCTAAAGCTAGCGCGAGGTTACTGATTATTTGAACGATTACGCAGCACTGAAATCTTTTTTGAGTCGAGCCTATTGTTTAGGATTAATTTCCAGTTTAGTATTGGTAAGTAATTCATTTTTAAAAAAATATTACAATAACATTGTTTAGATGAAGTTAGATTTAACTGTCAGATAACTTAGGCCTATGCTACACGCGGAGCATTCGGCGAACGTCATTCCGATATTACCAAATTATGAAACTGAAAAGAAAAAAAAACCACAATAGCGTGGAAAATTTACATCTTAACTCGATCAGAGAAAAGTTTATTTGGAGTTAGCCTACTTCTCTTCTTAGTTTTAATTTCGTTTCTTTAAAAAACAATGTTATTTTGCCTTTGGTGGTCATCATTACGGTCATTCAATGATTTATAATTATTAAATAATTAATTAGCCTACTATCAATGTTTGATTGACACTAAAATTTGTATGGGAAGGTCTATTTAAAACCACCAGTTGGGCTTTAACGGCTATTCCAATTTTTGAAGTTCGGTAGAAAATATACAGGCTAATATTACGCCAGCGCTAGTTTATATTTTCATTACCAGCTTTAGCAAAAAATTTATTAGATTTTAAATTTAAGATTCCTAACCCATAATGCTTATTACTGGTCTCTTTAGGCCTGTACTTTTATAAGGCACTATAGAAAACACAGCAACTGTTCTTCATTTCAACCATAAATTGTATTAATTTTTTTCCAAGATTCTATTTCATTATATAATATTAAAATTACAAATAATTATATTTTTCAAATTGATTATTAATATTTGTATTTACTTTTTCACATTAATTTTTTTTTTTTTTCTGTCTAGCAGGAAATATTGCATCCATCTAACAGCATGGCTGAGCCTAACTTTAAAAAAAGGAGGTTAGAAGATCAACGTCGTGGGAAGTTTCAATCTGACTGGACAACTACATTCCCTGGGATTATTGAGACATCCAAATTAGGCTCTTCACATGCATACTGTAGAATATGCAATAGAGATATTAAAGTGATGGCATCTGGCTTACACGATGTGAGGGAGCATTTCAAAACAAAACTGCATGAAAGGAACTATCAGCTGAAGAACGGAAGTTCTATCAAGGCCTTCTTTACTCAGCCTCAACAAGAAGATGATAAAATAACGAGGGCTGAAGTTTTATTTGCAAATTTTATTGCTCAACACAACATAGCTGCTTCTATAGCTGACCATTTTTCAGACTTATCAGCTGAGATGTTTCCGGACAGTGCTATTGCCAAACGTTTCAAATGCAAGCGAACCAAAACAACAGCCATTATTAAAAACTGCTTGGCTCCATCTGCAACGGAGCCAGTCATCAAATTATGCAGGAAGACACCTTTCTCCTTGATGATCGATGAGTCAAATGATAGAAAATGACAAGCGTTTAGCTATAATGGTGAGGGTATTTGAAGATGGCATAGGACCTAGAACCAGGTTGCTGGGCATGCCGGTCGGTACTGGTGGAACCAGTGAAGCTATTTTCAGTGATATTGATGCTGTGTTCAGCGACTTACAAATCCCATGGATTAACTGTATAGGTTTTGCAAGTGACAACTGCAATGTAATGGTTGGCAAATCAAACTCTGTACTAACGCGAATCAAGAGCAAGAACCCTGATGTGTTTAGTATAGGGTGTATTTGCCACCTTGCAAATCTTTGTGCCAAGGAGGGTATAAAGCAGCTGACTATTCCTGTTGATGACCTTTTGATAGATATCTTCTATCATTTTGAGCATAGCTCAAAACGGAAAAAATCATACAGAGAGTTTCAACTGTTTACAGGAGTGGATGCACTAGACATACTAAAGCACTGCCAGACTCGCTGGCTTTCTTTGCAGAAAGTAGTGGACAGAATTTTAAATCAATATTCTGCTCTATCTTCATACTTCGAGAGCCACGACGATATGGAAAAACCATGCCGTGTCAAAAACATTCATCAGTTACTAAAATCACCACTGACCCAGATGACTCTACGTTTTCTCCAATTTGTGCTACCTCTGTTGACTGAATTTAACAAATTGTTTCAGACAGATGAGTCCCAAATAGGTGGTATGATGGATGAAATGGATCGTCTGCTACGAAAATTTATTGTCAAATTTGTAGAGATGAAATATGTAAAAGAGGTGAAAGATATAAGATTGTTAAAGTATGCTGAACGTGATCTACAGCATGATGACCATACACTTGCTGTTGGTCTGTCCAACAGGACATTACTGGAAGAGTTAGATATAAGTTCTCAAGTGAGAAATTCATTTTTCAGAGATGTGAGGAACTTTTATGTTGCTGTTGTGAAAAAGATATTGGATAAATTTCCATTTGAGAATGAAGTCCTTAAGGATATCAAAATTCTTGATCCAGCCTTTAAAGACACAGTTCAATATACAGCAATCTGTAAGCTGGCCAACACTTTTGCACCACATTTAGACCAAGAGGTGTTAAAGGATGAATTTGAAGATTATTGTTTGCTGCCTGATGAATGTATTTCAAGATTTGACGCTGGACAAAAAAGAAGCTTTTCTAGGTACTGGCTTGACATAATCAACCTGAAAACTAGCACTGGTCGTACACGATTTCCCAGTCTGGCAGTCATAGTGAAACGCTTATTGACATTGCCTCACAGCAATGCTGACTGTGAGAGGTCTTTCTCTATGATGAAAAAGATTCACACGGACTGCAGAAATAGACTAAATGATGATACAGTCACAGCATTTCTACAATGCAAAATAAATTCTAACTCTTGTTGTTTAGGTTTTAAAGCAAGTGAAGACATGCTTAAAAAGGCAAAGGCCGCATGTCACTATGATGGTGCAGAACCATCTAATTGAATATACTTTTACATGAATAAACTCTTTTGTTACGTTTTTCACTCTTTGTTCAGGTTTTGCGGGTCTTTGTACAGGTTTTGCGGGTCTTTGTACAGGTTTTTTTAATTTTTTGTACAGGTTTTTCATCTCTGAGGTTTGGCATGTATGCTGAGTTAGCAGGTGTTCGGGAAACGATGTCGCAAGCCTTGCAGACCCTCTTTTTCTAAACACGCAGTTCAAAGTATATAACCACATAGGTCGGCCGACTGAGATGCAAAACACTCACACATCCGTATTTTGTGCAAAAAAGTAGCACTTTTGTGACGTATTACCAAAGCGTTGTTTCGTTTTCAATGAGAACGTTAGTAAAGAAGAAGAAAAAATTAATTACGATTAACGTGGAAATGACGATAATTGTTTATTAGAAGATTATAGCGTTATAGTATCTTACCGTAGAAAGCAAGATATGTTATTTGAATAAATAAAGAGGAAAAACGATAATGGTAAAAATGATAGACAGAAGTATTAAATCATATCTATCATATGACAGACGGGAGCCGCGCTGGTGTAATGGCTTCGGCGTTGTACTGGCGACCAGGTGTTCATGGTTCAAACCCGGGCGTCGGCGTTTGAAGAAATGTTTACGGCCGGAAATTTGACTGAATAGCCTGAACGGCTCCTGTGATAAACCCTCTGTGGATGGGAAGGAGCGAAGCTCCTGACCGGGTTGGAAGGAAAGTCCTCAGGTTCCCCAGCCTCGCAATGACATATCATTGGGCCGAAGGGCTGAAAGCCCAAGTGCCGCTGGTTAAAAAAAAAAAAAAAAAAAAAAATCATATGACAGACAGTAGACGGAGCAAATATTGCCTTTCTTTATTAAAATGACTTAGAGAATAATAGAAATATTGTAGAATGAAGTCATATACATAGACGATTATAGGGAATCTTCACTCATGCTTGCCATATTAGTGGGAGAGAGAGGAGGGGGTCCCCTGAT
Organism: Oreohelix idahoensis; assembly: GCA_024509875.1. Lineage (NCBI taxonomy): Eukaryota > Metazoa > Mollusca > Gastropoda > Stylommatophora > Oreohelicidae > Oreohelix > Oreohelix idahoensis. Next base: position 102,568 of record JAMPIV010010383.1, on the reverse strand, counting down.
TTGAAAAATAGTAGGTTAACTTTTCGAAAAAGACGCGAAGGAGCAGATGTAACCTGATTGGTTGCATTAGAATAACTAACAGTAGGAATAAATACGCAGTGAAACCAGCGTTCCTCGCCACTTAAAAATTATATGACCACTAGTCAAGTTATTGATAGAATTCAGAAGATTTGTGTTCTGATTCAGCAGGCGACCTGTGTGACCATTAATAGCCTGTTTTAACTTACTTAGTGTGATATTTCATTGTTACGGTAAGAGAAACATTCATATAATTATTATTGTATTTGAAATGTGTTTGTATTATTGATTATGAATGAATCTTTGAAGGGTAGAGTCCCAGTCGTACAAGTGCCACTTCAAAATTTTGTGTTAAATCAACAACTGTGGGTAGATAATAGTATTTCTTCATGTAAAAGCCCTACAGTTTTACTTGGACTTTGGGAGAAAAGAAATTAATAATGGGGGAGAAATTAATGTATAATATTTTGAGATACGACCAGCAAACCACTGGCCATCTTCATAAGTTACAGGTTTTCACCTGACTTTATTTAACTAATGATAATATTTTCCTATGACAAGGAATGTGTCAAACATATGGTTGAGGTACCTGATGATGAATAGAGCACTTTACCAGATGGGGACAATAACTATTTATGTACTATTTTCTGATCTAAAATCTGTTGATACATGTAAACCTGTTAGGAACGGAGATAGGTCAGAATATTATATTGAGGGAAATTAATCCTCTACTTCAAGGGTTTCTGTGGGAACCTGAAGTGAGCCAGTCACGATTATGTTCAACTAAAGTACCAGTTTGAGGCAATAGAATCTGTGTGCCTTAAATTATCACGAATCCTGAAGCTGTACAGTGCTGTGTGCATGCAGACTTATGAACAGGACATCGCAGAATTTCCACAGATAGCTGAGATAAGCCTGATTGTTTTGGGCACGTGTTAGTTCACTGACTGATCCTCCACCGATATTATATCAACAAGATTTATAAAATATGATGAGTTTATTGATTCCTCCAAAGTGTGCTCATTCTTAGAGGGTATTACTACATTAAGAACACTTCCAGTCATAGACTCTTCAAGATCAAGAAATAACAGACATTATAGTATTTGAATTTTTTTAAATGTAAATACACTGAATTATTTTTTCACTTTTAAACAATTCAGAATCAAATAAAATATCCTTTAATAAATTGTACAAAAGATTTATAATTTCATAGTTCACTAGTGAGTTGTTTACTTACTTGTTACTTAACTTTAAAGTGTGGTTGTTGTTATTTACTTCACATACATTGCATATACCCTAGACATCTAGCTAAACAACATCCATACACCAGCACATATAATTAGGAGAAAATATTGCGCAGTTTGAGGTTGTAGGGTGGTAGCGGACAGGTTCCCTGAGAACATTTTAACACCAATTAGACTCAGGGGCTTGCACAGCTAACCTCACACTGAAACAAATAATACTTAATTGTTTTACCAACAAAACCCACCACAAGTGTCACAGTATATATGTTCTAAAAAATATTAAGTTGGTCACGCTGTGAGTGGTGACATTGAGATAATTTAAAACCTGTTTTGGTCATGTGACCTAGCAGGATATGTGCGCGAATTCGGGCGCTTAAAAAGTTAGTTGAGTTTCTGGCCATCGACCAGGAGGGTCTTTTTGAGGTTGTTCCCTGTCAGCATTTCGCTGGGATATTTGGATGCCATTATTGTTCATGGATAGTGCTGGTCCTTTATTAATGTGGTCAAGTTTAGTTTGTATATGTCTAGAACAGTGGTGTAGTTTCTAGCAGCATTCTTTCGTAATTCATTGATGTGAAGTGGGAGCCGCGCTAGCGTAGTGGTTACAACACCGCTCTGGCGACCGGGTGATTCAGGATCAAACCTGGGCGACGGCATTTGAGGATTTTTCGTCGACCGGGATTTGGACTGGATTAACTCGAGACCTGGCGAGGACATTTGAAGGAGTGTCGTCGACCAGGGATTGGCGGCTCCTGAGCCGACCCAGCTGTAATGGGTACCTCCGAAATCGGAGAGTATTTGCCTGAATGGCGAGGGACACTTGTCTCTGTACAAGAAAAAGGGATACTCACGTAAAATCAATGTCAGGTTAGATATAAAATAATAACCTGAGATTTTGCCTCGAGTATTAGCGGGCGTACGAAAAAAAAAAATTGATGAGAAGTCATTTGTAGTTAAGTACGGCTTTAGTAGATTGCATAACTTAGCCGGTGAGCGAAAGTCATTGTGTTGTTCACTCGGTATGACATACCCGCAGTTGTGATAATGGTAAATTGCGTTGTTGATTATTGCAAGTTATTTTGGCATCCATGTTGCATCTTTGTTGCATATGTATTTCTAGCCGTGTGTGGCTACGTTGTGTGCATGATTATTTATTAAAGGGAACTTAGCCTGCTACAGGTGTTATGGTGAGTTTATGTCAGCTAGTCTTTGTTGTGGTCGTATTCTTAGATAACGAGTCTTGATATTGCTAGTATTATGATCCATATGCTGATGGTGATAAATCCACAATATTACTAGTCCTGACATCTGGGGGCGTCGTCCGATTTTGTGAGGTGAGCCTAAAGACCGTGGGCCTGTATTTTGTAATATTGTATTCCCAGCTAGCTGACATCTGTATGCCTCGTCTTTTCTGTAGGCCGTGGGGCCAGTGGTTTTTCAGTATTTTATAATATTTGATAGCAAGGCCGTAGAGCCTGTGTTTGCTATATACAGGCCAGTAAGAATTGTGCACACAGAGTATTAGAAGTTTGCAGCCGTGTTGGCGCCTTTTTATTTATTATTAAGTCCCGATAGTGAGGTATCGGTCATCCAGTGTTAAGTCAGAATGGTTGTCAGTCAGTCAGTTGTGTACCGTAGGCGGTCAAGTGTGACGCGTCACGATACGTAACCCAGTTTTATTTTCACGGTCACAGTGTAAAGGTATTGTTTTCAAGTTCAGTGAGTTTTGGACAGTAGGTTTGTCAGTGTTGTTGCGTGCATATTTTGACGCACATATTACAAAAATCGATATGGCTATTTAATATGGAAAAGATATAGACATTCATTCATTTGTGTATGAAAATGCTGTCTATAGTAAAGCTAGATAACTCATGATTGATTTACACTTTTGATCATAGGAGTAATCGTTCTTGATATTGATTCGGCGCATGTCCGTACTTATTTGTTAGGGCCAGAAAATATATTAATTTGCTTATTATGTTTATGGCCTGAATTCATATGTATTACATATTATTAGTACAAGTAGAATCAGTCCTATATTGTATATTTTTGATGGGTAGGCAGGACTATATTCTTGTTATGCCGCTCTGGCGGAAGTATGAGTTGTCTTGACCGGTCGTGATGAGTTCCGAGGTACCGTTTACAATGGCGGTTACGCATTTTCCAGGGCTGGTACATTCTTCAATAAAAATGATTTATGAAGTGGTTTTCTTCTGTAGGAGATTGTGTCTCTACTAGAGTTTGTGTTAGAGACTCTCCTAATGTACGGTACCATGTATGATTCGGACTCCAGGTAATTCCAGACCCTATTTTTGATGATCTCATGTCGGTTAGACCTAGCTGGAATATTATGCTTCGCAACGCTAGGGTCGTGTTTGTATCGACAAAGATGACGGGCTTCCATACAACAATTATGTCTACGTGAAGTAACTGGATTACTGTAGAACTGTATGGAGAAACTTTAGGAAATCATTCATATGTATTTCGAATTAACTTTGGCTTATATATATACCCTCCTGTGAGCGAGTGAGCGACCACTCAGGAAGGCGGCCATAATTCATTCCTGTCATCGTATTTTTGAATCACTGTCCAAAGAACGGGGCATGTATCTTACTATTCGGACAGTGGCAAGGAGATCTCAATTTTGATAGAAACCCCTTCCATGGTTTCATAATATGATATAAACTGTGAACATAAAGCAACTTTAGTATTATCTATTCTCTTGTATGGGTGTGAGAGCTGGACACTCACTGCAGATACGGAGCGAAGGATTCAGGCTTTCGAGCATAAATGTTATAGAAGAATTTTGCGCATTTGCTATAAAGAGCACAAAACAAATGTCTATGTTAGAGAGAAGATAAACACCTATGCAGGCCACCAAGAACCACTTTTGTCAACAGTGAAACGTCGAAAGCTTGCCTGGTTTGGGCATGTAACTCGTCATGACTCCCTTTCGAAAACGATCCTTCAGGGAACAGTCGAAGGTAAACGGAGAAGAGGAAGGCAGAGAAAATCCTGGGCTGATAACATCAAAGAATGGGCAGGACACGGTTTTTCCACACTTGTACGCATTGCTGAGGATAGAGAGCAGTGGAGGACCCTGTCTGCTGATGCTTCCACCATGGCACCCCTACGACCCATGACGGGTTACGGGCTGAGATGAGATGATGATGAGTTACTTACCGATCCGCCTTCACTGACGCGCTTAGTCAGATAGGGGATGCGGCCATTATGTATCATGACATTGGAAGCTATTGATGTACTACCCATTATTTATGAATGTGTCATGACTTGGGATCTACTATGTATGCCTGCAAATTGATGTGTCAACCTGTACCCATGATTTACTCGTTATGTCCCAGTGTGTGCGTCTAAATAAACTGTGAAAACAAAGATTCCAGCAGTCTGCATTGGTGCCTTGTAGACACAAGTGAATGAGTGTTTAGATTGGTCAGAACACGAACAGTACACCATTCTCGTTAATCACACTCTACACTTCTACTCCATATCTACACCATCCTGCGTCGGTTGAATTGACCAAGTTTAGGGCCTGCTTCCCCTGGAGCCTTAGAGGGAAACTACTGCTTACAGCTGCCTTTGCCTTCCCTAACTCAGGACTAGGGTGAGTTACCCATTTACAGCTGGGTAGACTGGAGCATGCCTGATCTCAACAACTCTGTACACTACAATGGACATATACAGTAGTGACACCACAAACAACATGTTACAGTGATTGATAGTGGAGCTTTACAGAATGACCACTTTACACATCACTTTACAGTGGTGAGCCAGATTCCTGGGTCCAGCCTACGCAGTTTTGTTGTGTTGAGAATCACATTTTACAGTTGCAAGAACATTTGTTTGACCACATCAACACCAGTAGGACAGCTATACAATCAATGTCAGCTTGACCTGTTCTGACAAGTGTAGCAATATCTGGGTCAGCACTTGTTGACATTTGGCACAGTACAGTCAGGATTCTAAACTAGTGATTGTTTATCCTGCTGAAATAGAAGAGCAATGTTGAACTTAAAGTGCAAATTTCATCGTTGGATCTTCTTATGTGCTCAAAAAAATTGAACAGTGTAACAATTAGAAAGCAAATCTATTACTCAATAAAGTGGTAGTCTAATTTGTTAAAACTGAGCATACAGTACAATACATTACAACTGCAACACATTTCATTATATGATACACACATTGATGATTTATATGTATTTATGTTTATATATTATTTGTTTATATGTGTGATTGTTATGTGTTTGCGGGCCTGGATGGGAGGTGACTAGAACAGGAAATACCAAGTGATATTGGTCTTGTTCTGGCGTTCTATAGGGAGCAATTTCTTAATTGAAATTTGCATGCCACATAGTTTGCAAATATTTGGTTAGTTGTGACGACTGTTTCATATTTGTATTTGTAACATTTTTCTGTTCTTTATTTTTGTTTGATTTGTTTGTATAATTGTAGGTCTCATCTTTCCTTTCATTTCAGTTCTTAACACCCTTATGTTTATACACTGTGGCGTTATTTTTCTTGTTATCTTATTGCAGTTATCATCACAGATTCTGTGATCATTTTTTTTTCATTTCTCCTATTTAAATTAATTTGATCTCTGCAAATGTTTTCAGATTGTCTTTTCTTGTTTGTCCTTTGTAATGTCTTTAGTTGACATATGACATAGGAGGTATAGTTGAATACACTTATATTATAGTACAGATCAGTACTTTATGATTATTATTGTTATAAAACAAAGTGTACAAGACCTTTATAAGGCTTGTCTCCCAAAGTGATTGGTATAGGAAATATTATTTTCCACAGGTACTCAAGTGATCATTGATTACATTAAGGTATACAAGACCTTTATAAGGCTTGTCTCCCACAGTATTTGAGATATACAGTTATTGTTTTCCACAGGTACTCAAGTTATCATTGGTTATATGATAAACAAAATAACCATACAAGTTTTTCACTAAGACTAAGTCTATGGTATAGACTTGTCTCCCATTAAAGTGAAATAGGGTAATTTATTTACTTTTTCAGGTTTCTGATTTAAGAAGACAAGATGTCTACATTAGATTACTTTATTGCACAAGGAAAATCTCTTGATAAGACTGGGAAAGACTTAGAACAATGGGCTGTTGCTCAATATGACAAAGCATTAGCTGCAGAAGAGAAAAAAGCTGCTGCTGCTGCTGAAGAGAGAAAAGCTGCTGCTGAAGAGAAAAAAAAGCTGCTGCAGAAGAGAGAAAAACTCTGGCTGAAGAGAAAAGATTAGAAAGAGAAGCTGCTGCTGAAGAGAGAAAAGCTCTGGCTGAAGAAAAAAGATTAGAAAAAGAAGCTGATACTGCTGCTGAACTAAAGAAATTGCAGATGCAAGTGGAGGAAAGGAGATTTGATGCAGAACAGAAAAAATTAGAAGTTGCAGCAGAACAGAAAAAATTAGAAGTTGCAGCTGAACAGAAAAAATTAGAAGTTGCAGCTGAACAGAAAAAATTAGAAGCTGCTGCTGCAGCTGAACAGAAAAGATTAGATAGAGAAGCTGAAGAGAGAAAAGCAATAAGAGAACATGAGTTTGAATTAGAGAAATTGAAATTGACAAGTATGAGCAATATTAATCAGGCATCTGGTGGTAATGGTAAACCTTTTAATTATAAGGTCAAGGTGCCAGCGTTCAACTCTGCCAGTGATGATATAACATTCTGGCTTGATAGATTTGAACGTGCTTGTCGAGCTCATAATGTTGACAAATCACAGTATGTGCATCAGTTGTCTGAAAATTTAAAAGGGGAGTCTCTGACTAAGTTATCTTTGGTTGAAGAGGCCGACAAGGATAATTACGATGCTATTAGGGCAGCTTTGATAAAGAGATATCAGCTGTCAGAAGAAGGTTATCGTCTTTTGTTTAAAACAATGAGACCTGAGGTAGGTTTAGAATTCTCAGATTTCATTTCAAAAGCATGACTTACACTCTTACGATGGATTGAATTATCCAAAATAGAGAAAACATTTGATGGTCTTACGGATTTATTGCTAAGAGACAAGGTCATGTCTTCGGTAAATAAACCATTCCTAGAGTTCTTACATGAGCGTAAACCTAGTACATCAAAGCAAATGGAAGAATATTGTGACCAGTATGCCACGGCACACCCTGACATGATTCTTAGTAACTCTAACATTAAAGAGAGTATGCCAGTTGCTTCGGCAACAGAATATAATCAGAATTACTCGCACAAATTCCAAGGAGCTAAAAATAAATTGGATAAAAAGGTTAATTGGAATAAGTATCAAAACCAAGATAACCACTCAAATCAGGGTTCTTCTTCGAAGAACTGGAATCGGGCTGATAGTCCTCGACACGCGAGGGGTACCCTTAATTTTAGAAATTCTCGAAAGGGGAGTAGCTATAGGAACTACCCAAGTGCTTCATGGAGAGAAAAGAACCAATATTACAGGGATACTCAGTATAATGATCGTGATGATTATGATCATGAATATTATGATTCAAACCCAAATAGGGGTTATAAAAGGGGAAATAATAATTATAGAGACAATTATAACCGAGGTAGATCACAACACAAAAGACATGGTAAATCTTATTACCAGGCTAACTCTGCACAACAGGAGTTCCACGACTCCGGTAATCAGAATAATGATAAAAAAGACTCCAATAGTGTAGCAGATTCCGCTTTCGATTTTGCTAGAGCATCTCAGTGTTCGCAATGCAAAACATTATTCGATCCAACCACAGTTTCTACTTTAAGCTGCGGTCACCCGCTTTCCGCTCTCCCTGCGTCAATCGCGCATAATGGAAGGGGTGCTCTTGTTTTCAATAGAGGCCTAATAGATGGTACTCCGGTATCAATTCTTTTCGATTCGGGGTGCACTACCATCGGAGTGAGGCAATCACTCGTAAATCATTCTCGAGCTACAGGCAATGTAGTCAAATGTGTAACATTTGGTGGCACATTGGAGAAGTACTCCACTGCCATTATCAATATTGCTACGCCTTTCTTTACAGGAGAGGTGCAAGCATGTCTCTTGCCGAATCCGATCGCTGATCTTATCATCGGTCGCATTCATGGAGTGAAAGAATGCACTCCACAGCAAATTTCTAATTGGGAAAATGTTAATATGCAATCTGCCAATGCAGTAATCACTAGGGCTCAAGCTCTTAATATGCCGCAATCTTCAAATTCTGAAGATAATGATGCGCAGATCCAAGATGATCCCTTGGAGATTTCCCATGATTCCTTTATAAAACAGCAGGAAGATGATCCTACTCTAAAGAAATTCTTTACTCTGGCAACAAAAGATGATCCGAATAAGGATACAAATCGTAAATCTTGGATTACGATGAAGAATGGCGTACTTGTACGTATGGTACAAGACTCCGCTAAGTCCATTCATTCTCAAATCCTTGTGCCTAAAAATATGAGAGTTAGAATCTTACAGCACGCTCATGATTCGCAGTGTGCTGGACATATGGGTTTTTCCCGTACTAAAGCTAGAGTTCTTGAATCTTTCTTTTGGCCTGCTGTGAATAAGGACATACGAATCTATTGTCGATCTTGTAAAGTATGTCAAGAGATTAAATCCAGAGGTCCACGCCATGATGCACCTATTCAGGCTGCAGACATTCCCATTCGACCATTTCAAAAAATGGCGATAGACATCATTGGTCCATTTAAGATAAAGTCTGCTAGAGGACACCAATTTATTTTGACATGTGTTGATATGTGCACACGTTGGCCAAAGGCTGTTCCTCTAAAGAGCATAACTACTGCTGATGTCGCAGATGCTCTTTGGTTAATATTTTCTCGTCTGGGATTTCCAGCAGAAATATTATCCGACCATGGTACCCAACTCATATCGGATACCATGTCTCAAGTAATGTCGACTCTTAAGATAGAGAGATCGCTGAGTAGTATTTATCATCCTATGTCCAATGGGATGGTGGAACGTCTGAATAGAACTCTGAAAAACCTACTAGGTAAGATAACAGAAGATCATCCTCAGGATTGGGATAGGGTTTTACCCGCGGCTCTCTTTGCATATAGAGAGGTCGCCAACGAACATACAGGATTTTCTCCCTTTGAACTTGTCTTTGGCGCGAAACCGCGAGGTCCTATGTCCTTACTTCATGATCTTATAACTGCTGATAATATTGTCGATGACACAAAATCCTCTTATGAATATGTCATCGCACTTAGACACAAGATTATTGAAGCATGCAAATAGGCAACTGCTTCTTCTGAATTTGCGAAACAGAAGGCAAGGGAATTTGCCAATAAAAAGAGATGCTTGCGACAACTTTGTCCAGGTGACAAAGCATTCGTCTTGCTACCTTGTAGGGAAAATAGACTTCTTATTTCTTGGAAAGGTCCGTACGATATAATATCAAAAGTTTCCGATGTTGACTATATCGTCGATATTGACGGGAAGCGTAAAACCTTCCACATCAACATGCTCACGGAATTCCATGAACGTCCGGATTATTTACAACCTGTTTTCCAGGCAACGGACGATTTTCCAGTCCAACATGGACAGTACTCATCTCTGTCAGTAATACAGGATGAGGAAACGAGTTTCTCGGATGTAAATCTACCTTTTCCAATGATTCCTCTTCACTCTAATGAATCATGGAAAGATGTTGCAATTTCTCCCGAATTATCTCCAGGAGAGCAGAAACAAGTTTCTACTATGTTAGAACAATTTCAGGATGTCCTTACTGACATTCCTGGTCAAACTGATGTCATTCAACATGACATTATTCTTACTGACCATAGTCCTATAAGAGTCAGACCGTATCCTATCCCGATATATTTTCAAGCACAGGTAGAGAAAGAGTTGGATGAGATGATAGAGTTAAAAATTATTGAACCATCCACATCAGCATATTCTTCGCCGATGGTTATTGTATGAAAAAAAAGACAATAACATACGTCTTTGCGTGGATTATCGCAAATTGAACCAAGTGACGAAATTTGATGCTGAACCTATGCCTTTACTAAAAGAGCTACTTACGAGACTATCGAATTCTCATTTCTTTACTAAACTCGATTTGTCTAAGGGATATTGGCAAGTTCCATTATCCGAACACGCCAAACCGTTTACTGCTTTTTCGACGCCTAGGGGTCTATTCCAATGGAATTTCATGCCTTTCGGTCTTATGAACGCCCCTGCAACATTCGTACGCATGATGCGTCGAATCCTATCTCATCGCTCAGATGTCATTGCGTATCTTGATGACATCTGTCTTTTCAGTGATACTTGGAACGATCACTATAATGGGATAAATGAACTATTGTCTATCTTACGCGAGCATAACCTGACAGCGAAACCATCGAAAGCATGTATTGGTTTTAGCGAAATATCTTTCTTAGGACACCGTGTTGGTCATGGGTTCCTAAAAACAGAAGACCATAATACAAGTAAGATACTTAACATTTCTATTCCTAAGACTAAAAAGCAAGTGCGAAGTCTCTTAGGTCTAATACAATTTTATGGACGATTCATTCCGAATCTGTCCCCATTATGTCACCTCTTTCTTCCTTGCTAAAGAAAGGGTCTCCTAATGTAGTCCATTGGACTCAAGAATGTCAATCCTCTTTGGATAAGGTTAAAACTTTGTTTTCTACTTTACCTATCCTAGTATTGCCCTCTAAGGATAAGACATTTATTCTTCGTAGTGACGCTTCATCCACCGGGATTGGAGCAGCACTAATGCAAGAGTACTCTGGAACTCTGCATCCTGTGATGTATATTTCTCGTAAATTAAATGCCGCAGAGAAGAACTACTCGGTCCTAGACCGTGAATTATTGGCTATGGTTTGGTCAATCCTTAAACTGCAAAGATTTCTTCTTGGCGCGCATTTCATCGTGGAAACTGACCAGAAAGCTCTTACGGCTATTCAGAGTAAAAATCTGAAGAGCGCGAGATCAACGCGTTACGCAATTGCTCTGCAGCCATTTCATTTTTCGGTGCGAGCTATCCGTGGGTCAGAAAATGTGATGGCAGATATTTTGTCTAGATGCCCACATGATTCATAACTGTTAAATTATATACCTAACTTGGATACAGTTGTTCCTATGTTGAAATGTGTACACATAGGTAATATCATATATTGATTGTAACACTACTTAGCGGTTCATTGATATTTATTCACCGCTGATCTTTCAATGTTTTTTTCGTCTTTGATGATCATGATGTTAAGATATCTTAAATGAAATTTATGTATAAACTAAAGTACAAATTGTGTCATTGCTAATATTGTAGTATGCGTTGGTGACACCTCTCTGGAAATATTTATACTTAGAGAAGTATTTTCTCTAGGGTCATAAAACTTATGCTTATCATCTGCGCATTGTTATTGGTGCGTTGTGAGCCTATTGTATGTTGCTCCTAGATGTATGTCAAAAAAAAAATGTATCATTTTTTTTCCCGACGGGTTTGGTAATCTGTTGCGTGCATATTTTGACGCACATATTACAAAAATCGATATGGCTATTTAATATGGAAAAGATATAGACATTCATTCATTTGTGTATGAAAATGCTGTCTATAGTAAAGCTAGATAACTCATGATTGATTTACACTTTTGATCATAGGAGTAATCGTTCTTGATATTGATTCGGCGCATGGATATGACACCCATGTCCGTACTTATTTGTTAGGGCCAGAAAATATATTAATTTGCTTATTATGTTTATGGCCTGAATTCATATGTATTACATATTATTAGTACAAGTAGAATCAGTCCTATATTGTATATTTTTGATGGGTAGGCAGGACTATATTCTTGTTATGCCGCTCTGGCGGAAGTATGAGTTGTCTTGACGGGTCGTGATGAGTTCCGAGGTACCGTTTACAATGGCGGTTACGCATTTTCCAGGGCTGGTACATTCTTCAATAAAAATGATTTATGAAGTGGTTTTCTTCTGTAGGAGATTGTGTCTCTACTAGAGTTTGTGTTAGAGACTCTCCTAATGTACGGTACCATGTATGATTCGGACTCCAGGTAATTCCAGACCCTATTTTTGATGATCTCATGTCGGTTAGACCTAGCTGGAATATTATGCTTCGCAACGCTAGGGTCGTGTTTGTATCGACAAAGATGACGGGCTTCCATACAACAATTATGTCTACGTGAAGTAACTGGATTACTGTAGAACTGTATGGAGAAACTTTAGGAAATCATTCATATGTATTTCGAATTAACTTTGGCTTATATATATATACCCTCCTGTGAGCGAGTGAGCGACCACTCAGGAAGGCGGCCATGTTACATTCCTGTCATCGTATTTTTGAATCACTGTCCAAAGAACGGGGCATGTATCTTACTATTCGGACAGTGGCAAGGAGATCTCAATTTTGATAGAAACCCCTTCCATGGTTTCATAATATGATATAAACTGTGAACATAAAGCAACTTTAGTTACTTACCGATCCGCCTTCACTGACGCGCTTAGTCAGATAGGGGATGCGGCCATTATGTATCATGACATTGGAAGCTATTGATGTACTACCCATTATTTATGAATGTGTCATGACTTGGGATCTACTATGTATGCCTGCAAATTGATGTGTCAACCTGTACCCATGATTTACTCGTTATGTCCCAGTGTGTGCGTCTAAATAAACTGTGTAAACAAAGATTCCAGCAGTCTGCATTAGTGCCTTGTAGACACAAGTGAATGAGTGTTTAGATTGGTCAGAACACGAACAGTACACCATTCGCGTTAATCACACTCTACACTTCTACTCCATATCTACACCATCCTGCGTCGGTTGAATTGACCAAGTTTAGGGCCTGCTTCCCCTGGAGCCTTAGAGGGAAACTACTGCTTACAGCTGCCTTTGCCTTCCCTAACTCAGGACTAGGGTGAGTTACTCATTTACAGCTGGGTAGACTGGAGCATGCCTGATCTCAACAACTCTGTACACTACAATGGACATATACAGTAGTGACACCACAAACAACATGTTACAGTGATTGATAGTGGAGCTTTACAGAATGACCACTTTACACAGCACTTTACAATTGTGTTACAAGGTATTTTTGGTGCTACAGTCGCGGTTCAAGGTTAGTTTCACAGCGTAGTGTGGTCGTCTTTGTCATTTCAGGTGGTGGTATTGGTCCAGGTGGAGCAGCGGAGTTTGAGGTGTTGGTACCATCTAGTTAGATTGTCCCAGACGGCAAGTGGAGTGTCATATGGGAGATAGCTTCGTCAACCTCGGTATAGGGTGGAAGGAGATTGGTGTTAGGAAGTTGTAGATGATAAGAGGTTGATAGGGTGATTGGTACCTCAGGTCATCGGGTTGGACATCGTGTCTTGACCTTACTACACTGATGTGCTAAACCAGGGGTGAAAGTCAACGCCTCTGACGTGACCTGACGACCCTGATGTGCCCGGCCAGGGGTGAGTACTTATGTGCAGGGAAGCCTGCTGACCTGTGTGGGTCCAGTATACGTTACATTGAAGATTGCTGTAATATTGGAGTATACATTCGGTGATCTATTGTGGACATTGCTATATTATGATCAAATAGAACAGTTCGTATTCATCGATATTTATGCAGTACCGTGCTTGGTGAGTGTTTATACTGGCAGACAGACTGTCAAGAGAAGCATGATTTCCTGGACTTATATATATTTTTTTCGATTGGATGTACAAGTGTGAGTGACGTTTGTGCTGTTTTCATTATTCATCATCAGTGCTGAGGAAGCTTCATGCTCAAGCGCCGTTGGATCTCCAGTTAAGTATTGTTGTAATTTTTGTATGATATGTTGATATTGATGTTTCTTGTTTGTTTTTTCCTCTAATTTCTAAATTTTCTTTTCTGTCTTCCTATCTGATTCTACTTATCATCTAGTCTGATTTTTTTTTAAATAGGATATGTCTGTTTCTTTGTTTGCTTCGTAAAGCTTGCTTCTTGGTTTTTTGTTGTTTTTCTTTCCTTGGGTTGTATTCTTTTCCTTACTTTCTGGATAGAATTTAGTTTCGATGTAGATATGTGAACAGTAGTTCGATTAGTATTTCTTAGTATTTGGAAGTATTTGTAGGATTTATTTGTTATGATATAGAACAATTTTGTTATAGTTTATTTAGTTTATTTTGACTGTAGTGGTTTAGTGGTACCCAGGGAAGGAGATAGCTTTCAGCACTTCATTGTTAACTGTAGTTGTTGTTAGTCTATTGTATCATATTATATTTGTTTGTTCAAGGGAGGAAGGGTGGTGAGCTTAATCCATTCTTGGCCTACTTGTGGGAAAAGATTGGATTAGACCGATTCTTTGTAGGGTGTGGCTGTGTTTGTGTAGTGGTGGAGTAAGGCAGAGGGATTTCCTGCGACTGCCCTACTTTACATTCCAAGCCCTGTTGGTATTAGGCGTATTTGTGTAGTTTGTATTTACATTGTCGTGTATATTCAGTAATTCTTTTGTCGTGTTTAAGTGGTGTATTCTCTTGTTCCATCTTGCTATCTTGTAAATACGTTTACTGGTATCCGTTGTTTTCGTTCGTGCGCAGTCACGCAGTGTATATATTTATCTACCTCTTCTTTTCGTGGTCTATCATCTTATTCCTCGTGACTGGAATTTTGTTTTCGTAGTGTGGTGTATGTGTTTCTTTCATCAGTAAAGTGCTCATTTTGCCATAGAAAACACTTGCATAGCACAGAGTATTAAGATTAATTATAATTGAAGTACTATCTCAGTATAGCACCAGTGTGGTGCCAGTAACAGACTTTGAGGTAAAAGCTGATTGAGTATCAAGTTGGTATAGTGGAGTCAGAGAGCACTAGAAAGTTTCATCAGTTGTTATTATACAACTAGCGACTATTGTAAGTCTGTTGAGTGTATCACAGAGGTCAGAAAGACCAAAGTTTCACAGTGATGAGACAGTAGCCAAGTGGCTAAGTAAAACTATATACTATAAGAGATAAAGGTTGATGATGTGTATACAGTGAGAGGTGAGGTGTTATATACTTATATATATATATATATATATATATATATATATATATATATATATATATATATATGTTTGTATATCTGAGTAGTGATATCAATATTTACTATTATTACTACATATTTTGTAACCAGAGAGTTATCTGGTGATTTAAGTGAAATATATACGACTGAATAGTGGTATAGAAAATCTATAGCCAAAGATAATAGTGTTCTATATTGTGAGAAGTACTAGTGTACATCATGGACATTGATAGCTTCATGCGGATAGGCAAGGAAGCTGGGTACACAGGAAAAGAGTTATTGGATTATGCCAAGGCAGAATTTCAATCAAAGGAGAACCAGGATGCCTTAAGAGATGCTCGAGCTGAACAGCTAGAGCTAAAAAGAAGAGAATTCGAGTTACAAGAAAAGAAGATGAAAGAAGATAAAGAGTTACAAAAAAAGAAGATGAAAGAAGATAAAGAGTTACAAGAAAGGAAAATGAAAGAAGAAAACGAGTGGAAACAGAGAGAGTTCGAATTGCAAGAAAAGAAGATAGAGCGAGAATTGGAAAAAAAGAAGATAGAGAGAGAGAATTGCAAGAAAAGATGATGAGAGAAGATAGAGAGTTAGAGTTAGAGAAGGAGAGAATGAGAATAGCTCTGGAAGAAAAGATGATGGATAAGGAAATACAATTGAAGAAGTTGGAAGTGGGTGCGAGTGGTCAGAATTCGACTCCTGTGGGGGCGGGGGGGGGCTCATCGTCCCTTTAGGCTACGTCTGCTGAATTTTAATGATAAAATTGATAGCTTAGATTTCTTCCTTGAAAGATTCGAGGCCGAATGTGTGGCCTATAAGGCTGACAGAGATCAGTGGCCATCTCTGTTATCGACGCTGCTAGTGGGGCCTGCGATGGAGACTTTGTATAGCCTTCCGCTAAAGAAAAGGGCCGATTACGACAAAGTTAAGGAAAGGTTGCTCTGGAAGTTCCGTTTGACTGCTGACGGTTACCGGACGCGTTTTAAAAACGCGATGCCAAGCGCAGACCAGGACTTCGAGGACTTTATCTCAAAGATAAAGCTCCTGCTAAATAGATGGATTGAAATGGAGGGAATTTCTAAGGACTATAATGGCTTGCTAGACTTAGTGCTACTGGACAAAGTGTTGTCCTCGTGTTCCAGTGAGTTGGTGGCATTTGTTCAGGAACGTCAACCAAAGGACATTGAGTCCATGGCCCAATTGGGGCACCATTATGTCCTTGCCCATCCGGGCAAACCTATTCAGAAGTCGGGTCTGTCAGAAGACTTAATTGCCAGTGTCGGTAAAGTTCAGCGCCATCTTTCGCGAAATCAATCAGACAGGGGCCAAGAGCAGAAGTATGAGAAGCCTTCCAGCCCCTATCAGCCGCGTAGAGGTAGCTATGGGAATTTTTGATCTCATAGGAATGGTTGGCCGAGGTGGCAGAACCGACAACATGATAGTTATAGCGACAGAGGGGAGCGCCAAACGCGAAAGCAGGTACGCTTCGAAGACTCTCAGGACGAAGACCGGTTTTGGTATAAAACTAAACATCACAAGCAGAGGAGTGGTTCCTCAGAGAGTCGATCGTCTGACTCTGATGCGGGGTCTTCGTCATCGAAAAGCTCCAACAAAAGTACACGCGATGAGAAGAAGAAGGAGCGCACGTGTTCCAGTTGTGGTGGCAAGAATCATTGCGCTGATAGGTGCCCCATCCAATAGAACACGCGAATTCCGCGTTTGTGCTAGACACAATTAATAGTGAGGACTGTGCGGGGTGTCGCCCTCTGTTTCACGCGATCGAGAGGATAGTGCTTCAATGCGGGCATGCGGCACCATGTTTATCGGCAGTCCATGAGACTGGTAGAATAGACCAGTCCGGGTGTTGCAGGACACTGGTTGCACCACAATTGGGGTGCGTCGATCGTGCATCGACGACTCCTGCCTTACAGGCAAAACGGTAAAGTGCACCACGTTCGGGGGCAAGGTGGAGTCTTACCCCCAGGCGAGTATTAAGGTGGCCACTCCGTTCCTCTCGGGTAGAGTGCACGCGTTCGTCCTTGAGGATCCGATTGCCGATTTAATCGTCGGCAATGTACAGGGAGTGCACAAGGCCATGGGTGACATGAGTAGGAGCAGTAGGAACTTATACGAGGGTCCGAAAGCTAGTGATCGCACAGTTTGGGTGCGTAACGTTCCCCTGAGTGCTAGTTGACGCACACTCAGAAGGGTGTTTGATGAGGTCGCGCCGGTTAGATTTGTGGAGGTACTGTCGTTGTGCGACAATACCAAAATGGCATGGGTGACTTGCGAATAGTTGGGGTGCGCAGTTAGGCAGAAGCATATGTCCTTGCTTCAGAACCATCTGCTAATAGTTCAGCAATAGCTAGGGTTAGATTTCGGGTTCGCGTTCAGTAAGATGTTTCGGTTGATGCGAACCGAACCTTAGAGTCTGACCCACGCCCCCAGTTCTATGCTTATATGAATATGAGGATTTTGTAAACTTGTAAACATTATGTAATGCTTTGCAATGCATGTTTATGCAATGACATGTTATGCTTTACAATGTATGTCAGTCGAAAGTTGTTGCCAGCAGAAACTAGGTACTCTACAATTGAAAGAGAGTGCCTTGCGATTGTCTGGGCGGTGTCTAAGCTGGCACAATACCTGTTAGGGGCGCATTTTTTCCTCCAAACAGATCACAAACAACTGCTATTTTTGCAGTCGGCTAAATCCACAAGTGCGAAGTTGACAGGCTGGGCATTATTGCTGCAGCAATTCAACTTTACTATTTTACCTATTCAGGGAGTACATAATATTGTAGTGGATGTCTTGTCCAGGTTATGAAGTTGGTGTGGGACAGGAGCATCCGTAGAGAGTATTTACTTTCATTATGGAAGAAATGTATTATAATCATTAGAGTTGATGTTCATGAAGATGTATTATGGTATATGATTTATGTGTTATGATGCCATAAAGGCAATATGATAAGAGTTATACTCAACACATGTATAAATCATGTTATAATATATGTATATTTATAGTGTGTAGAAAGGATTTTGTATACTATCAGATTATGTCTTAGTATTGATACTTGGATATGTAGAAATAATTTGTAACTTATGTTGTGTTTGCTAGACCAGGTTTGGACAGTCGTTGTTATTTTTCACGACTACTAGTACCTGGGGTAATTTGGGTCATTCTCATGTTGTATTTAGTACATAGGGTGAGAAGGCATGAACGACAATGGTGATTGGACAATTTTGGCATTCTCTAACTAGATGAGGAGGAGCCGTTTCGGCATTTTGTTCGCCCATACTCTAAAAAGGGGTTGAGCGTGACTCCTCCTGTGGAAGAAAACTTCGTTTTCTTTCTTGGGGGGAGGGGGGATGTCACAGTGTATATGTTCTACAAAATATTAAGTTGGTCACGCTGTGAGTGGTGGCCTTGAGATAATATAAAATCCGATTTGGTCATGTGACCTAGCAGGAAGTGCGCGCGAATTCGGGTGATTAAAAAGTTAGTTGAGTTTCTGGCCATCAACCAGGAGGGTCGTTTTGAGGTTGTTCCCTGTCAGCATTTCGCTGGGATATTTGGATGCCATTATTGTTCATGGATAGTGCTGGTCCTTTATTCATGTAGTCAAGTTTAGTTTGCATATGTCTAGAACAGTGGTGTAGTTTCTAGCAGCATTCTTTCGTAATTCATTGATGAGAAGTCATTTGTATTTAAGTATGGCTTTAGTAGATTGCAGAACTTAGCCGGTGAGCGAAAGTGATTGTGTTGTTCACTCGGTATGACATACCCGCAGTTGTGATAATGGTAAATTGCGTTGTTGATTATTGCAAGTTATTTTGGCATCCATGTTGCATCTTGTTGCATGTGTATTTCTAGCCGTGTGTGGCTACGTTGTGTGCATGATTATTTATTAAAGGGAACTTAGCCTGCTACAGGTGTTATGGTGAGTTTATGTCAGCTAGTCTTTGTTGTGGTCGTATTCTTAGATAACAGTCTTGATATTGCTAGTATTATGATCCATATGCTGATGGTGATAAATCCACAATATTACTAGTTCTTGACAATAAGGAATTATTCCCTTTTATAACTGTTAAAATATAATTGATTATTAAATTTGTTACTTGTATAAAGACAAATCTAAAGTTGATTTAATGATTTTGAATGTACTACATCCATATGTCTCAGGCAATTTCTTAAATACACTTAAACAGTGCCATACAATAATAATAAGAGGAATTTCGCTTAATTAACTCAGCTGGGGGCTTGAACGAGCTAACGAATTATAAGATAACCTTATTGTTGCTGTCATTTTCGACGGAGTCATCTGTCAAGTTATTTGCTTATGTTTGTATCATAAGTATAATTGTGTCTTTACCTGCGATGTCAGGTTGATTAGGGGTTGTCTTCCCTTGTTTATTCATTCATTGTGTTTGACCTTTAGGGTCAGAGGTTGACAGTTCGGCGTGGGCCTATGGGAAGGTTTTTTAAGCGGGAGTGAGATATACTTCCGGGAAGCCGGGAGGTCCTGTTTTTCTGAAGGGACCAAGAGTCCATTGTTTTTCGGGGAGAATCTTCGAAGTAACTGCTATGGCAGTTTTCCCCAGTGAATCTCTGTGCGTCGGGATGACGACAGAATTCCTTGTGTAGTTCTGAGGATTCATTTACCAGGTAATACCGACCTTTATGCATTATTACGCTTTTCGGTGGCAGAACATGTAAAGGATTACCTAGGGTGAACAGCAGTTCACGGATCCGCCATTTCAGAACTTATATATTTGTGCTCGAGGTAGCCATCCAAGACTGTTAGTCTTATATTGTCCAGAAATCCAGTGACGAAGATATATTGTGGGAGCCGCAGATTGGCGGAACTTCTATCTACAATAAGTATTACTGCAGGGTTGATGATAACCTATTTAACAGAAGTACACGGCCGACGTTAGGACGAGGCCTGTGCTTCCGGCTATTATACTACAGCCTGATATGTGCAATTGGCAGGGAGTGCCAAGTTGCACCTGTGTGTCAAGGTAACTAAGGCATCTGACGCGTTTAGTCAGAGACGCCAAGGGCGACGCTACGAACTGTCATTATTGAAGAACTTTGCTATTGACCATGCACGTCTATTCTGATGTTTACCTTTTTGAATGCCAAATGTATACCTATCGATGTCAGGTCAGCATGACCTTGTTACACTGACTGTTCCTGTTGATATTATGTGTGTTCCCGTCAATAAATGTCTTGAAACATGCCTGCAGTGTCAAAGCATCCTTGATTACTGCATGTGAGAGTATGGGTTGCAGGATCTACATCTATACGAGCCTAAACACATTCGCGTCTTCATTCGCACCCACACTCAACTCATCATACGCTCGCACTACACATCTAACAACATGTAAACTGTCTTGGGCCAGTGATCACCTCAACAAGAAAAAAAAAAAAACAGTTACACTTATCCTTCACAAAAGTTGCCGACAGATACTGGAGTTAACATTTGCTCAGCCTCATGCAGCATTGCTCTCGCTTTCTGATTATCTTGTGACTACTCCCTTGGAGAACAAGCTGAATACATTCGAGAACAAATGTCTTAGAAAACTCATGAACATCAGGTGGAAAGAATTCAAGACTAATCGACAAATAAGAGAAGACTCTAGGCAGAAATATGTCTCCGACTATATAAGGAAAAGACGATGGTCATATATCGGTCATGTCCTACGAATGCAAAACAACAGAATACCACTACAGGCGCTCACTTGGGTTCCTGAGGGTAAGAGAAAAAAAGGAAGACCAAAAGAAACACTCAGAAGAACAATAATAAGAGAAGGAAGAACGTTGGGCCTAAATAATGTGCAAGAGCTAAGAGGAGTGGCGTCACAACGAACAACCTGGAGAGCACTGGTTTCTGCCTTATGCGCCGTGTTTGGTGCTTAAAGAATTTATTATTACTATTATTACTCCTTTGAGGTAATCTTGTACAAAAGTAATCTTGTGCGAAGGTAAGACACCTTTAAAGACCCACATTAGTTACTTTTGAGTTTTGGTCACTTTTGGACCACTACTGCAGAGCTAAGGGGAGGCAACTCGTGACAGCATACATGGGGCACGACAGGAGGTGTTTAAATGGTGCGACGAAACTGGCTCCAAAGTCAATCTCAATAAGGCTGCGAGATGTGGTGCTCCTTGAACAACTCCATAGTGAAAACATACCTTCCTGATATTACTCTCAGTGAACAGAAAATTGTAAGGCACGAAAAGCTGAAATACCTTGGAGTTACATTCGATCGCAGGCTATCGTATAAGCACCATGTTGAGCACACAATACAGAAATGTAGGAGAGGTCTGGCAGCCCTGAAAATAATGGCGGCGCGTCTGGAACAGAGATTACTATTTCTTTTTGATAACAGCTAGTAATATCGGTCATTAAATATGGGCTGGGAATATTCACGCTGTCAGTAACACAATGTGAATGAGTAGAACGCATTCAAAATGAAGGGATGCGTATAGTCTTTGGCTGTATGCGAGATACCCCCATTGTGACAAGGAGGTACATGTTTGGAGTGCTGTTGATTAGATCCAGATATGCGATGGCCCAGGCAAAAGCCTATATGCGAGTAACCACAGACAAACGGCATCTCCCTGCATGGTAACATAGCTGACATTAAGGGAGCAAGAATAAAGAGAGGGATGTCATGGATGGCACAGGCAGAGACAACGATCAAGCAGGTGACTACAGTTGAAAATATATTCAAAGGGGAAGAGTGGAGCAAGTCAGATGAGAACTGGATTAACTACCAGCAAGTCATCATCAGCATTGGCAGAGAGTGTAGAATTTGGGACAATGGGATAGCAGAACTGGAAATTAATCAACTAATACATAGTCATGCCGGGGATAATAATGTCATTGTGTATACAGATTGGTCTGTGATCCGAGGTGAGAAATCAAGTTGGGGCTTCTCTGCTATCTTACAGGGCAGAATCGTCGCAAAACGTAGCGGGGCTTACAAGATAATAACTTCCAGCATGAGTAACCACAGACAAACGGCATCTCGCTTTCTGATTATCTTGTGACTACTCCCTTGGAGAACAAGCTGAATACATTCGAGAACAAATGTCTTAGAAAACTCATGAACATCAGGTGGAAAGAATTCAAGACTAATCGACAAATAAGAGAAGACTCTAGGCAGAAATATGTCTCCGACTATATAAGGAAAAGACGATGGTCATATATCGGTCATGTCCTACGAATGCAAAACAACAGAATACCACTACAGGCGCTCACTTGGGTTCCTGAGGGTAAGAGAAAAAAAGGAAGACCAAAAGAAACACTCAGAAGAACAATAATAAGAGAAGGAAGAACGTTGGGCCTAAATAATGTGCAAGAGCTAAGAGGAGTGGCGTCACAACGAACAACCTGGAGAGCACTGGTTTCTGCCTTATGCGCCGTCCTTAATGTGGCTAACTAAAACTTCGTTAACAAAGGCAGTCATTCTGTTAGACTCTCAGTCCGTGCTCCGATAGGTTCAAAATGGTTGGCTACGGCATGAATGGAAAATATTCACAGATGTTTCAAGTCTGCAGGAGATAGTGTAGATCTACTGTCCTGGTCATGCAAGGGTATGAGGTAATGAGAGAACTGACAGACTAGCACCAAGAGCACCCACAGTGGGGACACTGGATATGGATAAGGGAGAGATACGGAGAACAATTAATGATCGCCTGTTAGAGAATGACACTGCAATAGATGAATCATCAAGGTTAAGACTGTTGGAATTTGGTATCAAACGTAAGGCGAGCAGAGATGGACGTATGAGAGGATGCATCCGTCGTGTATACAACCAATGAACTACAGGAACTGTTAGCATTCACACTCTTCGAAATATACTGAGGGGAACTGAGCACCTATGGGTTTGCCTTGAGTGCAATGATGTCGATTCTTTTCAACAATACCTTGTAACAGTAACAATCCCTTCGTTTACACCTTATCTAGCTATATGCTGCTATATGCAAGTGAAACATGGACTGTATACAGGCGCCACGTAAAGAAGCTAAACCACTTTCATACAAACTGTCTCAGGAAGATATTGAACATCAAATGGCAAGACAAGATCCCGGATACCGCTGTTCTTGACAGAGCTGGTATCCCTAGTATTGATACTATTCTGATGCAGTCACAGATTCGCTGGGCAGGTCATTGTAGTCCGCATGCCAGACCATCTACTGCCAAAGATACTCTTTTATGGTGAGATACAGAAGGGTAAACGCTCCCATGGTGGCCAAAAGAAGCGCTTCAAAGACACGTTAAAGACGTCATTGAAAACCTTTGACATAAACCCAGACACACACCTGGTGCGTACATCAGGAGGAATGATACTAAAGAGAAGCATATTTTTCTCTCAGTTTTGGTACCAGTTGCCAGAAGTCGACACACGACACCTATAACAGACGGGTCTTGAGGACACTTGAAGATGCAGCCTGGGCAGCTACTCCAGCACCGCCAGGAACGTACTCGACTCCTAATACTTAGCTCAAAACCAACATCAAGAGACAACTCACTGCAAAGATCTGCAAAGCTAAGTATAAACTTCCGGCCTCAGTGAAGGGACTACTTTTATCAAATCGCCACCTTTCATTAATAACATCGAGTGATGACAAATTCTCTAAAGACAAGAGCAGTGTTTCTCAACCTTTTTGTGTTCACGGCACACGTTTCAATTTTCTAAAAAATTGCGGCACACCTACCTATCTGACCCCTCGCCTGAATAAAAAATTACAATGAACTATACTAATTAAATACACTAACTTTTGGGTACTTTAGAATAAAGAAAACTCTCAATTCGACTTTCTTTTAATTGTTTAAAATAACTTTGAAGTATATCTATTTTTGTTCAAAGAAGTTAATAGCTCCAATTATTATTGAATGAATTCAAGCCGTAAGATCAGTTTTTTGTTACATGATCACTAAAAATATACTTCATGTAGTAAATTTACAAAATTTTTGCGGCACACTTTGATAGGCGCGGCGGCACACCGCTTGAGAAACACTGGACTAGAGACTAAATTATTTAACTGTTTACTGATATAAACAAAGGCCAAGGTTCTGTATCAATCTTTCATTCTTTACCCTTGGTTCAACAAAATTTCTTAAATAAATATCTTGTTATTTGTGTAAATATAAATCTTACATAAATTCTTATTTTGATATTGCTGCCTAGTCCTACAACATGATCTAAATTGCTGCAAAGATATTTCTATGATTCTAAATACTGTACGGAAATATATATGTTTGTGCATATATTTCATACTGACTATTGAATGGGTTATGATAATAAAGATATCGGCCAGCAGAAATGGAATTCACATATACTACAGCTTGATTATCTAGATCAGAATTCCTTAACCTGTGGTCATCCGACTCTATGGATTCTAGGGGACCCGTATACATAACCTAAATGTTAAAAATGAAAACTACGATTCTATG
Organism: Oreohelix idahoensis; assembly: GCA_024509875.1. NCBI lineage: Eukaryota > Metazoa > Mollusca > Gastropoda > Stylommatophora > Oreohelicidae > Oreohelix > Oreohelix idahoensis. The sequence continues at coordinate 77,843 of JAMPIV010010383.1, read as the reverse complement.
AACGTTTTTTCCCAAGAAGGGGCCCATAGCCTTCATTAGACAATAAATGGGATGCAGAGCCTTCATCGGGCAACCATGGGCCAAAAACGGTTAAGAAAACCCGATCTAGATTTTGCAGACGTCTTCTGTTCCAAAATTGAAAACGGATGGAAAATAAAATGACAATACTTGAAAGGTCACAGAAAATGGGTTTGACAATATGGGGTGAAAAGATAAACATAATAAAAGTAAATGCAGGAAACTATAACAAGACTGCGTTTGCAGTATTACCCCTACAAGAGACTTAAGAATAACAAATAACAGGCACAGGCTAATAAAGAGCAGCATTCCATAAAATGACAAGTATCGTATGTAAAACATCTCTGTAAATGGAAGTAAGAAAGGTAATTCTTCATCTACAAGTAGAGCTATCTTGTCTCCTGTCATATGGAAGCGTGTTATGGACAGTCAATAAACAAGCAAGAAAAGCGCTGGTAGTCAAAGACATTTCTTCCTCATTCGTCCTGAAAAGGACGTTGGTTGCGTTGTGTCCGTTTACAGCGAAGCTGCGATATCTGCACCTTTCGGCCGACACATCCGACTTCAGCACGGCATTTTTGGGACCGGGTTTGCCTTCCCACTTCGATTCCTACTCTCTCAGCCAGACTGCAGTGATGCAGCCTGTTTCCAGGACCACCACTTGGAGGTGGAGTAGGCTCTTGGTCAGCTGTGGTTCGCTGACCCTGACGCAAGCAGTCTAGCTATGGGTCGCTAACTGCATTCTCTGTTGCTGCATCTTTGAGTCCCATTTGAAACTTTAGACAACTAAAAAAAAGAGTAACAAGAATGTAAGAAAAGAGGCCTGTAGGAGAGTGAAGAGTATTACTAACATTAGCAGGAAGCACTTGTATTTCTGTGGGCACTTTATAAGAAAAGTAATAGCAAATATAACGTTACAGCCGGAACGATTGCTGTGAAATTAGATATAGGAAACAAAGGGATTAGATAAGGCGCATTTAATATTGTGGCATGGAAAGATGTTAACAACATTGTTGATGAAACACCACTGGGAACAGTAAGGTGTGGAAAGACGTGATCGCTTTCGCCAGCCAGCATGGTACTCGAGGGAGAAGAAATTACGCCGACTACAATCACGCTAACTTTCTACTTCTGATAATACCACAACTACTTTTATAAATACATGTAGCTTTTGTTAATACTACCACCACCATTGCTGATATCTTAATATGTAGTACTAACGCAGCTACTCTCTGTGCTAATACAACAACAACTACTACTACTGCTACGTCTACCACCACTACTTTTACTACCACGACCACACCACTGTCGCTATCTTAATATGCATTACTATAACTGCCACTGTTTTACTGCTATTACTATTACTACCACAGCTGTCCTTATTCTAATATACACCACTATCATTGCAAATGTTTATACTACTACTACTTCTAGTACCACTGCTATTACTATAACTACTACTACTACTATTACTAATATTACCACTACAACCACCACTGCCACTACCTTAATACACATTACCATCACCGTTACTACTTTTACTACTACTTACAAACACTATTTCCGTTTTCTCGTACATATCACAATCATTGCTACTCTTTGTACTATGCTACTACTACTACTACTACAAATACTCTCGCTTCACTTTTAATAACCGCCTGCCGAGATTCAGCGATTCTGTTTTAAGTTCGTGTTTGTAATCAGTATCGCACAAACACAAATTGTTTGTGCAATCGATACTGATCGGACTCTGCAACTTAACGACGCAAAATAAACCAGACCTTAATGCAAAACTCGTGTTTCGGCTTATGGACTGTTCTTCTCTGCTTCCGTGAATTTATTACACCCTTAGTTCCATCTGTGTGTTCATCATTTTTGCCTCATCGCTTGCCTTTCTAAGTGCGAGTGTCTTTGAGAACTTCTAGGCACTTTCCGTCAGCGTTGTCAGACGTGGCGTCAGTGAATCTTCTCTCGTGACGCGTTTGTACTTTTTGTGTGGGTAAACGTATGTTGGATTTACGCACATGCTTATATATGCGTATACGCATATGTGAGCGTCCGATCGACAGAGTGATTAGAGCGCTGCACTCTCGCGGCACAGGTGCCGTGTTTGAGTCACGGTACCGACACGCTCCAGTCTACTTAGTCGTAAATTGGTACCTGACGAGAGTCAGGAAAGGAAACGGCAGCGAGGAAGGTAATAGGTCACCCCACCTTTCAATGCTAGACCTAGTAAAATGAAACCTGTAATATTTCACTCCCCTACGTCAGTATCTGCTATGGGACTGCCTTTAGTCTCTCTACGCTTGTCATTAACGGTGTCTGAAAGCAGTGTTTTCTGTGTGTCTTAGTGCTCGTGCATGTATGTTCGTGCGGTAAAAAGCAATTCAGTAAATGTATGTCTGTTAGTGTATTTTTTGTTCAGTTGGCTACCCGAAGAGCAGCAGCTGGGAGACATTTTCAGGCCATACATGGAGGATTCCTCAGCAAAAAAGAAGTTAGCAAGAAGAAGAAGATTATTGTTATTGTTGATCAAAATTGACATCATTGCACTCCGGACAAACCCATAGGATCTCAATCTCCCTCAGTATGTGTCGAAGAGTGTAAATGCTAACTGTTCCTATAGCTCGCTGGTTGTATACACGACAGACACATCCTCTCATACGTCCTTCTCTTCTAGCCTAACGTTTGATGCCAAATTCCAACAGTCTTAACCATGATGATTCATCTATTGCAGTGTCTAATGCTGCATACCACTCCACCTATGTTCCAGTCTTGATATCTATAATTTTGTTCCTATAATTGGAAGACCTGTTGTAATATATATATATATATATATATATATATATATATATATATATATATATATATATATATATATATATATATATATATATATATATATATATATATATATATATATATATATATATATATATATATATATATATATATATATATATATATATATATATATATATATATATATAAGTAAAAAAATCATATGTAAACTTACAAACACTTGGACTTCACCATTTTCCTGCAGAAATTCTATTTCTGTATTGTCAGTACTTTACTGATCTTTGAGCCAATAAAAACCTCACGCTACACCAGGGTAGAAGACGAACGACTAAGTAAGTAAATGTCTGTTTTTGCCCTTTTAAAAAACATCCTTTATTGAGTCTCAAAAAGTCTCAAAAACAAATTTATTTACATATTAGCTGAACATATTAATCAATTTGGATGTTACAATCAGTTATCAAAATTATAAAGAAATGTAACTGCAAATACAGGGACACAGAATATGCGCGCGTACAAACACTGACATACATACATACATACGCCTACATACGATTAACACGTCAAAAAATTAAATTATAGTTAATCTAGTGTTGTAACTAGTATAAATGTGTTTTATATATATATATACATATATAGTAAAGGTATGCAACTATGTTCAGGTCTTTCGTTGGATGAAACAGAAGTTAATGATTTAATTGCAGCAATTTAAAAAAAAAATGTATTTTAACCAGTCATCTAAATCAGCAGGGGTTCTGAAAGTGGACCTTGGCATATTCCTAGGGGGCCACAGTAAATGTCATATTTCTAGGGGGCCACAGTAAATGTCATATTTCTAGAGGGCCACAGTAAATGTCATATTTCTGGTAAAGTACTTTATTTCCAGCTAACAGCAACAATGAAAAAAAGGGGGGGGGGTCACAGAGGTAAATAAGGCTCAGAAAAGAGCCATGAGCAATAAAACGTTGAGAACCCCTGATCTAAATGACAATTAAATGTCATTGCAAATAAAAGAACAAAGAACATGCTCGCGCACAAACATTCACATACCCACACATACCACATAATTATACCCACACACAATTTGAACATAAGAAAAAAAATGTTAGTGTATTTTTTCCCAATTCAAGCGTACACGCGTCTAAGTGAGCGTGGGAATTGGTTTTCGCGTGTGTTAGGAAAGGGGTGCGAACCTTTTTGAAAGCCTGTGACAAATTTGGCGACTATCTTCTAAATAATTATGTCGCGTGCCAATGGTCAATTTCGAGCAACAGATTAATATTTATAATTGTTATATTTGTATTTTACAATTGTATGACGATGCGGTTGTGCGATCTCAAGTCCACTCCGGCAGGACTGCAGTAAATTCCGTACGAGTGATATTTTCTTATTTTTCTCTCCCCTGTCATTATTAATTGGCATATTTTATGCACCATTATTTACTCTCTATGCTAAATCTAGTAGGGAGAAGTCTCTAACACTCCACTCCCCTACGGAAGTATCTGCTATGAGACTGTCTTCATCTTGTTTACCACTTCTCAGACGTATTTACGTTCCGCCAGGTGAACTAGGGTATGATCGTAACAATACTGTTGCGTGGCGAATGTTGTGTAATATTATATTATATGTGTAAATGTTCTGTAGATGAAGTCACATGTGCCACACAACGTTGAGGGTGTTGTAATTCATCTGCTTCCCAAAGGTACTATGATACCGGCCTTTGCAGAGTAGTGTGCCACCCTCAGACACCAGGGATGATGAGGCGTAGTAACTTGGTGTCTGTAGTCTGGTTTAAGTGTGATGTAAGTATATAACTTCTGTTGCCAAGGGCAGGTAGTGCTGGCACTTAAAGTATGGTGTAGACTTAGGACTGGTGTACATGTGTAAAATAGTTGCACAGTCATACAGGTACAGTTCCAACAGGAACGTCACACCAAATCACGACGTATGAAGTCAATCAAGCTTTAAACAGCAGTGATGGGTTTTTTTGCAATATATATATTGTACGCCACAATGGCAAAATGCATGGACATCGTTATGTAGAAAAACATCACAGGGATAGTACAACAGTCATTGTATCATCGAAGTAGTCGATTCAACAGGCACAGCAAACAGCATAATAATAATGTACATTATGTGCCTTTTCAGGATATCGTAAACCGCTGTTCATGTAGTCAGGTAGTAAACTTCCCCTTTCCATAAGAGCTAGTAGATATCAGCTAGGAGATTAAATCTGGTCTCCTATTTTTGACCTCAACAAGACAGGCATGTCTTTCGAGCGTCACATTATTGTTCTCTATGTTCCTTATACAGCAAAGGTATCAAACCTAGATCCATCAACAAAGTTCAGGAAGCAAGTAGTCCGTAGGACAGGCATCAATCGATGCGTGACAATATAAGTGGATCGTGAGCTGAGGAAACTCGTCATAACATAGACTTGATAATAAGGCAGGCTAAGCGAAAGTCAACATCACAAGATGGCGATAAAGTCACTTAGCAAAAAAGGATTCATTTACCTATTCATAGGGAATTAATACACAAATTCACATATGCCTCCAGGCATTAGGAATAACATGGAGATATATCATCTCAAAAAAAGGAACAACAATCATGAGAACTCCTTCCTGAATAATCTAAGCGAAGACTAGCACATAGCTACGTCTCGCCTTATCAGCTTCTCTGCTCAGACTAACCTGGGCGGAAATTGTTTAAACAACGCCACAAAAAGAGACATGCGCAGAACATGCGAATCGAATACAACTCAGCCAAATTTACGAAACGAAGAATGTTCTACGATGTTCGACTAAAGACCTTTTACCTTAAAAGGAAATGAATCTTGAAACATTGCGATTGCCAACTGTTTTCAAAGAACTGGCGATCTGAGCGCTCCATAAATGGACATGACTCAAAAATCGTTCACACAACTATCGGCAACCCTAGCTATCAAGATAAGACAACTTCTTGACGATAGCTATCAAGATTAGACGACTGTAGAAATAAAAGTGACTACAATTCCATGAGTTCCTTCCCATGCATTAAAAATTAACTATAGTCAGAATGCATGGTCAGAATAAGTTGCGACAAGTTTTTAGCAGCAACAAATACCCAGTCATTATCACCGGTCAGGAGCGAGATTCTTATCATGAAAAGACGGTCTCGCCAGATCAACATCTATAGAAGCCAATATTGTCTGTCTGAGATAGCCGTCTGAGGTGGGCAGATTACACAGGTGGTAGATGCGTTTATCGTTTCACGGAACCATCCCTGTGTGTGATTATAACGATAATCTGCCTGGAGAGACAATGTTGGCGATAGGTAGCATCTGGACATCAAATGAGTTCATAGGTGGTGTTTATGAGATAGCACAAGATGCCGGCGGAAGTCTGACGCAACGATATGAAGAGGTCACGCGTGAATATTAAATTTAATATTTTGAAACACGTGAGGGTATTATTTTTTTAATTTGAAGCACCCCTATCCACATAGTGCTGAACGAGATTCGATTGGATTGGTTGATTTGAAAGGCCGGAATATACAATGTATCTCATTGGAAAATTAGGCAGAAACACAGCTGGAATTTGAACTGGGGATTGTGAAATATAATGTAGTGAAATCAAAGTCAGTACACACTGCAGTGCAAACGTCAGACTACCGACTCATAAAAGCCAGAAAGGAAAAGGAGACATTGGACTTAGAAATTCCACAACTTTTAGTAATAGATCGAGTATTGGGCAACTTAGGAATTTACAAGTAAACCCGCATTTTTAATACAAGACTGGAAACTTAAAAAGACCAGGACAGATCTAAGTGTTTGGGAAACTTTAAAACTTAAAAAAGTAAGCCCACAGTCATAAATATGAAGACTGGAGTCCTAAGGAATTAGATCACCGTCATAAGAGAAACTTTCCCCACACCAAGTATTTCACCCGTCATAAGAGGGATTCAAAATATCCAGATGAAAGTGATTCGAGAACATATGCACCAAAATTGCTCGTGCCCATTCAAAAATCTGTGCAAGGAGATTGTGTATTCCCAAAATTTTGGGGTAAGTGTAAACAATTTATTTACGAATGTAAATTTTACAGGTTTCTTGCTAAGTGGTTATATATATATATATATATATATATATATATATATATATATATATATATATATATATATATATATATATATATATATATATATATATGAGGCTGGCAACCTCAACATATGAAAAGAAAATATTCATGAACAACTACTGCAAGAGCTGGTGATTGCTTTCTGACTAGTCGTGCGGAAACCCGACAGCAGATGTGACCACAGGACTCCGACTGGAGCAGTACTGAGTGATGATTACATCATGTGTACCTCAAGTGTAGCATATCTTTTTTGAGATGTATGTAACTCGTTAATGTTAGTTCAGGCACAAATCATATTCTCACTGTCCAGACAAATGTTACCCGTTAATCCTCAGAGAAATATTGGTGAATTTTAACCGTTTTCTCTGAGTTACTTTGTGCGTGCTCGAAAATTAAATTCTTTTTAGAGTTGAACATTGATGGGCGGACAACGGAAACGTGAGCCTGTTAGAGTGCTCCAAACAAATGAACTTTGCAGAGGGCATTTGTTTTTCTATTTTTCTAAAGTTCGTGGTTGCAAGCCATCAGACGATTTGTGGTACTAAAGCCGCTAGTGTGAGGAAAGAGCATCACCACTAACCTCCTACATTGGAAGAGCATCACATCATTGATGAACCATAGCTGCAGGACTCATCTCGAGTTAAGTCTTTTTTGTAACAGGCAACAGCAAAACAAGGACAATGTGTAAACATTTATAACGCCCGACCAAATCTCTATGAGGAAACTTTAATTTAAATTTCACCAATCTTTCCATATTTATTTTAACTGTAAAGACTAATTAATTATTAAAATTTGTACATGTTGTTTTAAAACTAAACAATCATAGTCGCTTCAGTTTTTTATGTATGAAAGATAATGCATGAGATAGAATATTTAATATATATATATAAATACCTAGACATATATTTACTTCTAACCACAGCTATACCTTATAAGAGGGATTTCGTTGGATTACACCAACTGAGGGCTTGAACGGGCTAAACCATTGCTTAAATCCTTCACAAAAGGCGACGGACCAGATATAATGCGTTAACAATTGTTCAGCCGAATGCAGCATTGTTCGTGACTTCTGGAAATATCTTGTGAAGGCTCCTTAAGGTAGAAGTGTCATTAATCTTCTATCTACATCTCTGGCAAGAGTAAGATTCCTCTTATGATGGGTGAAACACTTGGTGTGGGGAAAGTTTCTCTTATGACGGTGATCTAATTCCTTAGGACTCCAGTCTTCATATTTATGACTGTGGGCTTACTTTTTTAAGTTTTAAAGTTTCCCAAACACTTAGATCTGTCCTGGTCTTTTTAAGTTTCCAGTCTTGTATTAAAAATGCGGGTTTACTTGTAAATTCCTAAGTTGCCCAATACTCGATCTATTACTAAAAGTTGTGGAATTTCTAAGTCCAATGTCTCCTTTTCCTTTCTGGCTTTTATGAGTCGGTAGTCTGACGTTTGCACTGCAGTGTGTACTGACTTTGATTTCACTACATTATATTTCACAATCCCCAGTTCAAATTCCAGCTGTGTTTCTGCCTAATTTTCCAATGAGATACATTGTATATTCCGGCCTTTCAAATCAACCAATCCAATCGAATCTCGTTCAGCACTATGTGGATAGGGGTGCTTCAAATTAAAAAAATAATACCCTCACGTGTTTCAAAATATTAAATTTAATATTCACGCGTGACCTCTTCATATCGTTGCGTCAGACTTCCGCCGGCATCTTGTGCTATCTCATAAACACCACCTATGAACTCATTTGATGTCCAGATGCTACCTATCGCCAACATTGTCTCTCCAGGCAGATTATCGTTATAATCACACACAGGGATGGTCCCGTGAAACGATAAACGCATCTACCACCTGTGTAATCTGCCCACCTCAGACGGCTATCTCAGACAGACAATATTGGCTTCTATAGATGTTGATCTGGCGAGACAGTCTTTTCATGATAAGAATCTCGCTCCTGACCGGTGATAATGACTGGATATTTGTTGCTGCTAAAAACTTGTCGCAACTTATTCTGACCATGCATTCTGACTATAGTTAATTTTTAATGCATGGGAAGGAACTCATGGAATTGTAGTCACTTTTATTTCTACAGTCGTCTAATCTTGATAGCTATCGTCAAGAAGTTGTCTTATCTTGATAGCTAGGGTTGCCGATAGTTGTGTGAACGATTTTTGAGTCATGTCCATTTATGGAGCGCTCAGATCGCCAGTTCTTTGAAAACAGTTGGCAATCGCAATGTTTCAAGATTCATTTCCTTTTAAGGTAAAAGGTCTTTAGTCGAACATCGTAGAACATTCTTCGTTTCGTAAATTTGGCTGAGTTGTATTCGATTCGCATGTTCTGCGCATGTCTCTTTTTGTGGCGTTGTTTAAACAATTTCCGCCCAGGTTAGTCTGAGCAGAGAAGCTGATAAGGCGAGACGTAGCTATGTGCTAGTCTTCGCTTAGATTATTCAGGAAGGAGTTCTCATGATTCTTGTTCCTTTTTTTGAGATGATATATCTCCATGTTATTCCTAATGCCTGGAGGCATATGTGAATTTGTGTATTAATTCCCGATGAACAGGTAAATGAATCCTTTTTTGCTAAGTGACTTTATCGCCATCTTGTGATGTTGACTTTCTCTTAGCCTGCCTTATTATCAAGTCTATGTTATGACGAGTTTGCTCAGCTCACGATCCACTTATATTGTCACGCATCGATTGATGCCTGTCCTACGGACTACTTGCTTCCTGAACTTTGTTGATGGATCTAGGTTTGATACCTTTGCTGTATAAGGAACATAGAGAACAATAATGTGACGCTCGAAAAACATGCCTGTCTTGTTGAGGTCAAAAATAGGAGACCAGATTTAATCTCCTAGCTGATATCTACTAGCTCTTATGGAAAGGGGAAGTTTACTACCTGACTACATGAACAGCGGTTTACGATATCCTGAAAAGGCACATAATGTACATTATTATTATGCTGTTTGCTGTGCCTGTTGAATCGACTACTTCGATGATACAATGACTGTTGTACTATCCCTGTGATGTTTTTCTACATAACGATGTCCATGCATTTTGTCATTGTGGCGTACAATATATATTGCAAAAAAACAACCCATCACTGCTGTTTAAAGCTTGATTGACTTCATACGTCGTGATTTGGTGTGACGTTCCTGTTGGAACTGTACCTGTATGACTGTGCAACTATTTTACACATGTACACCAGTCCTAAGTCTACACCATACTTTAAGTGCCAGCACTACCTGCCCTTGGCAACAGAAGTTATATACTTACATCACACTTAAACCAGACTACAGACACCAAGTTACTACGCCTCATCATCCCTGGTGTCTGAGGGTGGCACACTACTCTGCAAAGGCCGGTATCATAGTACCTTTGGGAAGCAGATGAATTACAAACACCCTCAACGTTGTGTGGCACATGTGACTTCATCTACAGAACATTTTACACATATAATATAATATTACACAACATTCGCCCCGCAACAGTATTGTTACGATCATCCCCTCGTTCCCCTGGCGGAACGTAAATACGTCTGCGAAGTGGTAAACAAGAAGAAGACAGTCTCATAGCAGATACTTCCGTAGGGGAGTGGAGTGTTAGAGACTTCTCCCTACTAGATTTAGCATAGAGAGTAAATAATGGTGCATAAAATATGCCAATTAATAATGACAGGGGAGAGAAAAATAAGAAAATATCACTCGTACGGAATTTACTGCAGTCCTGCCGGAGTGGACTTGAGATCGCACAACCGCATCGTCATACAATTGTAGAATACAAATATAACAATTATAAATATTAATCTGTTGCTCGAAATTGACCATTGGCACGCGACATAATTATTTAGAAGATAGTCGCCAAATTTGTCACAGGCTTTCAAAAAGGTTCGCACCCCTTTCCTAACACACGCGAAAACCAATTCCCACGCTCACTTAGACGCGTGTACGCTTGAATTGGGAAAAAATACACTAACATTTTTTTTCTTATGTTCAAATTGTGTGTGGGTATAATTATGTGGTATGTGTGGGTATGTGAATGTTTGTGCGCGAGCATGTTCTTTGTTCTTTTATTTGCAATGACATTTAATTGTCATTTAGATCAGGGGTTCTCAACCTTTTATTGCTCATGGCTCTTTTCTGAGCCTTATTTACCTCTGTGCCCCCCCCCCCCCCCCTTTTTTTTTTCATTGTTGCTGTTAGCTGGAAATAAAGTACTTTACCAGAAATATGACATTTACTGTGGCCCTCTAGAAATATGACATTTACTGTGGCCCCCTAGAAATATGACATTTACTGTGGCCCCCTAGGAATATGCCAAGGTCCACTTTCAGAACCACTGCTGATTTAGATGACTGGTTAAAATACATTTTTTTTTTAAATTGCTGCAATTAAATCATTAACTTCTGTTTCATCCAACGAAAGACCTGAACATAGTTGCATACCTTTACTATATATATATATATATAAAACACATTTATACTAGTTACAACACTAGATTAACTATAATTTAATTTTTTGACGTGTTAATCGTATGTAGGCGTATGCATGTATGTATGTATGTATGTCAGTGTTTGTACGCGCGCATATTCTGTGTCCCTGTATTTGCAGTTACATTTCTTTATAATTTTGATAACTGATTGTAACATCCAAATTGATTAATATGTTCAGCTAATATGTAAATAAATTTGTTTTTGAGACTTTTTGAGACTCAATAAAGGATGTTTTTTAAAAGGGCAAAAACAGACATTTACTTACTTAGTCGTTCGTCTTCTACCCTGGTGTAGCGTGAGGTTTTTATTGGCTCATCATCATCATCTCAGCCCGTAACCCGTCATGGGTCGTAGGGGTGCCATGGTGGAAGCATCAGCAGACAGGGTCCTCCACTGCTCTCTATCCTCAGCAATGCGTACAAGTGTGGAAAAACCGTGTCCTGCCCATTCTTTGATGTTATCAGCCCAGGATTTTCTCTGCCTTCCTCTTCTCCGTTTACCTTCGACTGTTCCCTGAAGGATCGTTTTCGAAAGGGAGTCATGACGAGTTACATGCCCAAACCAGGCAAGCTTTCGACGTTTCACTGTTGACAAAAGTGGTTCTTGGTGGCCTGCATAGGTGTTTATCTTCTCTCTAACATAGACATTTGTTTTGTGCTCTTTATAGCAAATGCGCAAAATTCTTCTATAACATTTATGCTCGAAAGCCTGAATCCTTCGCTCCGTATCTGCAGTGAGTGTCCAGCTCTCACACCCATACAAGAGAATAGATAATACAAGTGATTTGTATAATTTGATCTTCACAGGAAAACTGATGTTACTTTTCCAGATCACATTCAACCTTGTCATGGCAGCTGAGGCCATCTCAAGTCTTGTCTTGATTTCTTTAATTGATCTTCCATCACTGCATATAGTGGACCCGAGATATTTAAAGGTGTTAACTTCTTCTAACGTTTGCCCATTTAACGTAATGTTGGTCGCAACATGTTTCTTATGGCTATTCACCAATATCTTGCTTTTTTCTATATTAATTTCCATCCCATACGTTCTTGTTACTTTCTCCAGTCTAGAGGTAAGGTCTTGAAGTTCTGATTCTGATCCAGCTATCAGATCAATATCATCAGCAAAACGTAGGTTGCACAGAGGTCGGCCTCCAATCGATATGGTTGATTTATAATCGTAGAGAGCCTCTTGCATAATATGTTCTAGATAAATATTAAAGAGCACTGGGGACAGGATACATCCCTGCCGAACTCCTACAGTTGTTTTGAAAAATTCTCCAATGTCGTTGCTTGCAAAAACAGCAGTGCTTGCGTCCTTGTATAGTGCTTCAATGATATCTATGAAGTTGGTATCAAAATTGAATTTTCTCATTACTTGCGATAAGCCTTCATGCCAGACTCGATCGAAGGCTTTTGTGAAATCGATGAAGTTATGGTATAAATCGTGTTGATGTTGGAGATGTTTTTCGATAAGTAATCTAATATTGAAGATTTGTTCTGAGGTACTTCTTTTTGGTCTAAAGCCAGCCTGTTCCTCTGACAAGATTTCTTCTGATTTTTCTGTTACTCTTGTGCTGAAGGGTGGATATTGGAAGATGGAATATAATGGATTTGTAAGTTTACATATGATTTATATATATATATATATATATATATATATATATATATATATATATATATATATATATATATATATATATATATATATATATATATATATATATATATATATATATATATATATATATATATATATATATATATATATATATATATATATATATATATATATATATTACAACAGGTCTTCCAATTATAGGAACAAAATTATAGATATCAAGACTGGAACATAGGTGGAGTGGTATGCAGCATTAGAGACTGCAATAGATGAATCATCATGGTTAAGACTGTTGGAATTTGGCATCAAACGTTAGGCTAGAAGAGAAGGACGTATGAGAGGATGTGTCTGTCGTGTATACAACCAGCGAGCTATAGGAACAGTTAGCATTCACACTCTTCGACACATACTGAGGGAGATTGAGATCCTATGGGTTTGTCCGGAGTGCAATGATGTCAATTTTGATCAACAATAACAATAATCTTCTTCTTCTTGCTAACTTCTTTTTTGCTGAGGAATCCTCCATGTATGGCCTGAAAATGTCTCCCAGCTGCTGCTCTTCGGGTAGCCAACTGAACAAAAAATACACTAACAGACATACATTTACTGAATTGCTTTTTACCGCACGAACATACATGCACGAGCACTAAGACACACAGAAAACACTCACAATTACGCGCGCGTTCCTGACTCTCGTCAGGTACCAATTTACGACTAAGTAGACTGGAGCGTGTCGGTACCGTGACTCAAACACGGCACCTGTGCCGCGAGAGTGCAGCGCTCTAATCACTCTGTCGATCGGACGCTCACATATGCGTATACGCATATATAAGCATGTGCGTAAATCCAACATACGTTTACCCACACAAAAAGTACAAACGCGTCACGAGAGAAGATTCACTGACGCCACGTCTGACAACGCTGACGGAAAGTGCCTAGAAGTTCTCAAAGACACTCGCACTTAGAAAGGCAAGCGATGAGGCAAAAATGATGAACACACAGATGGAACTAAGGGTGTAATAAATTCACGGAAGCAGAGAAGAACAGTCCATAAGCCGAAACACGAGTTTTGCATTAAGGTCTGGTTTATTTTGCGTCGTTAAGTTGCAGAGTCCGATCAGTATCGATTGCACAAACAATTTGTGTTTGTGCGATACTGATTACAAACACGAACTTAAAACAGAATCGCTGAATCTCGGCAGGCGGTTATTAAAAGTGAAGCGAGAGTATTTGTAGTAGTAGAAGTAGTAGCATAGTACAAAGAGTAGCAATGATTGTGATATGTACGAGAAAACGGAAATAGTGTTTGTAAGTAGTAGTAAAAGTAGTAACGGTGATGGTAATGTGTGTTAAGGTAGTGGCAGTGGTGGTTGTAGTGGTAATATTAGTATTAGTAGTAGTAGTAGTTATAGTAATAGCAGTGGTACTAGAAGTAGTAGTAGTATAAACATTTGCAAGGATAGTGGTGTATATTAGAATAAGGACAGTTGTGGTAGTAATAGTAATAGCAGTAAAACAGTGGCAGTTATAGTAATGCATATTAAGATAGCGACAGTGGTGTGGTCGTGGTAGTAAAAGTAGTGGTGGTAGACGTAGCAGTAGTAGTTGTTGTTGTTGTTGTTGTATTAGCACAAAGAGTAGCTGCGTTAGTACTACATATTAAGATATAAGCAATGGTGGTGGTAGTATTAACAAAAGCTACATGTATTTATAAAAGTAGTTGTGGTATTATCAGAAGTAGAAAGTTAGCGTGATTGTAGTCGGCGTAATTTCTTCTCCTTTGAGTACCATGCTGGCTGGCGAAAGCGATCACGTCTTTCCACATCTTACTGTTCCCAGTGGTGTTTCATCAACAATGTTGTTAACATCTTTCCATGCCACAATATTAAATGCGCCTTATCTAATCCCTTTGTTGTCCTATATCTAATTTCACAGCAATCGTTCCGGCTGTAACGTTATATTTGCTATTACTTTTCTTATAAAGTGCCCACAGAAATACAAGTGCTTCCTGCTAATGTTAGTAATACTCTTCACTCTCCTACAGGCCTCTTTTCTTACATTCTTGTTACTCTTTTTTTTAGTTGTCTAAAGTTTCAAATGGGACTCAAAGATGCAGCAATAGAGAATGCAGTTAGCGACCCATAGCTAGACTGCTTGCGTCAGGGTCAGCGAACCACAGCTGACCAAGAGCCTACTCCACCTCCAAGTGGTGGTCCTGGAAACAGGCTGCATCACTGCAGTCTGGCTGAGAGAGTAGGAATCGAAGTGGGAAGGCAAACCCGGTCCCAAAAATGCCGTGCTGAAGTCGGATGTGTCGGCCGAAAGGTGCAGATATCGCAGCTTCGCTGTAAACGGACACAACGCAACCAACGTCCTTTTCAGGACGAATGAGGAAGAAATGTCTTTGACTACCAGCGCTTTTCTTGCTTGTTTATTGACTGTCCATAACTCGCTTCCATATGACAGGAGACAAGATAGCTCTACTTGTAGATAGCAGGGTGAATAGTGACTATGGTGCCTAGATAGCAGGGTGAATAGTGACTATGGTGCCTAGATAGCAGGGTGAATAGTGACTATGGTTCCTAGATAGCATGGTGAATAGTGACTATGGTGCCTAGATAGCAGGGTGAATCGTGACTATGGTGCCTAGATAGCAGGGTGAATAGTAACTATAGTGCCTAGATAGCAGGGTGAATAGTGACTATGGTGCCTAGATAGCAGGATGAATAGTGATTATGGTGCCTAGATAGCAGGGTGAATAGTGACTATGGTGCCTAGATAGCAGGGTGAATAGTGACTATGGTGCCTAGATAGCAGGGTGAATAGTGACTATGGTGCCTAGATAGCAGGGTGAATCGTGACTATGTGTTACCGTATATTTACGGCCTCCACGAATGTTATGTCCTTTTTTATGTGACCACAAATGTTATACTACAAATGTTAAGGTGGGATTTACGTATGATATGTAGGAACGGGACAATCTCCTTCCTGTGTACTGTTGTAGTCCGTCCGACCTGGGCCAAGCAGCTTTGTTATGCATGAATAGCTCACCAGGCGTTGAGGCGCTGAAAGGGTGTCATGTTGACATTCGAACATCAGACATTTCATGTATGTAAGGTACTCGTAGGCTGTGTGGTTGACAAATGAGGTGGGTGTGTAGAGACACGAATGCGTATAGGATCTTTGATATGTAAATAAGGCACCCACTCACTCACATGCAGTAGTCAGTAATTGTAGGAAACTGCTGGAACTTTCAATCATTTAATTACGTGACACAGTGACATCAACAGGTACAGTCAAATGGACGAGAATCAGGACACATCATGTATATTGTATATGACTGGCAAAACATCTGGTAAATAAAGCTTGAACCACTCATCTATAAGGACGTTATCGACAATGGTCTGTCCTTTAACTACTGTTCATAGGTGGTAATAATTAATAACATCGAACATCATCAGTTCTGTATAGCTCGTAGGTATGATGCTAATAACGCTGGCTTGACAACCATTCTTTTCCTACTGTAGCTCAGGGCCCCCCTGACTGAACGCGTCAGGTAGTCCTTAAACAAATATAGTTGCTTAATATGGAAGTCTGAGAACTTGATAATAAAGTAAAGACTTCATCTGGTTCCACCTTTCAGGTACTTCTTCTTCTGCTCAAAATTATAGGCCGTAATGACGGGCCTTATAATGGTTGATAAACAACTGTACATTTTTCCATAGGCATGTATTATCTTTCATGCTGAAACATACCGCCGTCCTGCGGGTTTCATAACAATATATGGTTATTGTGCTTCTATAAAGTACTTCAATGAATAGACCTAACTGGCTACGTCAAGCATACATAATGGACTCTGGATCCCAAGAACTGTGAGCGCTACTCACAGGTTCATACTAAATGTTCTGCAAACTTTGCGTAATAATAAAGTAATTTTACGTTGGACAGAATTCCAAACACTACACAAATAACACCTGTCGTCATTCCAGACTCTGGGGAATCACTAATATGACAAGACTATCTTTTCCCCAGATAATGCAGAGAAGACACAACGGACATCTTCGTCCGGCAGAAACCAGCTCATAACTCTCACAGACGGAAGTCTGCTCGGTTCGCGCTAAAAGCTAGCGCATGCGTAGACAGAACAGATTTGAGAACAGTTAACTATCCCGTCTTAAGAAAGAATAAACACAGGGAAGGTAACCCCTAATCAACATGTGTCAGGGAGTTAACATACAGTTCTGTACCTTCGATTATCAAAAATATAAAATAGATTTACATTTTCTGGAACCGACAAAAATGACGGTAACACTATGGTACCTAGATAGCAGGAAGAATAGTCACGATTTCCATTAGCGAGGCGGTGTTGCTGTTCGGAAGATCCTGGGTTCAGGTCCCTGGTAAGCCTGTCACTTCTGTTGTTTTTCTGTTGTTTAGTTTTCTATTCTTTATTTCTTACGGGTTTTCTAATATTTATTTACTGTTTACAGGCCTCGGGTTTCCCTTCCTTATGTGTTATAAATGTTTATACAATACCAAAACCTACCCTCTGTCCTGTACTTACTGTTCTTAGTCACTAGACACATTTATTAGTACATTTACTAGACACAGTATTAAGGTCTTTGTCTTGTGTGGTCTGACCTATACTGTATAATAGGGGAACAACAGAAGTGATTGCGTCATTAATAGGCTGGACTGCTCATGGTAAATTTCCGGTGTTATGTGTTGCGGGTCGCACTAATGACCCGTCATCGAAGCATCATTTTTGGTGATGCCTAGATGGCAGGGAGGATAGTGTGATTCGCTTGCATAGCTAGGCGGGATTGTCGCACGGAAGGTCCCGGGTAAGCCACTCACGTCTGCTGTTTTTCTGTTGTCTAGTTTTATACTTCTTTATTTCTTACAAGTGCCTGAAAACATACCTTTATGTTTGTCTAATATTTATTTCTTACAAGTGCCTTCAATGACCTATTTATGTGTATTTATTTATTTAATGTTTACAGGCCTGGCGGTTCTCTCTATTTATTTATTAATTACAATAAAGACATTTTTGAAAAATGAAACCAACAAACAGAACACATTTTTTTTTTAAATAAAGAGAAATTGTCAAGGTCACAAGTGTGTATCAATATTTGAAAAATAAAAATTTCTGCTTGTTCAAATCCCATTCATGATGATTACATGGGAAGTGAAGGGTGATAACTTAGTAGACACGGATTCAGTAGATCTATCCCTCCCCAAATAAAAGTAATGCTCCGAAACAATTCCTACCAATTGGGGGGTTGTTTATGAATTCCTCTGGTCTGATCAGTGGCGTAGCCATAATGTAAGGGACTCCCGTGCACAAATTAAATATGAGCCCTCAGTGGCTCAATACTTGCCGTATGAAAAATGAAACCACAGTGTGACGTTTAGTTTCGTCTTCCATGTTACGCCATATCACGTTACGCTTTTTGAGATGATTAGATAATTAACCCCCTGTGTGAGTCCGTCGCAGTCCATATAGTGAGGCATAATCATTATTATCCAAATATCACCGTCCATGGGATCCAATAAAGATGAAGATGCTATTAACACATCCCCGAATTTTACATCTGAAAATGTAAGCGGACACTAGCGATACACTTTAAAACGCCGCCATCTTGGCCGGCTTCACCACAAAGATCACTCACATTCCGGAGCCTCCGGGCGCTCGGGACGTAGCCAGGGGCGGTAGTTACGCCACTGGTTCTGATGACGCCTTGTTATAACATTCTCCTGTCAGATTCCTGCCGGTGTATAAGTGATGACCAGACAAATACGCTGTCCACTGGCAAGCCTGCATTAACTCATATTTGTGCTTATTAACACATGTAGTCACGTATTCGTAAACATTTGCACACATAACTGTTCCCGGTACAGGAATTAGCCTAATGTGTTTGCGGGGCCTTTTTGTTACGAGTCAACACTGAGCTAGGGGACGCCATCACTTCCAAGTTTATAATGCATGTTTATCCCACTTTATGTCCTTACCTTTCTCTTTTAAAAAATATAAAAAATCCTGCCATTTTAATAATTTTTTTTGAAAAATAAAGGAATGTTTGTTCTGATACATTGGCATACATTTTAGTATTAAGTGCTTTAGGAGTTCACGAAGATATAGTTAAAATGTTGTGCGTGGAACAGTGTTTGCTTTATGTTGGGTTTTTATTTCTTTCATTTTCTAAAACTGGGGTGGCACAGTGGTTAGTGCACGGGCTTCCTAGCTCGGTGGTCCACGGTTCGATACCCAGTTGAGGTGGGATTTATTTTAGACCGCAAACGGCTCCGGGTCGACCCAGCCTTCATGAACTGGGTACTACCAGTGTAACCAGTCAAAATTTTGAAAAAAGCCATGATAAAACGTAACATAAAAGCCAAGAAAAGCCAAGCGTATATATATATATATATATATATATATATATATATATATATATATATATATATATATATATATATATATATATATATATATATATATATATATATATATATATATATATATATATATATATATATATATATATATATATATATATATATATATATATATATATATACATATATATATATATATATATATATATATATATATATATATATATATATATATATATATATATATATATATATATATATATATATATATATATATATATATATATATATATATATATATATATATATATATATATATATATATATATATACGAGGGGCATTCAGAAAGTAATGCACCACATCATTTTTCTCAGCTAATAATGAAGATAGAAGCATGAAATTTTGCACACTTCAAATATAGCATGTGCCAATTGTGTGCACCAAATTGCACCGCAACCGGCCAAATAATACGGCTGCCCTAAACCGTTGAAATTTAGCGTGTTAGCAACATGCGTTATAAACAGCGAATTGTGATAGAATTTCTCGTTGCAGAGAAGGAAACTGTTGTGAATATTCACAAACGTCTATGTGATGTGTGTGGAAGTTTTGCAGTCGACAGGAGTACAGTCAGTCGCTGGGTTCAGAGAATCAAATAATCAGGAAGTGGAGATACGGAGCTGCTTGATCGGCCGCGCTGTGGACGTCCTGCCACAGCCACCAACGCAGAAATGTTGAAATGCGCTGAGGGCATTATTCTTACTGATAGGCGAATCACTACTCAACAATTGGCCTTACAGCTGTCAGTCAGCATTGGTAGTGCAAATGCAGTTATTAAAAACTCTCGGATTTTCTAAGGTTTGCGCAAGATGGGTTCCTCGAAGTCTCACAAATGACCACCGATTGCAAAGGAAAGCAATTTCTTCTGAATTGTTGGAGCGTTTCAATGCTGATGGAGAGAACGTTTTGGCTAAGATCGTTACAGGTGACGAAACCTGGGCACATCATTTTGAACCTGAGATAAAAAGACAGTCAATGGAGTGGCACGATCCGCAACCACCAAGAAGAAAGAAATTCAAGACAATTCCTTCAGCTGGAAAGGTCATGATCACTGTCTTTTGGGACATTGAAGGTGTGATTCTTGTGGACGTTATGCCAAGAGGAGAGACAATCAATTCGCAAGCTTACATTAAGACATTGAACAAACTCAATCAACGTTTTCGCAGAGTTCGGCCGCACAAGAATCAAACAGACCTGCTTCTCCTTCACGACAATGCATGCCCTCACACAAGTCTGGCAACACGGGAAGCAATCACTAAATTGGGTTGGACTGTACTACCCCATCCACCCTATAGTCCCGATTTGGCACCCTCTGATTTTCATCTATTTGGTCCACTTAAAGATGCACTCCGTGGGACAAGGTTTGAAGATGATGAAGGAGTGATTCATGCAGCGAAGAAATGACTACATGATCAAGACAAAATCTTTTACGGGCTAGGAATACATGCACTTGTTTCGCGCTGGCATAAAGCCGTACAAGTTGATGGGGATTATGTTGAATAATACCTATGTTTACATGACATATCCATGTATATTGTGTATAAATTTCATGCTTTTTGAATAAACAGCTCCTGAGAAAAACGATGTGGTGCATTACTTTCTGAACGCCCCTCGTATATATATATGAGTGTATGAATGTATATATATCTGTGAAAAATGTATTTTAATATATTAAATAAAAATATAATAATTTCAATATATCGTATTTAACCAAAAAAATTACTGTTCCAAAGATCTAACATAACATTCTATATCGACACTAAAAACAGTCTATTTATTGAAAAATGTCCATGCCATTGAATGTTTTAGAAAATTATTAAAATATTAAAGTTAATTATGTCAATCTTCCAGAAACAGTTTTAAGCAGTAATCGAATCATAAACATCATCCTCTTCTGGCAGCATGACGAAAGTTGAATGTCTCGATTTCTCTCTCACTCTTTCTAAGTAACGATGATAACTACGTCCTTCTACAACGTCAGCAATCAAAGATTTTGGTGGTGTCCAGGAGGAGTGACATTCAACACATTTTCTTGGTATGGCTTGCTTTGCTAACAACCTATTTGTGGCAGTGAGGGCATAAACCGCACATAAATTTCGAAAGCAGTCCAAACTCCAAATGATTATTCCCATCTCAACTTAAACCAGAAAGTTCCAGGTTCAAGATTAGCCATGTTTTGAAGGTACTCTTTTGAATTTGGCAGAAGTTTCCATTGGTCCTGTCAATTGTCTAGTTCACTCTCAGATACCAATGCAGGGAATTTTGACGCCAGTGGGATTAATGATCTTAAACGCTTGTTACTTGACAAGGACTCCTCGACATCCAGAACTCTCATTTGAGCCAAAACACCATCGTTTGAAAGAGGAAAGTGTTTCCTTATCTGATCACATAAATCTGTTAAAAATGCATAATTTTGTTACAAATAATTAGCTAGTTTGACATATATTTGACTTACTGACACACGCTCAGAATGTCCCCCCAAAAAGCCAAGGTCCTCAGAAAAAAGCCAAGATCCCAAGATTTGAACGAAAAAACCCAGATCTTGGGGGGAAAAGCCAAGGTGTGGTAACGGTGGGTACCACAGCAACTCTGGGAAGGTTAAGGCGGCCGGCGTGATGCTGACAACATCACCCCTAGTGTGCCGATGGTCAAGAAAATATAGGCTAACACCATATTCCCAATATGCCTCAATAGGCGTGTAATGGGATTCTTTACCTTTATTGTCTTAAACACAGGTGGCCCTAGATTTTTTTATATATGGTGTAAGGTCTCGTGATGGCCCCCCCCCCCCCCCCCCCCCTTTCCCAATTGCCTTACTGTGTTGTACTCTTACGAGACTCAGTTGCATGCTATTGAGTTGGATCACGCTGTGATTTCCTTAAGGGATGTTCATGATACACATGACGTGTGTTTCAGGGTTTGTGTGGGTAAAGTAGTGAATGGTTGTTATGGTTGAATACCACTAGCGTTGTGAGATGCGCGCTTTTCATGGTCATGTGTTATTTCTAAAGTAATATGCTTGTAGTGCTGTTCAGGGCTGTCATACATTTATGAGATTCATGTGAGCCCGCGGAGAGCATGTTGGGTAGTGAACTGTCTGTATGACGGAGAGTATTTTGCAATGTTAAAGAGAGTTGTGTGACTGACAGTTGCGGAAGACTCCTTCACAGCAGGATGTGATGTTATAACGGGTCGAAGGTGATGTTATTGTATCTGAAGTGATTATTGTTAGACTGTAGAGTCTAGAAGTGATGTTAGAATGCGCAATGGTTTTCATGCGCTAGAAGTGATGTTATAGGGCGTAGATGTAAGTTGTATACACGAGGAGACGATGCCGCGTCTGTGTTGACTTTAGGAGTTATATGTAGTCAGACGTTATTAGTGGTTGATCTGACTAGGAGATTTCTGGTGCGAGGTGTATGCCGCATTAGAGGAGGCCAAGATAGAAGTAAGGCGACTGCGTGCAAGAATGCCAGCAGGTGTCAGTATCAGTCATGTTACGATGAGCAGTGTAACATGAGATGTGTCTGAAGCCATTGTTAGGTGCTACCGGCTTGTTATTCGAATGTTAGCCATATGCGATGTTACCGATGTCCAGGATTCTGTATTGATGAAATATATATGTACATAGGACTGTACAACAGACTTCTGCTGAGTTTATGAACAAGGCGTCGCTAGTGAGACTGTTTGTTGTGATCACCCAAGAATTATCATAACCCAGTTTGAGGACAACAAGTCCCGTTTAAATAACGTGGGACATATGTTACATTTGGTTCGTAACAGGGATGTTTGGTGTAGCATTTTACAGTTGCATACTACAATTTTTTTTCACGATCTTATGGCGTGTAATGTGTTTTTTTCTTTATAACAAATTACAGATGGGTGCTGAATACGTTATTTTTTGAAGAAAACATATATACTATAGGAATGGAATAATCGAAAAACTTTCCATTTAAGAAATGCAATCAATGTGAGAAAATACCAGGTAGGAGAGGAAGAGGAAGGCAGAGAAAGATGTATGTGGAAAGCTTAAACAACTGGACAACAAACAACAGCATGGGCAACAACAACCTCATTAGACTATCAAAAGACAGAGAAGATTTGAGTGTCATGATCGCCAATGTCTGTTCCAGAACAGGCACCTGAAGAAGAAGAATCAATGTCAAAGGTCAAGGTAGTCTTATAGCAGATACTGCCATAAAGGAATGAAGTGTTAGAGACTTCCTCTACTAGGACGAGCATAGAGAGGTGGTGTAACCATACCCTTTCTCGCTGCTGTTTCCTTCCCTGACTCAGAAACATATTCAGGTACCCATTTACAGCTGGATAGACTGGAGCGTGATGATACCGTGAATCAAATTCGGCACCTTTGCTGACAAAGATCGGTCTAACCACTCTGTTCATCGGTCGATCGAAATCAATGTACACATTACAATAAAATATTATGTACTTCAACTCAGAAACAATTCAGATTCATTAGTTCTTTAAACATTTTAATTTTAAAACCATTTTTTTTTTTATTAAAATCATTTCGGCGCATCCCTCCGTACGAAAGCCGGCCCAAGTCTTACACTTGTGAGACTTGAGAGTAATCAGACAGCGGTCAGGGGGGTTCGACATCTTTACTATTTCTTGCAGGTAAAAAAATGAAAGTTGTATTTACTCTTACAAAAAACTTTCTAAATTTGTTTCAAAGAACGAGAATTCAGGCTTCAATAGCAAGGGTTTCAATCCGAAATATTTAGTTTCTAATACTGAATAGCCTCCCTTATCACGTGCAAATTATCATGCTCTTGCAATTGAAGTACAGTATTATGATATCATTCAGTCATTACTCTTTGGCTTCATGAGGACTTTCTACAAATTAGTGACAAGCCTTCATGATCTGTCCTTCTCTTATTTGCCCTTTGTAAGTCTGTCTCTGGTTGTCTTCTTAATGTGTTTTTCGGTCTTCCTTCCCCTGTCTTGCGGATTCCAGAACGCGGATTGCCTTATAATGCGATTAAAGCAATCAGTGTGTGCATACTCCAAGGCCAGCGTCTTCTTCTCATTTCCTAGTGCACAGTGTTGCCAGTTTTATATTGGTGACCTTCTTGTACCCTTCGGTTCTAGCATACCTCTATTTATGTCAGTCTGGGACATTTTGATTGTTGTGTCTGTTGTTGTCTATATTTCAGAACCAGACGTCTTTGACATGTGAATTACTTACTTACTTAGTCGTTCCTCTTCTACCCAGGGGTGTAGATGTTTGACAGAGAGAGAGCCATCTTCTTCTTGGCCAGGTTCAGATCCAGACTTATGAGTCGAGGAGTCTTATTTTTGTGTTGTAGGTGATTGCTTTTGATTTCCAAAATGGTTTCCAATGCAGTGAAATCCTCTCTTGTTTTATTTTCATTCCGTTTATCCAACTTTGCGTATATTGCTGCCAAATGTAGCCATCAGGTCACATCTTGGACGTGTTCTCCAAGTGCTGTCTTGTTATCATCTGCTGCATTTATCCTCATAATCCTTGTTTTTCTTGTGGATTTTCAGACCCAGTTATTTATTTACTTACTACTTAGTCGTTCCTCTTCTACCCTGTCAAGTAACAAGCGTTTAAGATCATTAATCCCACTGGCGTCAAAATTCCCTGCATTGGTATCTGAGAGTGAACTAGACAATTGACAGGACCAATGGAAACTTCTGCCAAATTCAAAAGAGTACCTTCAAAACATGGCTAATCTTGAACCTGGAACTTTCTGGTTTAAGTTGAGATGGGAATAATCATTTGGAGTTTGGACTGCTTTCGAAATTTATGTGCGGTTTATGCCCTCACTGCCACAAATAGGTTGTTAGCAAAGCAAGCCATACCAAGAAAATGTGTTGAATGTCACTCCTCCTGGACACCACCAAAATCTTTGATTGCTGACGTTGTAGAAGGACGTAGTTATCATCGTTACTTAGAAAGAGTGAGAGAGAAATCGAGACATTCAACTTTCGTCATGCTGCCAGAAGAGGATGATGTTTATGATTCGATTACTGCTTAAAACTGTTTCTGGAAGATTGACATAATTAACTTTAATATTTTAATAATTTTCTAAAACATTCAATGGCATGGACATTTTTCAATAAATAGACTGTTTTTAGTGTCGATATAGAATGTTATGTTAGATCTTTGGAACAGTAATTTTTTTGGTTAAATACGATATATTGAAATTATTATATTTTTATTTAATATATTAAAATACATTTTTCACAGATATATATACATTCATACACTCATATATATATACGAGGGGCGTTCAGAAAGTAATGCACCACATCGTTTTTCTCAGGAGCTGTTTATTCAAAAAGCATGAAATTTATACACAATATACATGGATATGTCATGTAAACATAGGTATTATTCAACATAATCCCCATCAACTTGTACGGCTTTATGCCAGCGCGAAACAAGTGCATGTATTCCTAGCCCGTAAAAGATTTTGTCTTGATCATGTAGTCATTTCTTCGCTGCATGAATCACTCCTTCATCATCTTCAAACCTTGTCCCACGGAGTGCATCTTTAAGTGGACCAAATAGATGAAAATCAGAGGGTGCCAAATCGGGACTATAGGGTGGATGGGGTAGTACAGTCCAACCCAATTTAGTGATTGCTTCCCGTGTTGCCAGACTTGTGTGAGGGCATGCATTGTCGTGAAGGAGAAGCAGGTCTGTTTGATTCTTGTGCGGCCGAACTCTGCGAAAACGTTGATTGAGTTTGTTCAATGTCTTAATGTAAGCTTGCGAATTGATTGTCTCTCCTCTTGGCATAACGTCCACAAGAATCACACCTTCAATGTCCCAAAAGACAGTGATCATGACCTTTCCAGCTGAAGGAATTGTCTTGAATTTCTTTCTTCTTGGTGGTTGCGGATCGTGCCACTCCATTGACTGCCTTTTTATCTCAGGTTCAAAATGATGTGCCCAGGTTTCGTCACCTTAACGATCTTAGCCAAAACGTTCTCTCCATCAGCATTGAAACGCTCCAACAATTCAGAAGAAATTGCTTTCCTTTGCAATCGGTGGTCATTTGTGAGACTTCGAGGAACCCATCTTGCGCAAACCTTAGAAAATCCGAGAGTTTTTAATAACTGCATTTGCACTACCAATGCTGACTGACAGCTGTAAGGCCAATTGTTGAGTAGTGATTCGCCTATCAGTAAGAATAATGCCCTCAGCGCATTTCAACATTTCTGCGTTGGTGGCTGTGGCAGGACGTCCACAGCGCGGCCGATCAAGCAGCTCCGTATCTCCACTTCCTGATTATTTGATTCTCTGAACCCAGCGACTGACTGTACTCCTGTCGACTGCAAAACTTCCATACACATCACATAGACGTTTGTGAATATTCACAACAGTTTCCTTCTCTGCAACGAGAAATTCTATCACAATTCGCTGTTTATAACGCATGTTGCTAACACGCTAAATTTCAACGGTTTAGGGCAGCCGTATTATTTGGCCGGTTGCGGTGCAATTTGGTGCACACAATTGGCACATGCTATATTTGAAGTGTGCAAAATTTCATGCTTCTATCTTCATTATTAGCTGAGAAAAATGATGTGGTGCATTACTTTCTGAATGCCCCTCGTATATATATATATATATATATATATATATATATATATATATATATATATATATATATATATATATATATATATATATATATATATATATATATATATATATATATATATATATATATATATATATATATATATATATATATATATATATATGTATATATATGTATATATATGTATATATATGTATATATATGTATATATATATGTATATATATATATATATATATATATATATATATATATATATATATATATATATATATATATATATATATATATATATATATATATATATATATATATATATATATATATATATATATATATATATATATATATATATATATATACGCTTGGCTTTTCTTGGCTTTTATGTTACGTTTTATCATGGCTTTTTTCAAAATTTTGACTGGTTACACTGGTAGTACCCAGTTCATGAAGGCTGGGTCGACCCGGAGCCGTTTGCGGTCTAAAATAAATCCCACCTCAACTGGGTATCGAACCGTGGACCACCGAGCTAGGAAGCCCGTGCACTAACCACTGTGCCACCCCAGTTTTAGAAAATGAAAGAAATAAAAACCCAACATAAAGCAAACACTGTTCCACGCACAACATTTTAACTATATCTTCGTGAACTCCTAAAGCACTTAATACTAAAATGTATGCCAATGTATCAGAACAAACATTCCTTTATTTTTCAAAAAAAATTATTAAAATGGCAGGATTTTTTATATTTTTTTAAAAGAGAAAGGTAAGGACATAAAGTGGGATAAACATGCATTATAAACTTGGAAGTGATGGCGTCCCCTAGCTCAGTGTTGACTCGTAACAAAAAGGCCCCGCAAACACATTAGGCTAATTCCTGTACCGGGAACAGTTATGTGTGCAAATGTTTACGAATACGTGACTACATGTGTTAATAAGCACAAATATGAGTTAATGCAGGCTTGCCAGTGGACAGCGTATTTGTCTGGTCATCACTTATACACCGGCAGGAATCTGACAGGAGAATGTTATAACAAGGCGTCATCAGAACCAGTGGCGTAACTACCGCCCCTGGCTACGTCCCGAGCGCCCGGAGGCTCCGGAATGTGAGTGATCTTTGTGGTGAAGCCGGCCAAGATGGCGGCGTTTTAAAGTGTATCGCTAGTGTCCGCTTACATTTTCAGATGTAAAATTCGGGGATGTGTTAATAGCATCTTCATCTTTATTGGATCCCATGGACGGTGATATTTGGATAATAATGATTATGCCTCACTATATGGACTGCGACGGACTCACACAGGGGGTTAATTATCTAATCATCTCAAAAAGCGTAACGTGATATGGCGTAACATGGAAGACGAAACTACATTATGGCTACGCCACTGATCAGACCAGAGGAATTCATAAACAACCCCCCAATTGGTAGGAATTGTTTCGGAGCATTACTTTTATTTGGGGAGGGATAGATCTACTGAATCCGTGTCTACCAAGTTTTCACCCTTCACTTCCCATGTAATCATCAGGAATGGGATTTGAACAAGCAGAAATTTTTATTTTTCAAATATTGATACACACTTGTGACCTTGACAATTTCTCTTTATTTAAAAAAAAAATGTGTTCTGTTTGTTGGTTTCATTTTTCAAAAATGTCTTTATTGTAATTAATAAATAAATAGAGAGAACCGCCAGGCCTGTAAACATTAAATAAATAAATACACATAAATAGGTCATTGAAGGCACTTGTAAGAAATAAATATTAGACAAACATAAAGGTATGTTTTCAGGCACTTGTAAGAAATAAAGAAGTATAAAACTAGACAACAGAAAAACAGCAGACGTGAGTGGCTTACCCGGGACCTTCCGTGCGACAATCCCGCCTAGCTATGCAAGCGAATCACACTATCCTCCCTGCCATCTAGGCATCACCAAAATGATGCTTCGATGACGGGTCATTAGTGCGACCCGCAACACATAACACCGGAAATTTACCATGAGCAGTCCAGCCTATTAATGACGCAATCACTTCTGTTGTTCCCCTATTATACAGTATAGGTCAGACCACACAAGACAAAGACCTTAATACTGTGTCTAGTAAATGTACTAATAAATGTGTCTGGTGACTAAGAACAGTAAGTACAGGACAGAGGGTAGGTTTTGGTATTGTATAAACATTTATAACACATAAGGAAGGGAAACCCGAGGCCTGTAAACAGTAAATAAATATTAGAAAACCCGTAAGAAATAAAGAATAGAAAACTAAACAACAGAAAAACAACAGAAGTGACAGGCTTACCAGGGACCTGAACCCAGGATCTTCCGAACAGCAACACCGCCTCGCTAATGGAAATCGTGACTATTCTTCCTGCTATCTAGGTACCATAGTGTTACCGTCATTTTTGTCGGTTCCAGAAAATGTAAATCTATTTTATATTTTTGATAATCGAAGGTACAGAACTGTATGTTAACTCCCTGACACATGTTGATTAGGGGTTACCTTCCCTGTGTTTATTCTTTCTTAAGACGGGATAGTTAACTGTTCTCAAATCTGTTCTGTCTACGCATGCGCTAGCTTTTAGCGCGAACCGAGCAGACTTCCGTCTGTGAGAGTTATGAGCTGGTTTCTGCCGGACGAAGATGTCCGTTGTGTCTTCTCTGCATTATCTGGGGAAAAGATAGTCTTGTCATATTAGTGATTCCCCAGAGTCTGGAATGACGACAGGTGTTATTTGTGTAGTGTTTGGAATTCTGTCCAACGTAAAATTACTTTATTATTACGCAAAGTTTGCAGAACATTTAGTATGAACCTGTGAGTAGCGCTCACAGTTCTTGGGATCCAGAGTCCATTATGTATGCTTGACGTAGCCAGTTAGGTCTATTCATTGAAGTACTTTATAGAAGCACAATAACCATATATTGTTATGAAACCCGCAGGACGGCGGTACGTTTCAGCATGAAAGATAATACATGCCTATGGAAAAATGTACAGTTGTTTATCAACCATTATAAGGCCCGTCATTACGGCCTATAATTTTGAGCAGAAGAAGAAGTACCTGAAAGGTGGAACCAGATGAAGTCTTTACTTTATTATCAAGTTCTCAGACTTCCATATTAAGCAACTATATTTGTTTAAGGACTACCTGACGCGTTCAGTCAGGGGGGCCCTGAGCTACAGTAGGAAAAGAATGGTTGTCAAGCCAGCGTTATTAGCATCATACCTACGAGCTATACAGAACTGATGATGTTCGATGTTATTAATTATTACCACCTATGAACAGTAGTTAAAGGACAGACCATTGTCGATAACGTCCTTATAGATGAGTGGTTCAAGCTTTATTTACCAGATGTTTTGCCAGTCATATACAATATACATGATGTGTCCTGATTCTCGTCCATTTGACTGTACCTGTTGATGTCACTGTGTCACGTAATTAAATGATTGAAAGTTCCAGCAGTTTCCTACAATTACTGACTACTGCATGTGAGTGAGTGGGTGCCTTATTTACATATCAAAGATCCTATACGCATTCGTGTCTCTACACACCCACCTCATTTGTCAACCACACAGCCTACGAGTACCTTACATACATGAAATGTCTGATGTTCGAATGTCAACATGACACCCTTTCAGCGCCTCAACGCCTGGTGAGCTATTCATGCATAACAAAGCTGCTTGGCCCAGGTCGGACGGACTACGACAGTACACAGGAAGGAGATTGTCCCGTTCCTACATATCATACGTAAATCCCACCTTAACATTTGTAGTATAACATTTGTGGTCACATAAAAAAGGACATAACATTCGTGGAGGCCGTAAATATACGGTAACACATAGTCACGATTCACCCTGCTATCTAGGCACCATAGTCACTATTCACCCTGCTATCTAGGCACCATAGTCACTATTCACCCTGCTATCTAGGCACCATAATCACTATTCATCCTGCTATCTAGGCACCTTAGTCACTATTCACCCTGCTATCTAGGCACTATAGTTACTATTCACCCTGCTATCTAGGCACCATAGTCACGATTCACCCTGCTATCTAGGCACCATAGTCACTATTCACCATGCTATCTAGGAACCATAGTCACTATTCACCCTGCTATCTAGGCACCATAGTCACTATTCACCCTGCTATCTAGGCACCATAGTCACTATTCACCCTGCTATCTAGGCACCATAGTCACTATTCACCTTGCCATCTAGGCACCATAGTCACTATTCACCCTGCTATCTTGGCACCATAGTCATTATTCACCCTGCTATTTAGGCACCATAGTCACTATTCACCCTGCTATCTAGGCACCATAGTCACTATTCACCCTGTTATCTAGGCACCATAGTCACTATTCACCTTGCCATCTAGGCACCATAGTCACTATTCACCCTGCTATCTTGGCACCATAGTCACTATTCACCCTGCTGTTTAGGCACCATAGTCACTATTCACCCTGCTATCTTGGCACCATAGTCACTTTTCACCCTGCTATCTAGGCACCATAGTCACTATTCACCCTACTATCTAGGCACCACAGTCACGATTCGCCCTGCTATCTAGGCACCATAGTCACGATTCACCCTGCTATCTAGGCACCATAGTCACTATTCACCCTGCTATGTAGGCACCATAGTCACTATTCACCCTGCTATCTAGGCACCATAGTCACTACTCACCCTGCTATCTAGGCACCATAGTCACTATTCACCCTGCTATCTAGGCACCATAGTCACGATTCACCCTGCTATCTATGCACCATAGTCACGATTCACCCTACTATCTAGGCACCATAGTCACTATTCACCCTGCTATCTAGGCACCATAGTCCCTATTCACCCTGCTATCTAAGCACCATAGTCACTATTCAACCTGCTATCTAAGCACTATAGTCACTGTTCATCCTGCTATCTAGGCACCATAGTCACGATTTTATTTCTGTTTCCACCAAGAATGTATATAAGCGAGAATGTGTTTATGTAATTTTTGTATTGATGATTGATGACACATTCAAAAATACAGATTAATTGTAGACGGTTTGACCGCATGAGTGATTGTCGGTATACAGAATTATTTATTTTTATTTATTGTTTTATCTATTTTATTTTATTATTACTTTTTTCCCCAATTACTATCTTGTTTGTTTAAAACAAAAAACCTACTCATTTTTTATTATGATTGCATACTGTAAATGAATTCCTTTATGTTAACTTTATAATGTTGCATGCCTTTAAATTATTAATGCTTAAAGTATCATGTGGTGTCGTAAATGTATTTGAGAGAGTTCTTAGAAAATAGTGGTCCCGTTTAGAGGGAAGAATGATGGTGAATGCGCAGTGAAAGAAAGGGTTAGAAAGTAAATAGTTGATTCACAGAGTGCTAGGGAGAGTAAGGACAGACTCTATACGACAATCGTTTTCTCTCGCTCTACTCCTTAAACTCTCCTGGACAAACAATTATTTGCCAACTTCCAAACCAACATGCGCTCACACCGATTTTGTGCTTCCAGCATACGGACGTACTTGAATACAAACTACGAATATAACAAGTATGGGGTAAGTTTGGGCTTGGGCCTTCCAACACAATACTAGAAGTTTGACGTGTTTATTTATCATTAAAATCAGATCACAACATTTATCAAAATACAGGAATAATCAATAGTTACAGCAAAATACGAATAACAAGATTGGGGGGGGGGGGGGGGAGGGGGGGTTGAAGAATGGTGTCAACTATGCCCTTCCCGCTTGAATAGACAAAGAAAACAACCCCAGTCCAAAGACAGGTGTTTTATCAGAGACATACAGTAAAAGGTATTTATCAGGTAAAGCAAATTAACAAGGTTTGCAAAATAAATCCCATTCATTCATGCACGCTCGTGATGGCCAACAGTCAGTCTCTCACACACACTTACCGATCGTTGAATCTGGCACTTCATATAAAATACACAACAGCAGCTTAAACACTTGACATAATAAACAAATGTCTTTCCTTCGTTTCTAGCCCCAGATTAGCGGGTTTTGTGTTGCAATGATTTGCCCGAGAATCGCTAGAAGATGAAGCCTCAGTGTTCTGTTGGTTTTATATCAAAAGGTTTCTATAGGATGGCACAGTCACAGATACGGGGGTGTGAATAGTGTGGTCTCAGGTATTATTCACCGCTGGTGGTAGACAATATTCTCTAGCGTGATGACGAAAAAACTGTCAGTGTTCTTAAATGTTATTTCTTATTTCCACAGTAGAACAGTAAAATTATATGTATCGTTTCTGGCAATGTTCTGCTCCAGTTTTATCATTAACAGACAATGTTTATTTTAAAACGTTCTTGGGGGTGCTTTGTTTCTGGAAAAATTCAGTTAGCTGGATCCCAACAGAGGATCACCACAAGAGTTAATTTAAAATGTTTATGTAATGACTGAAGGTAGAACCGAGTCTGGACTCTCTATATAATTTATTCTTTGCTGGGAACGCAAAGGTTGTATGATCATTTTAAAGGAAAAGATAGAAAAACATGACAACATAATTTCCAATATTAATTATATACTGGCGCGTGATAAATTTACAGTCAAAACTATTTTAAGCACTCGCGTCTTTAATTATATAAATTCAAGAAAAACTCCCCGCGAGTCTAATAGTTAAAACACACACATCTATATATATATACAGAACTAAACTGTATTAAATAGTTAAAAATCCCTTAACGGCTTCCAAAATTAATTTAAGCATCTAGTTGTATTGGGAATTAACTTATAGCTATATCATTTAGTTTACAACTGGAACTTTGAAATGGGTTTATTTAATAAGTTTAAATTAACACACAAATCCAGTGAACTAAAATGAAAGCACTTGACCACTGATCACTTTAACAAATATATTATACCGTCTGCACAGAACAGAATAGCACTCCAATATAGCCGACAATTCAGATGAAATCTAGCAGGATTCAACAATACGCTAGTGTATTTTAAAATCTCTGGCAAACGAATGATAAAATGCATTTCTTCAGGGTCTCTATATATAGTAAGTGGAATGTAAGATTAGGGGGACAAGTTAGAATCTAACACCTTTCTTGAACTCAGGAGAAAATCGAGATTCTAGCCGCCCGTTCCTCGTCCGATTACTCACTTCCTGACCGGCTCGTTTCTCTTGTTCCTCTTAGTCTTCGAGCGCTTCAGCGCTCTCCTCTGGTTAACACGGAGATGCGAAATGCCGCTGAGACGCTGCTTCGTCTGCTTCTGTGGACCATCACTGCTTTGATCGTAGCCACTTCTCTCGTTGACTTTGGCAACGCCCCACTGGGCAGGCGTACTGACCAAGGTAATAAAAATAACAGCATAAAATTGCTCTAGAGATATCCGTGGGTGTGATTTAACCTCTCCTTAAATCAATGCGATTCTCTTAATGCACGGAAGATAGCAGTCTACATATTAAGTAGCAAACGTGTTGACAATCTACGTGGAAAGGTTGCATGCTAATGAGTCCACGTTTCTGTTGTGCATTGCTAATGAGCCCAGGTGGTGAGAATTCCCTGTTGACGAAAAGTTCCAACAATACTAATGTTATACAAGGGACGTATCATCCTCTAACAATTCAGGGGTAATGATGTTATGAGAGAGTTATTACCATCATCTAACAATTCAGGGACAGCTGAGTTGTCCGTCACATGTGCGAATGAAAGGATATATAGTATGCAAGATAAATGAGAATGGAAGGGCAGAATGTTAGACGGGCCTGCGCGCCCAATTCTTAACCCTTCGAAAATAAAGTTCGTTCGTTCGTTCGTGCACCCTGCTATCTAGGCGCCATAGTCACTATTCACCCTGCTATCTAGGCACCATAGTCACGATTCACCCTGCTATCTAGGCACCATAGTCACTATTCACCATGCTATATAGGCACCATAGTCACTATTCACCCTGCTATCTAGGCACCATAGTCACTATTCACCCTGCTTTCTAGGCACCATAGTAACTATTCACCCTGCTATCTAGGCACCATAGTCACTATTCACTCGGCTATCTAGGCACCATAGTCACTATTCACCCTGCTATCTAGGCGCCATAGTCACGATTCACCCTGCTATCTAGGCACCATAGTAACTATTCACCCTGCTATCTAGGCACCATAATCACTATTCACTCGGCTATCTAGGCACCATAGTCACTATTCATCCTGCTATCTAGGCGCCATAGTCACGATTCACTCCCGTAGCGAGGCGCTGTTGCAGTTTCGATGTTCCTAGGTTCGAGTCTCCGGTAAGCCCATCACTTCGGTTGTTTATAGAACTATCACAATGCAGAATGTTTACAGCAAACTACTAAAAAAAGACAGTAGCACGGAAAATAATAAATCACCTCGAAAATGCACAGGGACTACCTGATACTCTCGGAAGCTATAGGCCCATGAAAGTAACATGGGGTAACGCTGGAACTTTTGTACAAGGGGTTCCAGAGTAAACGAGAAAAGGTTGCTGTAGCAATTGACCTAGGGGATGCTTATAGCTGTGTGAACTTTGAAACAGTAATGAACTATGTAATGGATTTTAGTGTTAACCCTTGGCCAACTCGATGGATGCCTTAACTGAGCGATCAGTGGCATTTCACTTGGGAACATGGGCATCAGAACCAATGCCCATCTGCCCGAGACTATCCCAGGGGTCCCCACTATCACTGGTGCTGTTTCATATCTATACAACAAAAGTTGCCACCGTTCAGCCAAATGGGTTGGGACAAACACTGACTTTTGCTGATGATATACTCATTTACAGAACTTGCTCTGACTAACAGGAAATGGTTAATAGCATACATGGAACACTACAGAAGGTGGTTCAATGATGCGAGGAAACTGGCTCCAAAGTCAATCCCAACAAGGCCTGCGTGATGTGGTGCTCCTTAAACAACTCCATAGTGAAAACAGACTTTTTAGATATTACTCTAAATGGACAGACAATTGAAAGGCAAGAAAAGCTGAAATACCTTAGAGTTACATTCGATCGCGGGTTATTATATAAGCACCATGTCGATTCACATCATACAGAAATGCAGGGGATTTCTGGCAGACATGAAAATTATGGCTGCAACGCATCTGGAGCACAGATTACTATTTCTTCTTTACCATCAGCTAGTCATATCGGTCATTTGAGTATGGGCTGGGAATACTCACGCTGTCAGTAACACAATGTGATACAATGCGTTCTATTTGTACGCATTCAAAATGAAGCGATGCGTATAGTCTTGGGCTGTACACAAGATACCCCCAATGTGACAATGAGGTACATGCTTGGAGTGCTGTCGATTAGATTCAGATATGCGATGCGCCAGGCAAAAGCCCATAAGCGAGTAACCACAGACAAACCCTTGCATGGAAACGTAGCTGACATTAAGGGAACAAGAATAAAGAGGGGGATGACATGGATGGCTCAGGCAGAAGCACCGATCAAGCGGGTGATCACAGTTGAAAATATATTCATAGGGGAAGAGTGGAGTATGTCAGATGAGAACTGGATTAACTACCAGCAAGTCATCATCAGCCTTGGCAGAGAGTGTAGAACTTGTGGCAATGGGACAGTAGAACTGGAAATTAATCAGCTGATACATGAGCATGCCGTATGCCATTGTGTATACTGATGGGTCTGTAATCCCTAGTGAGAAATCAGGGTTGGGGCATCTATGCTAGGGTAAAGGGCCGAATCGTTGCCGAACATAGCGGGGTTTACAAGATAACAACTTCCAGCATGAGAATGGAGATAAAGGCAGCTATTGCAGCCTTAAAGTGGCTAAATGTGTCACGGGATTGCCTCCCCTTGCTTTGCAGTAGTGGTCCACTAATGGTCACCACGCAAGCGTATCTAAAAGTAGGTCGTCCAAGGTATCTATCTTCGCGCAAGATTACTCTTGGCAAAGATGTAGATAGAAGAGGAATGACTTTTCTACCTTAGGGGAGCCTTCACAAGATATTCCCAGAAGTCAAGAACAAAACGCTGCTTAAGGGCTGAACAAATTTGTTAACTTATTATCTGGTCCGTCGCCTTTTGTGAAGGGGTTATGCTATGATTCTGGCCCGTCAAGCCCCCAGTTGGAATAATCCAACGAATGCCCTCTTATAATTAATGGCTCTCTCTCTCTCTCTCTCTCTCTCTCTCTCTCTATATATATATATATATATATATATATATATATATATATATATATATATATATATATATATATATATATATATATATATATATATACAACATTTTACCCTCGTTTGCCTCTGTTCACGTGTCAACAGTTGCGGAACCCAGCGTGTACACACTTTTCTCATGTTCAGTCTGTTGTGTAAAATTCTATATACTGTAAACTGTTCTTTCATTCAGTTTTACTCTACTAGCTATCCCCACAATTGTCATTTTTCGATCCTGGTCAATGATTTTCTTCACTCTTGTTGCATTTTCATCGTTGCACTCTGTGGCTGGTCTACCAGATCTTGGCAGATCAGCAACATTTGAGCGGCCGCACTTAAACTGTTGACACCAGTTTTTTTTACCGAAGTATATGAAGGACAACAATCACGAAACACTGGTTCCATCTCCCTGTGTATTTCTGTAGGAGTTTTTCCCTGAAACATCAGAAATTTTATCACAGCTCTGGCCTCCTTCTTTTCCATTGTTTTGTCAAATCTTTGGAGCAGCAGATCCGGTCAATAGGGTACATTGCGCCGTGCACCGTAGCGGGAAAACCCATTGAAGAAACAAACGCGTACTTCACACATTCAGTGCAAATATGATGAACTTTAAATGTGCCAAGTTTCATCTTCCTCCTATGACTCCTTCATGGTTAGGCCCAAGACTTATGTCAATCCCCTTGTATCTATCTGTAGGCGGTTGGTGGTGATACTCTTCTCTCACACTAGTGGCGTAGGAACTTCATTGTCTTGTAACCACAAACTGTGACAAATTAGAAATAAACAAATGCCTCAGAACATTTGTTCTCCGCAAACTAACAAGCCCATTTTCATGCATTCCACTCACGAATGTTAACCTCTCAGAAGAATTAAATTCCCGAGCACACAATGTAACTCAGGGAATAGGATGAAAATTCACCAATATCCTTCTGGGTGTCAACTAGGAAATTGCATCTAGAGTGCATGAAAAATGATTTGCCTGAATTACAATTAAAAAGGTATATAAATCTCACAAAATGATTCTATACACTTTAGGCACATGTGATGTAATCATCACTCATTACTCGTCGCTACTCCCGTCGGGGTCTAGGTCATCTCAGCTGTCGGGCTTCCCCGCACGACTAGTCAGAAACAATCACCAGCTCTTACAGTAGTGGTTCATGAATATACTATTTTCATATGTTGAGGTTGCCAGCCTCATATATAACCACTTAGCAAGAAACCTGTAGAATTTACATTAGTAAATAATTTGTTTACGCTTACCCCAAAATTGTGGGAATACACACGTCTCCTGGCACAGATTTAGAATGGACCCACAGCCCGGTAGTTAGATGCTGTTCGAATCACTTAAGTCTGAGCAATTCCTCTTATGACGGGTGAAACACTTGGCCTGGAAATCTATAATTCCTCTTATGACGGGTGAAACAGTTGGTCTGGAAATCTATAATTCCTCTTATGACGGGTGAAACGCTTGGTCTGGAAATCTATAATTCCTCTTATGACGGGTGAAACAGTTGGTCTGGAAATCTATAATTCCTCTTATGACGGGTGAAACACTTGGCCTGGAAATCTATAATTCCTCTTATAACGGGTGAAACACTTGGCCTGGAAATCTATAATTCCTCTTATGACGGGTGAAACACTTGGTCTGGAAATCTATAATTCCTCTTATGACGGGTGAAACACTTGGTCTGGAAATCTATAATTCCTCTTATGACGGGTGAAACACTTGGCCTGGAAATCTATAATTCCTCTTATGACGGGTGAAACACTTTGCATGGAAATCTATAACTCCTCTTATGACGGGTGAAACACTTGGTCTGGAAATCTACAACTCCTCTTGTGATATTCCCAAGTTTCCAGTCTTGTGTTAAAATGGCGGGTTTACTTGTGAATTCGAAAGTTGCCCAATACTCGATCTAGTACTTATAGTTGTGGAATTGTAAGTCCTATCCTCTTTCTTCTGGCTTGTAGGAGGTGTTTAGTTGACGCTGCGATGCAGTCTGTCTGTGTTGTGTTGTGACTCCGAGTTTTTTAGATTATATCTCAATATCTTTAGTTTCAAATCTCAGCTGTGTTTCCGCCGAAAGTTCCAATCAAATCATAGTAGATTCTGGATGAACCAATCCAATCTATCTAGCCCTGTTTGGGTTATAAATTTATCATTACTCATCCCACGCGTGTTTGAAAATATTAAATTTAATATACCCCCGTGGCCTCTTACACAGTGATTCATATCGTTACCTAAGACTTCCGGCACACCTCTGTTTATCAGAATAATCTGCGTGCCTACGCCAGACAGATGTCTGGACAGCCCGTGTGGTCTTCTTTCATCTGATCACATAACCGGCTTGTGTCAAGACGATAAGCCGCTTTCCAGTGGGGTCAAATGTTTGACGGACACGTTACCACAGGTGTTCAGACGGATTAGGCGATAAAATATTATTGCTGGCCGGTGTCGTGAAACGTGTGTAAACCCACTTCTTTGTTAATACATATGCACCGCCAATCAACGAACAGTCTCTGAGCCAGAATAAATTAAACGAAGTATACTCCATCTTGTTCCCCCAAGATGGCTGCAGACAGAATAATTGGAAAAGTATAAGAAGAAAAACGTAGGCCTAAAATTTCGGGACGCGGTCACGGAATGTACCAAACCGCATATAACCAATCAGCTTGTCGGCAATAAAAATGTAGCAAACCGCAGATAACCAATCAAAAGGTTTCTTTACACACTGGCATTTATTTGAGTTTACATTTATAAACGGGCGCGTTTTATTCAAAATCACACACATCAACACGAAAGCCAGCTAGCGACCGACTGGATAAGAGAAACTGTCAAGACTGATTTATTGCTCACCTGCATTGACCGGGCAGACTTGCTTCACTAGTCGAGTCAAAATCTGGCTTGTATAAATCTTAGAGGGTTTTATTCGTGTCATCCAACCTGAGGTCGTATGTTCGAGTCAATCCAGCTGCCTGGAACTTCGCAGGAGCACAGTGATTGTACCGGAGCTACATCCTTAGTCCCTGTTACACATCTTGTTGTTCACCTCAATGTTTCGTTATTTTGAAACGCTGCAGTGTTCAACTAGAGTGTCACGGGAATGTGCGTGAAAAGGGAGATAACTTACAGAGGAGTGTATTCAGCCGAAATGGCTAAGTGGGATGTGTAGTTTCTTGGATTATATTCTATGTCTGCTGTATGATTCTACTTCATGAGGAATTAGCAATGTGTGTGATTGCTAGATAAAATATTTATTGACAGGAAGTATATTTTGAGCTGTACTTGATTCATTCATGATTTCAATAATGTTATGTTAAACGACTTCCCTGCGGACGCAAGACGGACAGAACAGTTCGCTTCTTGAATTATATATTGACTGCCTAGGTCCTATGAATGGACACTATTCAAGTGTGTTAACTTGATGAACATCTATTATATTGGAGTAATGTATTGACAAGAAAGTGTGTATTGTATCTGTCACTGGAGCATTTATTTGATGATTTACCGTTGGCGTTACACCTACTAGACATTTACTTGGCTAATTTTATGAACATACCATTGATAACGCCACAGTTAATTGGAAGGCCAAGCTGGAGATTTTGAAGTAGACAGTAACAACTACAGCTCTTTTCAGCAATACCCCCACAGTTCTGTTGTACATGCCTAGCCAGTGGAAATGATGTACTATAATTAATTACAGCTTTCAATCAACATTTATATCTACACGGATTCCAACGATCTAGTTGAGGGAATGTTTTGGCGTGTTAACTTTGATAGCCTCAATATCTACCAATTTCAAAGACGAATATATCTGCTACAGCTTTAGAGTGCACACAGGAAGGTACCAACAGTGTACTACGCCGGCGAAGCAACGACTTCAACAAAGGGTTGCAACAGAGTGAAAGAAACATTTTTCGTACGTATACTAGGTTGGTATACCACATACCTCAACGCATCGTGGATACCAAACATCGAGTCAGATTGCAGAACATAGTGACATTGTGTTTCGAGAACTGTATGAAAAACTGCATTAAAAGTGAATTTTCCATATTTCAAGTTCTACTCAGCAGCAGGGAAAATGCCCACAGTCTTCAATCAACAGTGCCTTAACTAAGAGTGTGGTCTACAACAGAGACAGTCAACGAAAGGAGCCACCATCGTGTATTGCCACTGTGATGCGTCGGTCCAGAGGAGGACATAAATAAGATAAGTGGTTTGATGTTTTGTGGCATAAGTCCTTCCTGTATTTTACATGGTTGAGCTCCTTCTTTTTGTCTATATAGGTTATATGTTTCTATGTTTTTTGTTTTTTGTTTTGTATTTTCTGGTGATTTTGGAATACCTCTCAGGACGGTCCCAAATTCAAAGAGTCTGTAAGGCCAGCATATAATTCTTTCTAAGTGAGGCCCAGCGAAAATTGCTGTGTATTATAGCGCTCACTTCTAATTTATTATATCCAATTTTTGTCTTAGTTTTGATGTCATGTTCTTGATTGTAGTTCGTGGTTGTTAACTGTTTTTTATATTTAGTCTTCAGCATTATTGTTTGTAACTTGCTGCTCTCATCTTACTACCATTTAGTTGATACATATATTAATGGTGTTTGCGTCTTTATCTTGTCACTGTATAGTGGTAGCGATTATTTTATTTTCATAGCATTTTGTTTTCTTTCATTATCTACATCTTTTTGCTTCCACTATTGTCATATATCGTCTTTGTTTGTACTGTTCTTACTCCAATCCTTATGATGATTTCATGAGTACGATTCCTGGTACTTCATACTTGAAGTATTTATAATTTCGGTTCAAGGAACCAGTAGTAATTGAAGATTGTATAAGTGAGAATAAACATTAATAGTAAGAATTGCTACCTTAGAGTATTTTATCAATATAGGACAAACCCTAGGAAAAGAAGGACAGGTTTTGGAAGAGTTTGCTTTCACGCAATTGCGTGTGGCTGAAGAAAAAGAAGAAAAAAGAAGATTAGACGATATTGCTAGAGACGAGAGGGCACAGGAGAGAGAAGAGAAAACACGAGAGAGAAGAGAACATTAAATTATCTGAAGAAAGAATAAGATTAGCCGAATTGGAACATGAACAGAAAATAGCAGCTATAGAGTTTGAGAAATTAAAACTACAGCAATAAGATAACTTAAGGAATCTTGGAAATTCTGGGTCTGAGAAGAAGGACCACACAGCTAATTTTAAGTTCCGGCTACCGAATTTTTCTCCAGGGGTAGATGAAGTGTCATGCTTCCTACACCGTTTTGAATCATTATGCATGGAATTTAATATTCCAAGAGCATCATGGGCGATTCGTTTAGAATCCTACTTGACAGGGGACTCATAAACAGCGGTGTATACTTTGGACGAAGAGAATAGAAGAAACTATGACGCAGTCAGAACACTCTTGTTAAGAAAATATCATTTGGATGAGGAAGGCTATCGCCAACGTCTGAAGAAATTGATACCAGAAACTAACAAGGATTTCGGAGAATTCATCTCATCGATTAAGATGTGTTTCAATCGTTGGGTGGAATTGGCAAAAATTGATCACACTTTCGAGGGATTAATGGATCTAGTGCTGAGGGATAAGGTCTTATGATCTGTAAGTCCAGAATTACTCGCCTACTTACACGAACGGAAACCGGATTCTCTTACAACGATGGAATCATTAGGACGCCAATTCATGACGGCACATCCGGGAAAGACAGTCGGTAACACTAATGTTAAGGAGGCACTACCTGTGTGCTCCGCTCGGCTCATGCATACGGATAATACTAGGTCTCGAACTCGAAGCATGGATAGGAATTTCCATCGAAATACTAGATCATTTCGAGGGCGCTATAACTTTATGCGCCGCCAATCTCCACACCGGGGGGATTTCCACCGTTATCATGATAGTGGATCACGTCGATATAATGATAATCGAAACAATAACTCTGGGCGTCGATACCAAAATGGAGGTAATAGAAATTATTATAGAGACCAAAACACTAATGCACCTAATTCTCAACATTGTCCCGGATGTACATGTCCAAAACATGTTAAAAATCCACAAAATGGAAGAAACAGGGGTAGAAACTTCCATGATAATGACTACTTCAATCGTTCACGGAGTATAGAACGCACATATGCGAATGCCTGTCAAGATAATAATCCTGACATGGAAAACAAAGAGGACAATAATACCAACCACGCTAACGCGTGCAGTGCTGACTTGCATAATGAGGTATGTTGCACGGAATGTGAGACTCTTTTTAAGTCAGATGTAACTTCAAGATTATTATGCGGGCATCCTCTACCTGCATTGGCAGTACATGATGGCAAAGGATCTTTGACTTTTAACAAAGGGTTTCTCAATAACAGACTTGTTTCAGTCTTGAGGGATACCGGTGTACCACTGTAGGTGTTAGAAAGTCATTGATTGATCCATCTTGTTTCACAGGTAGTAAAGTTAAGTGTATAACCTTCGGGGGTACAGTAGAGTAC
This sequence comes from Oreohelix idahoensis, assembly GCA_024509875.1. Classification (NCBI taxonomy): domain Eukaryota; kingdom Metazoa; phylum Mollusca; class Gastropoda; order Stylommatophora; family Oreohelicidae; genus Oreohelix; species Oreohelix idahoensis. The sequence continues at coordinate 34,087 of JAMPIV010010383.1, read as the reverse complement.
TATCCCATGGCGGAAGTTTTTATTGATACACCGTTTTTCACAGGAAAGGTTAGAGTTTGTATGCTCGATCATCCAATTTCGGATGTTGTTTTGGGGAACATTACTGGCATAACGGACTGCTCAAAACAGGACATCTCGGACTGGGAATGTCAGTATATGATATCTACAAATGCTGTCATTACTATAGCACAATAAAGGTCTCAAACACAGAGCGGAAATGAGATAAACAATGATGAAATGCAGCTTACCATGATAAGTAAAGAATCATTTAGTGCTATACAAAAAACAGATACCACATTGACAAAACTTTTTCATTTGGCAACGTCAGAAATTATTAAATGTACAAAACCATCGAGATATTGGTTCCAAATTAAAAATGATATCTTGATACGAAACTTCGACGATTTCACAACAGTCAAGAAACAAATAATTGTGCCCGCACCTTATCGACCTTCAGTGTTAAGACATGCACACGAAGCAAATTGCGCAGGTCACATGGGTATCGCGAGAACAAAGTATAGGATTTTAGCGCATTTTTACTGGCCGTGCATTAATAAGGACATCAAAATATTTTGTCGCTCGTGTGTTACATGTCAACGAGTGGCGCGTAAGGGTGCTTACCATATGGCACCTATTCAGGCAACAGATGTTTCTGTGCGCCCTTTTTCTAAAATGGCAGTCGATATTATTGGTCCTCTGTCAGTCGCATCGGTCAGAGGCCACAAATATGTCTTAACGTGCATTGATATGTGCACAAGGTGGCCAGAAGCTATTCCTTTGAAGAATATTGCAACTAAGGACGTAGCTGATGCACTTTTCTTCATTTTTTGTCGCTTGGGGTTTCCAGAGGAGATATTATCCGATAGGGGTACACAGTTTGTATCTGAGGCAATGTCTAAGGTGATGAGCTTATTTTCGATTGAAAGATTTCTGATTTGAATTTACCATCCGATGTCAAATGGCATGGTAGAGCGTCTAAATTCCACATTAAAGCAACTGCTAGGAAACGTATCTGACAAGCATCCTCAGGATTGGGATAGATTACTGCCCGCAGTACTGTTTGCTTATAGGGAGGTACCGAATGAGCAAACAGGATTTTCACCATTTGAATTGATTTATGGGGCAAAACCTCGAGGACCGACGTCCATTTTCAAACAATTACTGCTCGGTTTGGAGAAAGATCCAGAGGTGAAATCTTCATATCAGTACGTAGTAGATCTTAGAGAGAGACTAATCGACGCATTTCAGTTCGCAACGGAATCATCGGAGTTGGTAAAAGAAAAAGCACGTTCATTTTACAACCAACATAGGAAGTTACGAACATTAGCACCTGGAGATGAAGTCTATGTGCTATTACCACAAAGGGAAAATCGTTTATTAATCTCGTGGAGTGGTCCGTACAGGGTGATCTCTAAAAGAACAGATGTGGATTATGTCATTGAGGTAAAAGGGAAAAATAAAACATTCCACATAAATATGCTTCAAAAATTTCACTCAAGACCTGATAATTTACAGTTAGTCTTTGATTCTGTTCTTAAACCTATAGGTCGGCTTGCTTCTATCGCGGTTATTAACGAAGAACAAACTTCTTTCCATGATGTTCCTTTATATTTACCACTCATTCCTCTTCAACCTACAGAGTCCTGGAAAGATGTTTCCATATGCACTGAACTTTCTTATGATCGTCAAGATGAAGTTCGAAGTCTCTTACAGTCTTTTCCAGACGTACTTACTGACATTCCTGGACGAACAAATATCATTTCTCATTCTATTAAACTTAGAGATGATCACCCTATCAGACTACGACCATATCCAATTCCATTGCACTTTCGTGATCAAGTGGAAAAAGAACTTGACGACATGCTCCAACTTAACATCATATCTCCTTCTAATTCACCCTACGCTTTTCCAATGGTCGTCATTAGGAAGAAGGATAAATCAGTTCGAATTTGCATAGACTTTCGGCGACTTAACAGTATTACAATTACTGATGCTGAACCCATGCCGGTGCTGGAAGACTTACTGTCCCAACTCTCTGAGTCTACTTATTTCAGTAAATTGGATTTGTCAAAAGGGTATTGGCAAATTCCACTTACAGAAGAGTCCAAACCTTTCACAGTTTTTTCCACATCTAGAGGGTTGTTTCAGTGGAACTACATGTGCTTTGGTCTGGTGAATGCGCCAGCTACTTTTGTGCATATGATGAGGATGATTTTGTCCAATAGATCTGATGTCACCACCTACATTGATGATATATGTCTTTTTCACAATTCGTGGGAGGAACATATTGCTGGTCTCAGGTCATTGCTCCAAACTCTACGCTTACATAACCTCACAGCAAAACCCTCCAAAATTCAGATAGGATTTCAAGAAATTACCTTCTTAGGACACAGAGTCGGTCACGGCTGTCTGAAACCTGAGGATACTACTGTGTCACGTATCCTAAACCTCTCTAGACCGACAACAAAGAAGCAAGTTTGCAGTCTTCTTGGTTTGGTGAATTTCTATCATAAGTTTATAACAAATTTTTCGTCCATCACGTCAGTTCTATCCTCTTTACCTAGAAGGGGCTATACTAGTAAAATCCTATGGAATGAAGATTGCAACAGAGCATTACACCACATTAAAATTTGTTTTTCTAACACACTTATTTTAAGATTGACTAACATGCGTTTACCAATCATTCTCAGGACTGACGCATCTTCGGAAGGAATTGGCGGGTGCCTGATGCAAGACTTTCACGGAGCTATTCATCCAGTATTATATGTTAGCCGAAAACTGAGTTTGACAGAATCCAGGTACCCCGCCATTGAAAGGGAATTGCTGGGTTTGGTATGGTGTATGACCAAGCTTCAGCGCTACTTACTGGGTGCACAGTTTGTCCTGCAAACTGACCACAAGGCATTGACATATTTGCAAACTGCCAAGTTCCCAAATCAGCGTGTAGCCAGATATGCTCTCCTTCTACAATCTTATGATTATAAGATTTTTCCTGTAACAGGTAACAGGAATGTTTTGGCTGACACATTATCCAGATGTGTTATACATGATTAGAACAGTAACGTGACATAAACATAATACACAGAGTGATAGTTACATTATTGACATAATGTGTTGTGATTGCTAGATGAAATATTTATTGACAGGAAGTATATTTTAAGCTCTACTTGATTCATTCATGATTTCAATAATGTTATGTTAAACGACTTCCCTGCGGACGCAAGACGGACAGAACAGTTCGCTTCTTGAATTATATATTGACTGCCTAGGTCCTATGAATGGACACTATTCAAGTGTGTTAACTTGATGAACATCTATTATATTGGAGTAATGTATCGACAATAAAGTGTGTATTGTATCTGTCACTGGAGCATTTATTTGATGATTTACTGTTGGCGTTACACCTACTAGACATTTACTTGGCTAATTTTATGAACATACCATTGATAACGCCACAGTCCCCCTCAGTCTTGGGTGGGCTAAAGGAACGATCATCAGCGGGTGTTGTGTGCAACAAATTAGGAAGGACAGAACTGTTCTAAGAGATGAGTACACATTAGTACCATTTCCGTCGGCAATTGTGAGCATTTAACGGTCAAGGAAGAAAAAGTGATTTAGCGTAGTAAGAGACAAGATTAACAGCATAGGTGATAAATTTTATATATACTTAATTAACAGTACAGCTGATATAAATTTGTTTCCTATAATTGGAAGACTTGTAATACATACATACACACACACACACACACACACACACATATATATATATATATATATATATATATATATAAGGTATATATGTAAATCATATGTAAACGTACAAATCCATTGCATTCCATCTTCCAACATCCACCCTTCAGCACAAGAGTAGATAGTGTATATACTTAATAAATAATAAGGAAATTGTATTTGAACGACTTGTCAATTTTATAATTGTTAAGTGAAATCTGTTTCCTTGTTTTAATATTACAGTTAGTTACACAGCGGGGTGGCATTTTATGACTGTCTCCACTCTAATAATTTTTCGAGATCAGATCACTCACAGCCGTAACTAATTTGTGATACCAGTAGTTCTCTCATACACTGGGACTTCACCATTTTCCTGCAGAAATTATATTTCTGTATTGTCAGTACTATACTGATCTTAGAGCCAATAAAAACCTCACGCTACAGCCGGGTCACCAAACCTGGTGAATCGTAACAACAGAGTGGGAGTGGAGTGGGAGTGGAGTGTGAAACAATAAGATACGCATTACTCCCATAGCAAATACTGCCATAGGGGTGTGGCGTGTTAGATACTTCAACATGCTATGTCCAGCATAGAGCAAAATAATGAAACTAACGAATGAAAAGGCATGATTTATGCCAAATAAAAGCGATGTGTGAGAAAAATGAAGAAAAAGAAAGGATACTGCCGGAGGGTTGAAGGTGTGAGAGATCACACAAAAGGACACGTACAGACGTGTCGTCACAAAATGAAACTTCATTAACTAAGGCAGTCATTGTGTCAGACTCTCAGTCCATGCTTCGAAAGGTTCAAAATGGATGGCTATGGCATGAATAGAAAGCATTCAAAGAAGCTTCGAATCTGCAGGAGCTGGTGTGGATCTACTAACCTAGTCATGCAGGGGTAAGCAGTAATGAGAGAGCTGACATACTAGCACCAAGAGCACATACAGAGATTGATAGGAAAGAGTCTATCAGAGTGCACCACCAAGACAAGAGACAGAAGACGTTGGAGATCCATTACAGCCAACCTTCGTTGTGGAGGTGGCAGCTGATGATGATGATGATGACATGCCTGAGGGTGTAGTAATCCGTATCTTTGTGTGTCTCTCCAGAGACCCCTATAAACCACGTGGGATACAGGTGTAACTGATGTCTTTATAATTGTTTACAGGTATTTCCACTGGTGTCTGTTGTCAGTTGTGCTCTATGCCCCATAAGTAGCAATAAAAAAAGGAGATGAAGATGATGTGAGGACAATCAAGAACAAGCACAATTAAAAGACCTGAAGAAACCTGTGGAAAAGGCATCGTGCAGGCTATGAAACAACAGCAGTCAAATAGTAAATTGGGGACAGTAAGTTATTATACATAGTTATTACTTTAACAAACACCTCAGGTTAGCAGAATGGTTAAAATCGGCAGGAAATAGCAATTCTGGAAACTGCAGCTAAAGTAGGATGGGTTCAAACCCCAAGCACAGGGAGGAAAACTAGCAGGAAGGTCCACACTAGGGAGTCATGTCTTAAGAAGTAGAGTATAAGTATCTTAGAAAACTGCATGATTTCGATACAAATGCACAGAGTTAATTTACAACAGTAATAATTTTGCTTGCCAACACATATGATGGTATAATGTCAATGGTAGCCCACACAATAATACTGGTATATGTGTTACTAAAACCTTGAATTCCATAATTTTTGAACACCAAGAAAGATAATCAAAAGGAGATTTCTCCTTGTTAAATTTCATTCAGTATCTTCCCTTTGAATACGTGGCTCGAGTAATCTTTGAGTAAGTTTGGTTTGGTTTTGTTTTGAAGACCAGCTTCATTGCACATGGACATCCATCAGTGCTCCGATCTCTTCCCTTAGATTACACATGGAGGATCTCAGCACAGTGCACGAACTCCGTAGCACCGGCGAGGACCCAATGTGTGTATACAGGAATCAAACAGGCTATAAATATTTTTGTAGTGGATAGGTTTTCATTTTTGTAAACTTTGCTTGGGCAGCGGCCATAAGGCCTACTCTTTACGATTTCCAACTGGCGATGGATTTTTAACGTGCGCAACTTGCACACGGGAACTCCTTTTCGCCCTTATGCTAGGCATCTTATTTCACTACTAAGGAGATCGGGGAGGTGGGTATGACATCATTAGGACCGATAGGTTCTGAAAAGAATTTCCATCAAAATATATTCCCTTTACTGGGAACCGAACCCGGTACCTTTGGAATTAGAGGCGGACACCATACCTCTTAGCAATTCCTACCCCCCCCCCCTTTTTTTGGGGTAAGTACGTAATTGAGAATGCACCATTAACATCCTATACCAAACTTCTCTTCTTTTCTTTTTTTCTCTTTTTTTTTTTTTAAAGGAAATGGGAGTAGAGCGGACAGGCATCAGATGATCCTTTGTCTCAGCTCATCCACCATTTTGGCCTACCCTGTTCAACCTATTTGTCGGTTATAATTAGGGTGTTTAGTGTCATTTTATTTTCAGTTTCGTGTTAATATCGTTATTTGCGATTGATTGCTGTTGTCGGTGACAGTTCATATTAAAATTTATTGTATTCTTACTTGTCTTATTGGCAGTTTTCATGTGTCGTGTTGGTTGTATTACTTTATTCTTTATCCTAAATTATGAATAGTTATTTGTTTGTTTTTAAATTAACGTGTGGTTTATGGCAAAACGAAATTAGGCCGCCAGCGTATATCTGGTTTGTTCAAAATGTGTCTTATTCAAGGTCAACGTCTTTAGATCACTTCTTACTCAACTTAGCAGGTGTCAGACCTAAAGGTCTTTAATATTTGGACATGCGCCCTAATATAACCGACTAGGCTGAACGGGACACGTCTCGCCAAAACGAGGCAAAATTTTACTTAAAAACAAATCTTACTGAACTGTTATTCGTCTAAATAAAAAAAAATAAAAAAAAGTTTAATATTTGTTATTGTTGTTGTTATTGTTGTTTAGAATCGTCATCATTGCACTCCGGGCAAACCCATAGGTGCTTAGTCTCCCTCAGCAAATGTCGAAGAGTATGAATGTTAATTGTTCCTGTTGCGCGTTGGTTGTATATATGCCGGATGCATCCTCTCATACGTTCAGGGCCGTCTTGACAGCATTGTAGCCCCTGGGCGAAGCAATGCACTGTGGCCCTACAAGCCCTAGCCACCCACGGGAATAAAAATGATGTCTTATGAACAAAATGGCAGCTTCCCAGCATGGGGCGCCTAGAATCGTGGGGCCCTTGTCACTGCCCAGTATGCCCATGCCTTAAGACGGCACTGCATACGTTCATCTCTGCCAGTCTTACGCCTAATGCGAAACTCTAGCAACCTTAGCCTGGATGATTCATTGATAACAGTGTCATTCTCTAAAAGGCGATCATTAATTGTCCTCAGTATCTCCCCCTTGTCCACGTCTAATGCACCTGCCATAGGTACTCTTGAGGCTAGTCTATAAGCTCTTTCTTTGCCGCGTACCCATTTTGTATCTATTGAGAAAACAAAAACTAAGATAATTAGCAAAACAGACGACAAGCGCACATTAAAGATAAGCATAAATGGGAAAATCCTAGAACATGTCAAGAGCTTCTCATATCTTGGTCATATAATAACAGAAGATGGCAGATGTGAAACAGAAATCAAGAAGAGAATAGGAATGGCCAAAGCTAAATTCAACAACATGAAACATATACTGACATCTAAACCGTTAACTCACAAATTAAAACTGAGAATCATAAAGTGTTATATATATTCTGCACTACTGTATGGTGCAGAAACATGGACGATGATTAAGCAATTGGAAGAATGAATTGAGACTCTTGAGATGTGGATGTATAGAAGTTTGGGGCGCATCTCATGGATAGAGAAGAAAACAAGGTCCTAGAAAATCTAGGTATGAAAAGAGAACTAATGAAGGAGATCAAAATTAGGCAGCTACAATATTTTGGCCATATAAAAAAGGCATAACACCTTGCAGAAGACCTTAATAGAATTGAGAGGTGAAGACAAACGTGCAAGGGGAAGACAGCGCTACAAGTGGGAAGATAACATCAAGAGATGGACAGGAAAGAGTCTATCAGAGTGGACCACCAAGACAAGAGACAGAAGACGTTGGAGATCCATTACAGCCAACCTTCGTTGTGGAGATGGCAGCTGATGAAGACCCATGCATGACCAGGACAGTGGATCCACACCAGTTCTTGAAGATTCGAGGCTTCTATGGAGGTTTCACATTCATGCCGTAGTCATACATTTTCGACCTTCCGAGCATGGACTAAGAGTGATCTTATTTGTGATCTTCTTATTTGTGATCTTCTTATTTGTGATCTTCTTATTTGTGATCTTATTTGTGATCTTATACATATTTTAAACTGATAACTCAGACCTAAAGGTCGTTTATATTTGGACATGACCCCTAATATAACCGACTAGGTTGAACGGGACGCGCCTCGCCAAAACGAGGCAAAATCTTATTTGTGATCTTATCAAGCCATTTAATCCTTCTATTCTGCTTAAGAGCCAGTTTATGAAAGTATGTAATTCTCTGGTTGTTGTTTTTAGCTTTTCTTCATGCTACAGAATCATTCTGCATGACTGCCTTGATATTTTGAGTTCAAAAGTCTTATTGTGATGTTAATTCTTGTGATTTGCTTATACTGTACTCAACAGTGCAATTAAAGCTCATATTTTTGCATTCTTATTTTGATAGCATTATTTGTTTATCCACCATTCTGCAAAGAAATTTGCAAGAGGCTATATCTTATTGGAATGTTTTAATATGTGCAGTATGGCTTTCAGTGGTGGCATTTATTTTCATAATCTTCGTCCTTTCGCTATAATATTCAGACCCAATTGATGTTACACCAAATCAAGTATTCACAATTTCTTTTTCATCTGGTTATGAGTACGGGAGAAAAGAACAAGTTCATCGGATAGTCAACCTGTTTTGTCAGACTCCACTGAATCGAAGGGAGGTTTTAAATATCGTATTTGTCATAATCCAATCTATAAGCAGTAAAGAGGAGAAATGGTGACATGAGGCATCCCTGTATAACGTCACTTCTTATCGTTAAAAAGATTCTGTGCGTTGTCTGTTATTAAGAATTCTGTATTTCATATCTTCATATTCCCCCACCCCGTTTTTTGTTTGTTTTTTGTAAATGAACTTAAGTGGGACTCCTTGAAGATGCTTCCAGTACCCAAAGTGATTCTCTGTCTAAAATGTAAAATGTTTTTTTACAATTCATACATCCGATGTAAAAAATTGGTTCAGCTTCAAGTTGTGCTCAACTACTTTTGGCAGCGCAACTATTTGGTCTGTCCATGATCTGTTTTGATGAAAACGTACTTGTTCTTCTCTCACTTTTCTGTCAATATTCTCTCTTTTGCCTGTCAATGATAATTATGGTTAGTATTTTTCCAGAAATTTACAATAGCATATAGCTATAGACAACAGTATAATGTATGATATCTAAGAAATCAGGAAATAAGAGATAAATTTTCTATCACAGTATCCAACAAATACCAAGTACTCCAACAGCTAGAAGATGAAACAGATTCGGAAGACCACTGGCAACAAGTAAGAAATATATGGAACGAGACATGTGAAGAAGTACTGAGAAAAAGAGAACATCAGCACAAAGCATTGATAACAACAGAAATCATTAGTAAGATATAAGACAGGAAAAATAAGAAAGCAGATTTAAACAGAAGCAAAACCAGAAGCTCCAAAGCCAGGGCTCATGAAGTGTACATAGAAGCAAACAAAGAAGTAAGAAGAAACATCAAAAGAGACAAGATGAAATATATTGATGATTTGGCAAGGGAAGCAGAGGAAGCTGCAGCCAAAGGAAATATGAGGGACCTGTACAACAACACAAAGAAGCTAACAGGGAAATATAAGGAAATGGCCTCATAAAAGATAAGAATGGAAAACTGCTTAGTAATATACAAGAACAAATGAAGAGATGGACAGAACATTTTGAGGAACTTCTCAATAGCTCAATAGACCATCTCCAACTAATCCCCTAGACATCCAGCCAGCAGAAGAGGAGCTACAAATCAGCTGTGACCGACCAAGTAGAGAAGAAATAAAGAAAACCATAACGCTTTTGAAAGATGGAAAAGCAGCTGGTCCAGATTGCATTCCAGCAGAGGCCATCAAAACAGATATTGATACATCTACAGAGATATTATACAAACTACTTGGCAAAATCTGGGAGAGAGAGGAAATACCAGCAGAATGGAAGGATGGTTATCTGGTCAAGTTGCCTAAGAAGGGAAATTTACAAGAGTGCACAAATTATACAGGAATAATGTTACTATCAGTGCCAGCAAAAGTATTTAACAGAATCATCCTGGAGAGATTAAAAGAGTCCACAGACAAGCAACTGAGAGATGAACAAGCAGGTTTTCGACAAAATAGATTCTGTACAGACCAGACAGCCACATTAAGAATAATAGTTGAACAAAGTCTGGAATGGAATTCACCACTATACATCGGATTCGTGGACTACGAAAAGGCATTTGACAGTGTAGACAGAGAATCGCTTTGGAAATTGATGAAGCATTATGGAGTTCCCATGAAGATCATTAACTTAATAAAGAAGACCTATGAAAAAATGACATGCAGAGTTCTTCATGAAGGACAACTTACAGAACCGCTTAGGATTAGAACGGGAGTGAGACAGGGATGCCTCTTGTCTCCATTTCTTTTCTTACTAGCAGTAGATTGGGTTATGGAAACATCGACATCACACAACAGAAATTGAATCCAGTGGAATCTGACTAAACAGCTTGATGATCTGGATTTTGCAGATGACTTGGCTCTTCTGTCCCATAACCATAATCAGATGCATGAGAAAATGAAAATTCTCGATGAGAGGTCACAACAAGAGGGCCTAAAAATACACAGGGAAAAGACAAAGATTATGAGAATAAATGCAAGAACTCGTAGAATCGGTAGAATCGTACACTTATCTTGGAAGTAATATAGACAAAGTTGGAGGGACAGACAGTGATATAAAATTAAGATTACAAAAAGCAAGAGAGGCTTTCATTGCATTGGGAAACATTTGGAGAACAAGAGAAATCAAGTCCAACACGAAAATAAGAATCTTATCAAATACTGACCTCTAAACAGTTAACTCACAAATTAAAACTGAGAATCATAAAATGTTGTATATATTCTGCACTACTATATAGTATAGAAACATGGACAATGAATAAGCAATTGGAAGAACGAATTGAGACTCTTGAGATGTGGATATATAGAGGTTTGGGTCGCATCTCATGGAGAGAGAAGAAAACAAATAAGGAGGTCCTAGAAAATCTAGGTATGAAAAGAGAACTAATGAAGGAGATCATAATTAGACAGCTAAAATACTTTGACCACATAAAAAGACATAACACCTTGCAGAAGACAATAATAGAAGGGAGAGTTGAAGGCAAACGTGCAAGGGGAAGACAGCGTTATAAGTGGGAAGATGTGGTAGATTATTTGATAGGAGAATTAAGACTTGGGTTGGTCCCTTCTGATTAGATTTGAATAAGTGATAGTCACAGTGAGAGATAGAAATAGCAATAGAGTTCCACGAGTGAGATGGTAGACTGTGATAGAGGCTGTCTCTGAAATCGAGAAATCTTCTCTCTTTCATCTATCTTCTACGACAGATTTAGAGGAGTCAGACAGTCTAAACACACACATATATATATATTACAGATATATATTGAAGCACATTAAAAACGCACCACCTGTATAATCCAGGAACAGAGTGTGAAATGTAAATATAAGTGTTTACAAGTTTACATATTTGGAATCTTTATTCATTTTCCTATGAATCCATGCTGGTCATTAATTTGTACATTTGATTGTTATGAAATTAATTGCCTTCTGTGCAGGCAAGGGAGAAAACCAAAAATAAAAAAAATGCACGTGCGTTATCCTGCTGCAGAAGCTGCAAGTCTGGATAAATTGTGAACGCAGGAGCAACCAGTGCATCCAGAACCTCATCTCGATATGTCACAGCATTAACATTTCCACGGAAGACGTGAAGAGGCAAGAGATGGTGAAAACTGAATCATCCCCAAATGTGAATACTGCCACCTCCAAATCGGTTGACACAGCAATCTGCAAAGCGCTCTCCACACCGTCGCCAAATCCGCATACGTCCATCAGCAAAGGATATGTTGAATCTGCTCTCGTCTGTGAATAGGACAGCATTCCACTGCAGTCTAGTCCATCTGACATGTTTCTCTGCCCATTGCAGGCGCTGCTGACGATGTCTGTGAGTCAAGTTTGGCCCAACATAAGGTCGTCTTGCAGTAAGGCCTGTATATCTGAGTCGTCGTATGACTGTCATTCAAGAGACTTGCCCATGTCTACCCACTATTGCTCTTGCTGTTTGACTTGCCGTGAGAGTACGATTCCTTAGGTAACTCAGCACAATATGACGATCTTGCGCAGGGGTAGTAACTCGTGGTTGGCCACTCCGAAGTCTATCCCGGGCACTGCCAGTGGTTTCGTAACGTTCATTGAGACGTACAATAGAGCTGTGGTGGGAATTCATCCTTCTGGCAATGGCCCGCGAGCTCATTCCGGTCTCCAACATACCAATGGCTCGTTGGCGGTCGTTTTCAGATAGTCGTGGCATTTCAAGCACATGTACTGGGTGTTTTGTCTCAACGGCCTTTTTATACCGAGTATACTGCCACAACGTGTACACATTTTCAGGGTCATAGCTGTTGGGAATCGTGTTGCACGTGTAACTTTCATTGTTTTCATGTAGTCTGTACACAAACCCGTGGGTTGAATTATGCACTTTCCATTCCAGCAGCCATTCGCTCTCTACCTCTTGGCAAACACGGGGAAAATCCATTCCCACACTTTTTTTCCCAGCTTCTCGGCATCAGTATATATAATAGTGGTGCGTTTTTAATATGCTTCAGTATATATTCTATCCTCTCACGTGCACGCACATACAAGACGAGAGTTAGACGTACAGACGTGGGAAAACTATAACAGATGATTATAAAGATATTCTAGAACGAGCTGACCAACACGCTGATTAAGTTTAAGGGCAGTTTTAATTATCATCTAAAATCCCATCGCAACACATAAAATTACATCAAAGCATATACAAATAGTCATAAAATCAAGGACTTTCTACAAGAAATGATAGACCCACAGTTATGATCTTCCCTCGATGTTTAGCCCACAGTCCCGTTAGGAGAACGATGATAGCCCAAAGAGTCACAGATACATATGATTTGGGTCTAATAGTTTCCCCTTTTGAAGGTATGAACTGACTTTGATAGCAGTATCTATTCTAAGGAAAAATATAGTTTAGCAACAAAATCTTGCATAAGGAAAGTTACAAAGTGAGTGAATCAAACGAAGAACATCCTTCAGTCTACTTTCACTCGGTTCTTTTATCAGGGCCCTGACTCACACAACCTTACCTACAATCGTGCTGTGGTTCGCCGTCTGGCGCAAGCCTTAGTGTACACTTCGTTTAATCTGTCTATCTGTGGATGAAGCGGATACCCAGCTCTGCAGATATTGGTTTCATTCAACGTGTCCGGGGAGCGTCCTTCTTCAGGCGATCGTTCTTTCTTTACAGATTTAAGTTAATGTCACTTATTCACGAGGTAAGAGTTTTGGCTTCAGCGGGCACACAGTGTCAGAACACGAAGTTTCCCTTAATTAGGAAGATGACCGGTGGACAACGTCTCTCAACAGATAATCTTGGTTCACCACACACTTGGTCAAATAATGTAGGAAAAGTTAATGTTTTTTCTGTAATTATTCTCGCCACAAGGCAGCATGTACATTAGAGTTTGTGAAGAAATATGATCTGGCTTAAAGGCCCAGTATAAGCATTTATTCTTTAAAAAAAACCGTTAGTGGGATTGGTATTCTGTCTATCTCTGAAGGCACACGCCCTGTCAGACAGGTGTTACTTGAAAAAACCCACGTGGTTAAAGATATAAAATGTTTATGTTTCTCACAGGTTTGTCTCTGTACTAAACGACGGCAAAGTTTGGGTTACCCCAGTATTCACTGAATAAAGAAAAAACACATATGAAATATTTTACATATTTTGTATTCAATATAACTTACATTTTGAACTGCAAGCGTAGCGCTTGACTTGACGTTTAAACTTTCCCGTGAAATAAGTTATATATAAAAATCAATCAACATGAATTAGGAATACATACGTATTCCGTCAACACTCATGAGGCATCTAGCATTTATAAGTTAGTTTAGAAAAATTATTCTCGTCTGATTATTTAGCAGTTAAATTAAATTCATTATAGCTACATGATTTTAAGCTAGAAATTATAATTTATTCTGTTTTCCACTGTAACTCATCAGCTAGAGAATATAACAGACTTATAAATTAATCAATCTGCACAAAAGAAACTAGTAGGATAAAATAGGCGATTTAACACTTAATCACTCGCAAAATCCAGATATATTAAATATAATATTTACCTCAACACAGAACTACGGTATCACAACGAAACTAAGAGATTTCACTTATAAGTTTAAGTATCTAGAACGAAGTGACCACGTCTACTGCAAATGGAGAATGAGTGAAATCAAGTTTCAAACTCTGGTTGATATCTTAAACCAGACAAAGGCTCCTACTATTTCCAAAAACCCGGTCTCTCCCCTCTCCTAACACCTACGTTAGCTTAGACGCATGCTGTAACTGCCACCAGTGCGTCTTCACACCTCCGTCTAACTATCTGACCGTGAGCGCTCGTGTCAGAGGGGAAATGCCAGACACTCTGTCTGCTCTGAGCGAGCATGGCTGGCGCGATTCACACCTCCATCTAACTATCGGACAGTGAGCGCTCATGTCAGATGCGAATGTCAGACTACCCGTCTCCACTGCAGAGGGCAATTTCACACTTCGCCGGGAGCTAGCCTGACGAAAAACTCTCGTGACAGCTGCAAATGTAGACAATTTGTCTGCTCATCATGTCTGATAGACTGAAATCCCACCTAAAATTATCTCGTGCAAGGGACTGACACGTTAGGTAATCTACTGCGTTTCTAAATGAGAAAACAAAACCAGGCGAAAGTTTGAATGGGAAAATAGTAATGTTTATAGTCGCAAACGTACGAATGCAAAAAACACAGGAAAAGGATAAAGAGTGATAATAAAATAGAGGACACGGGTAGAAAAAAGAAGAGAATATAGAAAATTTATTGATCATAATCTCTATGCGACAGAACGTTCCCCTTTAAGATATGGAAGCACTCCATGTCTACGTTATGGAAATAAATTTCCTATATCCGTAGCTTCAGGGTGTCTGTCTTCTTCCCTCTCATCTCCCCCTCCATCTCTCTCCAATTCATACTCAAGTCTACTCCCAAAGTTTCCTTTCTCTGGAATGTCTCCCATGCGCGCTTGAAAGAGCGTCGCCGCTTTTGACATTTTTGAAAGATTTCATGTGTATGCAGTGGAATTTCCCTGCCACTGTCGTCATCTTCGTCAAGTTTGGCGATCGTCAGGAGATGTTCGGAGGTCGGCACCGGTCTTTCCAAGTATCTCTTTAACAAATTTAAATGGAAAACCTTTTCATTTCATTGAATAGAGATCTGGTAGTTAGCCTTAGAAATCTTTTTCAGGACGGTAAACGGCCCTTGCCATCCGATCCTCAGTTGGTTGATTCCGGTAAGGAGTAACACCAAAACTTTATCTTCCGCTTCCAGTTCTCTCTCTTTCGCGACTTTCCTGTATCGGTTAGCGTGCTTTGTGCGTGCTCGCTTAAAGTTAGTCGTTGCTAGGTCCCATCCTAGTTTCAACCTTTCCTTTAAATCCGATACGTATTTACTGGCTGAGACAACTGTCTCATCTGCCTTCTGGTCTGTCAGCGACCAAAGTAAGGCTTCAAGCGGCCCCTTGATAGGTCTGCCGAATAAAAGCGTAGCTGGCGGAAATCCTGTGGAAGTATGAGGAGATTCTCTGTAGCCAAATAAAGCTGCAGGAATACAAAGATCCCAATCTTCAGGTTTCACTTGTGCCAGTTTACTTAACATCATGTTGAGGTTTCCATTAACACGTTCCACGAGCACATTTCCGGCCGGAGTATAAGGCTTTGTGTAGATGTGTTGGGTCCTCAAGATCTTCACGATCTCATCCATCAACAGGTTTCGGTATGGGGGTCCGTTATCCGTCAACACCTGCTGAGGGAATCTCAACCGAGTGAAAATCTGCACGAGGGCTTCTGCGACATGCTTGGCATCTGCACATGTTAGCGGTATAGCTTCTGCCCATAAAGTGCATGTGTCGACTAACGTCAGGATAAACCTGCTCCTTCTTTTAGTATTTTCTAAGGGTCCTAAAATGTCGATCACAACCCGTTCGAATGGTGTTCCCACTATTGGCATTTCACCCAAAGAGACTGGGGGTGCCCGTTGCTTGGGTGGCACACGTTGGCACTGGGCACAGGATTTGACATACCTGATAATCTCAGTATTTACTCCTGGCCACCAATAATGAGTGGTTATCCGTTGGTTTGTGGCGTTCTGTCCCATATGTCCACTGAAGGGAAGAGAGTGCCCCATTTCTAGGATTTGGCTTCTGTACTGTTTCGGTACTAGGAGCTGGTTGTAACCTTGGTCAGGCTTGCCCGTTCTGCGATAAAGTACGCCATCCTTAGAAAAAATGTCCCCGTGTTGTCTGGGTTCCTTAGCCATGGGCAGTTTCCTGAAGCAGGGTGCCAAAGTAGGGTCCTTTTGTTGCGCTTCTTTAAGTTCCATAGGTAACAAATTAGGAGCAGGCTCCCGTTCCTTCTTGGTTTGCCCTCTTGTAGTTACTGCTGCCACAATCGGCTCTTCCGGTTTCCCAATAAACACGTATCTACCGCCAAGTATGACTGGGTAGATGGGGTCATCCATAACAGCCGCTTTGATCTCGCCTCTGACAAAATCAGAGTGGATCTCCACCAGTGCGATGGGAAGCGCTGTAGGTGCATCAATCTTAGAGACTCCACAAAGTTCGACGGTCTCTCCTGTCTCTTGACCGGGTTTAACCAGGTGTCTGGCAACAATGCAATCATAAGAAAGCCCTGTGTCAAATAAACAAAAAGTTTGAGAACCGTTGAATGTAACCGTACCTCGCGTTAAGGGTGTATCCCCAACAGTTTACGTTTTGTGGCCGGTAGTTCAGCCAGCGCATTGTGATATCGCTCAGACTTTTCCAAAATGTCTTCAAGCTTTTCTGCACCTTGCTCAGCTAGACATCTCCGGGTATCTGCAGACAAAGTGTTCTTTATTTATTCTGTTATAACAAATTCCTCCAGACCTTCATAGGTAGAGGGGAGCTGTGAAAGCTCAAGGCACTTTGTCAGATATCCCTTTAGACGAGATGAGAACTGCTGAAAAGTTTCAGAGCTCTCCTTCCTGCTGTTGCGAAACAGTTGCAGAAACTTTCGCGCATTCATTTCAAAGCGCTCAAGCAAAGCTTTCTTCAACAAGTCATAGTTGTCTTGTTGGCCACTTTCCAGTTTAGAATAAACATCATAAGAAGAACCTTGGCCTGGGAAAGTTTCATACACCAACGCGACCTCTCTAAACCGTACAGAGTTGCAATTTTCTCAAATTTTTCTAACCATGTGTCAATCTTCTCATTAGGACAAGGGAAAGACTCTAGAGTGAAAGACATAACATTGAGTTGAAGAGATTGAGTGTTAGAAGGATCAGTTAAGGAAGAATGAGGAGAAGACTCTCCATTGCTGGAGGTAGAGGCAGCACCACGACTTTGGAATTCTAGAGTTTTAAGAGCTAACTCATGCTGTCTCTCTTCTCTCTCCTTCTCATGCTGTCTCTCCTTCTCTCTTTCCTCATGCTGCATCCTGCGAATTTCCATTTCTTCATCCATCTTCTTCTGCTCTCTAGCTTCAGCTGCTTTTCTCTCCGCATCATACTTTCCAGTTCGTCCCTGACATACGCTGTCGCTTCTTCGCCTTCCAAACCCTCTTCTCTCGCTTCGTTCCTGAGGATCTGCTTAAGCTTCGCCCTCTCCGCCATAGTAAATAAGTGACTGAGACTTAGACGAGAAGGAAATCAGAACAAGGATACACTGGTTCCTTACCACTTACGAGAAAATACCAAAGTAAACAAAAAGATGATATACTTTAACCTGGGATACCTCCTCCAAAAATATATGTCTAACTATCGCTGCTATTAATCGGCAATAAAGCACCCAATGCAGACGACTACGCCAAATAAATGGTAGTTAAGATTACTCCCTAAAAAATAAGTTGCTACAGTGGAAGCAAAATAATTATTGCAAAAATTTTAAGGAAGACAAAAAAAAAATCCCCTTAATTTTAAAATCCACTATAAGTTCACCCCTGAAGACAGATAGGGTAAGGGAGGCAATTTACAGGACGTAATTGTCTGAACGCACTCCTTAGCTTAGCTCAAACACCTACTTCTTCAGAACCCTGTGAATGTTATACACTCACGAACTTTACCAGCGTTAGTATTACAAAATCACTAATTAACATATATTCCGACAAAATCAACCTGTAACTCAAATGTATATATGCTAAAAAATGCTGTGGAAAAACAATCATTAATTTTGTGGTCAGCACGCCCATAAACAGATCGTTTCGTCTAGGGGATATTATTTTTAAAGATACACAAAACCACGAGACAATCACACTCTTACTCTATTACAGAATAAAGAATTTTACAGACGAGCTGATATTTGCAGTCTCGTCTTCCTATTCTAAGTTAAAAAAAAATCCTTCGGACGAGACCACATTCCCTTCTGATTAGATTTGAATAAGTGATAGTCACAGTGAGAGATAGAAATAGCAATAGAGTTCCACGAGTGAGATGGTAGACTGACTGTGATAGAGGCTGTCTCTGAAATCGAGAAATCTTCTCTCTTTCACCTATCTTCTACGACAGATTTAGAGGAGTCAGACAGTCTAAACATATATATATATATATATATATATATATATATATATATATATATATATATATATATATATATATATATATATATATATATATATATATATATATATATATATATTCTATCCACTCACGTGCATGCACATACAAGACGACAGTTAGACGTACAGCCGTGGGAAAACTATAACAGATGATTATAAAGATATTCTAGAACGAGCTGACCAACACGCTGATTAAGTTTAAGGGCAGTTTTAATTATCATCTAAAATCCCATCACAACACATAAAATTACATCAAAGCATATACAAATAGTCATAAAATCAAGGAATTTCTACAAGAAATGATAGACCCACAGTTATGATCTTCCCTCGATGTTTAGCCCACAGTCCCGTTAGGAGAACGATGATAGCCCAAAGAGTCACAGATACATATGATTTGGATCTAATATTTTCCCCTTTTGAAGGTATGAACTGACTTTGATAGCAGTATCTATTCTAAGGAAAAATATAGTTTAGCAACAAAATCTTGCATAAGGAAAGTAACAAAGTGAGTGAATCAAACGAAGAACATCCTTCAGTCTACTTTAACTCGGTTCTTTCACCAGGGCCCTGACTCACACAACCTTACCTACAATCGTGCTGTGGTTCGCCGTCTGGCGCAAACCTTAGTGTACACTTCGTTTAATCTGTCTATCTGTGGATGAAGCGGATACCCAGCTCTGCAGATATTGGTTTCATTCAACGTGTCCGGGGAGCGTCCTCTTCAGGCGATCGTTCTTTCTTTACAGATTTAAGTTAATGTCACTTATTCACGAGGTAAGAGTTTGGGTTTCAGCGGGCACACAGTGTCAGAACACGAGGTTTCCCTTAATTAGGAAGATGACCGGTGGACAACGTCTCTCAACAGATAATATTGGTTCACCACACACTTGGTCAAATAATGTCGGAAAAGTTAATGTTTTTTCTGTAATTATTCTCGCCACAAGGCAGCATGTACATTAGAGTTTGTGAAGAAATATGATCTGGCTCAAAGGCCCAGTATAAGCATTTATTCTTTAAAAAAACGTTGGATTATTTACTTTCTTGTTTCAGTATTTCTTTTAGATTTTACGGTTTTCTTGGATTGTTATTGTTTACTTTTTCCATCTGCTTGTATCGACCATTTGTTGCATGTTTCTCATCATCGTATAGTTTTGTAGTACCTGTATGTAATTTTTGTATCTGTCACCTGTTTGTGGCTGACGAAGCGTAAAACCCGAAACGTCCCTTGTCTCATGTGAACTGTTATTTGTAAAACTGATTCAATACCGTTTTATTAGTTTATAAACTTATAATGAAAGCTCATGTTTTTGCATTCTTATTTTGAAATCATTATTTGTTTATCCAACATTCTGCAAAGAAATTTGCAAGAGGTTATATCTTATTGGAATGTTTTAATATGTGCAGTATGGCTTTCAGTGGAGGCATTTATTTTCATAATCTTCGTCCTTTCGCTATAATATTCAGACCCAATAGATGTTTCACCAAATCAAGTATTCACAATTTCTTTTTCATCTGGTTACGAGTACGGGAGAAAAGAACCAGTTCATCGGATAGTCAACCTGTTTTCTCAGACTCCACTGAATCGAAGGGATGTATTAAATATCGTTTTTTTCATAATCCAATCTGTAAGCAGTAAAGAGGAGAAATGGTGACATGAGGCATCCCTGTATAACGTCACTTCTTATTGTAAAAAGATTATGTACGTTGTCTGTTATTAAGAATTCTGTATTTCGTATCTTCATATTCCCCCACCCCGTTTTTTTTGGTTTTTTGTAAATGAACTTAAGCGGGACTCCTTGAAGATGCTTCCAGTATCCAAAGTGATTCTGTCTAAAATGTAAAATATTTTTTTTATAATCCCCATCCGATGTCAAAAATGGGTTCAGCTTCAAGTTCTGTTCAACTACTTTTGGCAGTGCAACTATTTGGTCTGTCCATGATCTGTTTTGACGAAAACGTACTTGTTCTTCTCTCACTTTTCTGTCAATAGCCTCTCTTTTGCCTCTGAATGATAATTATGGTTAGCATTTTTCCTGGCACTAATAATAACGTTACTTCTCTGTAATGTGAAGTTTCTGACAAATCTCTTCTCTTTTGCGACCTGACCAGGTATCCTTCCTTCGATTCTGATGGTATTTCTTCTCTCTCCAAGACGTTGCCAAGTAATTTGTAAAATATCTCTGTAGAGTTGTGAATCAATGTTTGCTCTGATGGTCTCTGTTGAAGTGTCATCTGGACCAGTCGCCTTTCCATCTTTGAGAAGCTTTGTGGCTTTATTTGTTTGATGTGTCCCATTTAACTTGTAACCTCTTTTGTGATGACTAGATATCTTGGGAAATTGTATGGAGCTGGTATGTTTAAAAATTCTTGATTTCTGCCGCATTAAAATTGTATGCATTGTATTGTTTATATCGTCTGCGTTTCATTTTTACTTTGACTAACAGAAGACAGTGATCGAGTTCTATGTCTGTTTCTCTACATACTTTTACGCATTAATCTACACTTCTTCATGGTGCTTATTTGATCACGCTGATTTTTTTTTGTCATGTAATTTGGTGATATCTACGTTGTTTTACGCATTCTGCTATGTAGGAACATGCTTTCTCCTATAGCACGTTGATTTGAAAAAGAGAAGTTTATGAACATTTCTACGTTTTTCTTTATTGTCCCAAGTTCTTGTTTCTCCATGATGTCTTCAAAGCCGCTATTGTCTCATCTACCCTTGCACTTAAGTCACCTTCCAAGATTATACATGTCTTTATTTCTCTTTTTATCCTTGGTATAATCCGTATATTTTTTTTTTTTGACTTTTCTGCTTTTCTGTGAGTCCTAAAAATATAAAAGTTTCCATTTCTGACTTGTTCTTTTCTCCCACCTTTCAGTACGCACAGACGTATAATAAGATTAAGTAGACAGATAATCAATTATTAATACACAACCTTAGCCAGGTTTCCGAAGTCAGGGAATTTTGTCTGACCGTCTAGTTTGATTACGACTTGGTGTGAAGGTAAGGATAAGTTGAGGACTAACAGCTAAGTAAGGACATGCGACAGATTTGAGTGTTCGAGATGTCTGGAAAATAGGAATAACGGGAAGAACTTTTGTGTGTGTGAGAGATTAAAAATTCGTGTATTGAAGACAAAAAAAGCTATCACGTGAATGAGAAATATTGAGGGAATACGCATGTGCAGAGAAAGTTTAATAACTTAATAAAGAAAACATCTGAAGACATGGCGCGTAGATTCTTCATGAAAGACATCTTACAGAGTTGTTTGAGACATAAACTGGAGCGCAAAAATGTTGTCTCTTGTCACAAAATTCTCTTATTATTAGCTATTACAGTGGTATGACAAGATCATTAAAGTGGAACTGATGACAAGATCATTAATGTGGAACTGATGACAAGATCATTAATGTGGAACTGATGACAAGATCATTAATGTGGAACTGATGACAAGAACCAGACACGCGCCAGTGGAACAAGACAGCAGAAGAAAGCGCTGGAGATGGATAGCATACAAGCTGAAGAAACCTGTCGATAGCATTACAAGTCAATCCTTGTTCTGGAATCACCAAAGTAAAGGAGGTGGAGGGAGACTAAAGAACACATAAAGTAGAGAACTGAAAACACATTTGAAGGGGACGAAGAAGACGTGGAAAAACACTGAGCTGATAACACAGGACGGAAAGACATTGCATAAGCTTGTTGAAGGCTTATGTTTCTTTTGAAGCTGAAGAGTGGTGATGATGATGATGATGATGATTGGTGTCTAGTACTGAATTGTGAAAACATCAGCAAACAGACAAACAACTCAGATAACTTTGACAAAACAGCGTGACACTTTGCTGATGATCTAGCTCGTCTATCATAACCGTACAAAGACGCACGATAAAATGAAAATACTTGATGAGGGGCCGCATCAACTCAGTTTGAAAATGTCACGGGATTGCCTTCCCTGCTTTGCAGTGATGATCCAACAATGGCCAACATTTGTAGTATACAGTGAGGCTATTTATAGGTATCTTCTTTCGCTCAAGATTACTCTTGGCAGAGTTGTGAATAGAAGGATGGGGCTTCTATTTTGGGGAGTCTACATAGGATTTTTCAGAAATCAAGCACAACACTGAATTTAATACAGCGGTCGTGAACTTTGCATATACCCTCCCCTTCTATAAGATACAGATATGGAACCCAAAGATGCAGCAATAGAGAATGCAGTCAGCGACCCATAGCTTGACTGCTTGCGTCAGGGTCAGCGAATCAGAGCTGACCAAGACCCTACTCCACTTCCACGTGGTGGTCCTGGAAACAGGCTGCATCACTGCAGTCTGGCTGAGAGAGTAGGGATCGAAGAGGGAAGGCAAACCCGGTCCCAAAAAATGCCGTGCTGAAGTCGGATGTGTCGGCTGAAAGGCGCAGATATCGCAGCTCCTGTGTAAATAGACACAACGCAACCAACGTCCTTTTCAGGACGAACGAGGAAGAAGAAGAAGAAGATACAGATATATTAGCTCGTTTCTGAGCCCCCAATTGAAATATGCAGTAAAATACGAGCTTAAGCATTTATTAAGTATTTATAATTAAGGTAACTGATTCACAGGTGTGCACGTGTCATGAAATATTCTAATCCACATATATAAATTATTAGGTAAATATGAAGCCTAACAAATAAAATTAATAAAGAGAAGAGCAATGGTAAAATAACAGTGCTGTCACAAAGAATGTACTCGAAATCCCCCTTGTTTTCTGCTTCGTCTGCAAATTGTAACGCTTTCACGTTGATATAAAAGCTTACTGTATTATTACCCGCCTTCTTCAATGAAACGTGTGCTGCATTTCTAAGAAAAACATTGAGACGTACTGCGTAATGACCTAAATTAATCCTAACATTAATTATACTGCGTTACCAAAACGAACGAACAGATGGACAAAAGGATAAAGAGAGAGGGGAGGGCTGGAAATCAGGAACGCATGCATCACGCGTGTAAGTCTACATGCACTAATTTTTTTTTCAGACGGACAGTGATAAAATACACTACCCTTTCCCAGAGTTAGGTTTATAAATCATAAAAAACTCTTATTAGAAAAGATAACATTAGATGGGTTTACGGTTGAGAACATAACAGTACCCAGACAGCACATCTTCGAAACAGGAGGTAGAAGAAATTGCATATTTTGAATGCAGCCACGTAGCTCCTTTAAATTTGTATTTTTGGGTTCCTTAGGGCTTGCTGACAAATAATATGTAAAACGTTACGCAAATAGTCCAGGAATTAATAAATTATACCCAAAATAAAATATTGGGGGTGCCTGACAGCATAAAATCATTTCTGCTCATAAGATTTTTTTTTAACGTGTTTGAAAAAAATTTACGTTACAGAAATAGCCTACCATGTAAACTCCAAATTGATTGGAGCGCAACAAATGAAAGCCTAACCACGATTGGTCGGGCTATAAATACTATCTTGGTTGTTAGGGGAAACGGGGAAAGGTAACATTTTTTCAAACACTTGTCGAAACGGGGCTCATTGGTCAGACTCGCTGATATACACACTTGGGAGCGTTAGTTCGAAACCACTTGTTTAAAATAGCTTGATAAAGCATCAGTGCGTTGAAGCCAGCATATATTTGGCTAAATAAAAGCCTGGAAGATAAGCAGATGGGAATTTGTGCCAGTTTGTGCCAGAATTCATTGCTAATCAACGTATCTGTGTTTATTCGTATGAATTGTGGTAAGCTTGAACCATTCAATATCTTTTAATGAAAATTGAATGTGAATTGTTGATTTATGCCTGTATATATATGTGTAGTTCAGTGGCCAACGTGAGGTAAAGCCTGTAATGCTCCAGCCTGAACAGAGGGTGTCGGAGAGAAGTAAAACGGCATGGAATGGCCAAACAGTACACTGACACCTGGATGATTGACTAGAAAGAAATAATGCTGGAAGTGCAGAGGCGTGGTAACCATTAAGAAGGGTAATACTGGAATAAAGTATTTCAAATGAAGCTGACAGTTGGCCTAATGCTCTGAACTCAATGTTTGTGCTGTGTTGTGATCAATGTAACAAGAGAGTTTAAGTTAGTTATGAAGTAGAAGGTACATCCTTCTTGATTTCAGGGACAGTGGTCTTGATGGTACTGAGCAGCACCTGGTCAGAGCTTTGCTGAATCCAGTGTCGGACAGCATACTCCTTGGTCCTTTTAGCTATCAGTGAGGTGTCTCCAGAGCCCAGAGGAGAATTCGAGCAGAGGAGTCCTTTCCTGCCGCCATCACGCCAGATAAGCTAACTTGGCCAGCTGAGCTCAACATTATGTCCCCTCATCTTGAACTGACTTTGTAAAATTAACATTAAGAGGGGAATTTACTTGTCTTAAAATCAGGAACTGTGAACATCTCCAATACTAGTCCCTAAAGACAAACTATTGAAGTCATGATGACAAATACCAACAGAGCTTGAACAAAACAAAACCAGTATTACCTCATTTTACTACTACACAACTGACACACATAGAACATTTGTAATAATATATGTCACTACAATATTCATATTAAATACATTCTGTACATAACTTGTAATTTAAATTGATTGTGATTCCTGGTTCCCTTGTAGTTGAATCAGGACACATATTCATTCATGCCAGTAATGAATACATATTGTTATTTGAAAGTTTATCAGTGACTCTTTTAAGATATCTTTGTAGAGTGTTATATGTATGTGAGTGTCACAGTGTTGTCAAGAGTAGTGGATTAAATTAAATTGTTTATCTGTCTGTTGTTGTGACTTACACTTCATCATACACATACCCTAGACACATAACGTAGCATCACACTATTCCAGAATAATTCTGACTGAGATATATAGATATGTGGTAGCAAGTAAGGTTATCTATAATACACTACTCTTAATAGATATAGATACCTTCACAGCTGATCTCAGTCAGTACACTAAGTTCCCTATAAGTATTTATAACATCCCACTTCACCACATATATTGGGGTCTCGCTCTTGGGATTTTGAATCTTTAACTATTAAAAATATTGGGGGTAATTCACTTCAGGGAATATAAGAATTAAAAGGTATCCTTGGGTGGAATTAAATAAGGTTGAGCTCACGGTGCCTGTGTTGTCCATTAGATATATAGTTAGAAATTGAATTGTTGGGTAGACATTATAAACATTTACCTGATAGACAATGGCGGACCTGGCCAAATTTCGATCTGCTGCGGTTCAGACTGCAAAAGAGTTAGGATTAGATGGGCAAGTTATGGTTGCCTATGTCACAACGGAATGTGACAAATTTATTGAACGCGAAGAAAGAAGATTAGAAAAAGAAGCCGAAAGAAGGTTAGAGGCTGAAAGGGAAATTAAGAAGTTACAATTTGAAGCTGAGGCTGAGACTAAGAGGTTGCAAGCTGAGGCTGAGACTAAGAGGTTGCAGATTGAGGCTGACAAAGAGGCTAAGAAATTGGAAGCAGAAAGAGAAGACAAAAGATTAGCTGCAGAAAGGGAAGAGAGGAATTAGCTGCAGAAAGGGAAGCAGAAGATAAAAGATTACAAAGGGAACATGAGTTACGACTAAGGGAGTTTGAGTTTCAAGGCCATGCTCCTGAAAATGGTGCCAGTCCCTTTGCCTCTGATGCTACGGTTACTCAGGGAGCCTCGACCTCAGCTATGAACTTTCATTTAGATCATTTTGTTGAGAAAGACGATGATATTGAGAGCTATATAAATAGGTACGAACTATTAGCTACCACGTATGGGTTAGAGAGAGAAAGGTGGAGCTTAAAGTTATCTCAGGGACTTCGTGGGGCAGCTTATGAAGTTTTTGCAAAAATGAGCAGAGGTGATCAGGAAAATTATGACATGCTAAAGCAGGCTCTTTTGTTAAGGTATGAAAAGAATGCAGAGTTTTACAGGAAAAAATTTAGGAATGCTAAACTACTGTCAGGTGAAACCTATCACCAGTTCTCTGCACGAATAGAGACATACTTGGAGAAATGGACTTCTCTGGGGAAAACCCAAGATCTTAAGGAAATGGTCCTTATAGAGCAACTAAGAGAGTCCATGGCTCCAGACCTGAGAAAGTTTCTCATGGAACAAGGTGCAGAGAGGCTGGGTGAGTTGCTAAATGTTGCTGAAAGGTATCAAGCAGCTCAAGCAGAGGTAACAGGTAATAAAAAGAAACAGGTGGATAACTTTAGGGCACCACAGAACTTTAATAAATTTGATCCTAGGGATCAAAATAAAGGTAAGCACCAATTTGATAGGCCACGGTATGACAATAAAAATAAATTCCCACAATTCGATGAAAGGAAATATGATGAAAGAAAATCTTTCAACCAAGGAAAAAGGTGGTGTAAGATTTGTCAGATGGACAATCATGACACTGACCGTTGCAGAAGGAAACCTGTGTATATGGCAACCCTTCAGGTCAGGTCGACCTCAAGACAGGAGGAGGATATTATGTTAGATACCACTCCAGAAGAGATGAGGAAGGCACAGGCTGGGGATAAAACACTCAAGCCTTGTTTCAGAAAATTGTCAACTTGTCATACAACTCCAGGCAAGGGAGATTTTTACATGAAAAACAAGTTGATGTATAGGAAGGCCGGAACTAGATCCCATGGTCACGGACAGCTGGTTCTTCCAAAAAGATATAGGGCAGACTTAATAAGGAGCTTACATGTGAAACCAGATGGGGACCATGAGAAGATAGGTACCATCATTCAAAAGGTGGCTCACAATTATTATTGGCCCAAAGCAAGATGGGACATTGAAAATTTTGTAGAAAGGTGTAGCATAGCACATGAGGGAACACCCACAAGTGGGAACATGGATCAGGACCTGGACACGCCCCGGAGCAAAATTAGGCCTGATAATAAAAAGAAAAATAGATTTGATAAAGTGGACCAAATGGAATGGGAAGCCCCTTTTCACGGACAAGCTTCACTTAACTGTTTTACAATGGCCACTATGCGGAGAGTGCAAAAAGATGTCTTACCCCAGGATAAGCCGACAATCCCTCAATCGGACTTAAACAAACTGGAGGAAGAAGATGTAGAGAGGAAATCTCTCATCAAGAATTTTAAGAGGGGAGAAAGCCCCAAAAGAAAAATTGGTAGCGGTCGTTTTGTGAATGAAAATTCTGGGAAGAAAAATCATCACTATAAAGCTTCGAGTGGAAGAGACCATACCGGTGCATGGACAAATAGGTCCACACAATTAAAGGTCCATATGTAGCTATGTTAAGAACGTGGACTGATGAAAAGGCAGAGGAAAACATTACATCTTCATACCAGTATGTGAATGAGCTGACCACTCGGTTAAAAACTGGCTGGAAACTTGCCAATGAAAATTTGAAACAAGCCAGGAAGAAACATGCTGCCTATTATAACAGGAAGGCGAAAGACAGAAATTTGGCTGTGGGAGAGAAAGTACTGCTTCTTTTGCCCGGGAGTCAGAATAAGTTACAAATTGGATGGCAGGGTCCATATACAGTTCTAGAGAAGGTGTCTAGAACAAATTATAAGATAGATAAGAAGGGGAAAGAAAAAATCTATCATGTGAATCTCCTGAAGAAATATTTGGAAAGAGAACATCAGGAAGAGACACACTTGTTGACCTTGTCCATCGCCATGGAGATGAAAAAGGAACCACTTTCATCATTTGAATATCCATTACACCCCTGTGAGACAGCAGCACAGGTGAAAATCAGTACACATTTAACGAAAACTCAGAAAGAGAGAGTGCAACAGGTTCTAAATAATCATGCAGAGGTGTTAACAGACCGACCAGGGCATACAAACCTATTGGAATATGATATGAAACTCATAGACTCCACACCTGTCTGTATGAAACCATATTCGATTCCGTTTGCTAAGGAAAAAGCTTTGAAGGAAGAGATAGACTATCTGTTGAAGGAAGGAATTATTTCGCACAGTGAGTCTTCGTATAGTTCCGGGGTGGTACTCTTAAGGAAGCCCTCTGGAGAACATAGACTCTGTATAGATTACAGGAGACTGAATGCTATTACAGAAGGACAGGTGGATCCATTGCCGGATACAAATCAGCTGTTTGCCAGACTAAATAAAGCTAAATATTTCTCAAAAGTGGATCTGAGTAAAGGATACTATCAGATTCCAGTAAAGCCTGAGGTTAGACCATACCTAGCTTTTAGTACCTCAGAAGGACACTATGAGTTTAATAGATTGCCATTTGGATTGAAGAATGCGCCTAGTGTCTTCTCTAGAATGATGAGAAAATTATTGGATCCTCTGAATAATCCCTGTATAACAAATTTTATGGATGATATCCTTATAGCAACAGAAACATTTGAGGAACACATTGACTCTCTGAACATGCTGTTTACTCGACTTGGGGAGGCAAATTTAACAGCCCGACCAACCAAATGTTGCGTTGGATGTAAAGAATTGGAATTTTTGGGACACACAGTTTATCAGGGAAACATGACCCCTGACCCAAAGAACTTAGAGAAACTACAGAAAGCCCCGAGACCACAAACCAAGAAGGACGTGAGATCCTTTGTCTCATTATGTGGTTTCTACCAGAAGTATATCAAAAACTTTAATTCCATATGTGCACCGTTAACTGAATTGACACGTAAAGGACATCCAGATCGCATTACATGGACACCACAATGTGAAATGACTTACCAAGAATTGAAGGAAAAGCTCACAAGTAAACCCATTTTGAAATTACCTGACTTAAGTCAAGAATTCATAGTAAGGACGGATGCAAGTAATATGGGCTAGGTGCAACTTTACTACAGAAATCAGATGCATTGGATGGGGAATTAAGCCCAGTGGCATATGCTAGCAGAAAGTTGAATAAAGCTGAAATCAACTACTCAACTAGCGAAAAAGAATGTCTTGCAGTAATATGGGCAATAAAGAAATTCAATATTTATCTATATGGGAAGGCATTTAAGTTGCAAACAGATCACAAACCTTTATCGTTTTTAGCACAGGCTAAGCATGAGAACTCTAGGTTACTCCGATGGTCTTTGCTTCTGGCTCCATATAATTTTAGCATTGAGTATATATCTGGAAAAACCAATTTGGGAGCTGATTTTTTAAGCCGCCATCCGTGTGATGAGAATCACCGTAAACCCCAGAAATAATAATAAATTTCTCTATGTGTATATAGAATAAAGGACTGACATATAATGTCTGTTTTAAGAGGGGAGGTGTCATGAAATATTCTAATCCACATATATAAATTATTAGGTAAATATGAAGCCTAACAAATAAAATTAATAAAGAGAAGAGCAATGGTAAAATAACAGTGCTGTCACAAAGAATGTACTCGAAATCCCCCTTGTTTTCTGCTTCGTCTGCAAATTGTAACGCTTTCACGTTGATATAAAAGCTTACTGTATTATTACCCGCCTTCTTCAATGAAACGTGTGCTGCATTTCTAAGAAAAACATTGAGACGTACTGCGTAATGACCTAAATTAATCCTAACATTAATTATACTGCGTTACCAAAACGAACGAACAGATGGACAAAAGGATAAAGAGAGAGGGGAGGGCTGGAAATCAGGAACGCATGCATCACGCGTGTAAGTCTACATGCACTAATTTTTTTTTCAGACGGACAGTGATAAAATACACTACCCTTTCCCAGAGTTAGGTTTATAAATCATAAAAAAACTCTTATTAGAAAAGATAACATTAGATGGGTTTACGGTTGAGAACATAACAGTACCCAGACAGCACATCTTCGAAACAGGAGGTAGAAGAAATTGCATATTTTGAATGCAGCCACGTAGCTCCTTTAAATTTGTATTTTTGGGTTCCTTAGGGCTTGCTGACAAATAATATGTAAAACGTTACGCAAATAGTCCAGGAATTAATAAATTATACCCAAAATAAAATATTGGGGGTGCCTGACAGCATAAAATCATTTCTGCTCATAAGATTTTTTTTTAACGTGTTTGAAAAAAATTTACGTTACAGAAATAGCCTACCATGTAAACTCCAAATTGATTGGAGCGCAACAAATGAAAGCCTAACCACGATTGGTCGGGCTATAAATACTATCTTGGTTGTTAGGGGAAACGGGGAAAGGTAACATTTTTTCAAACACTTGTCGAAACGGGGCTCATTGGTCAGACTCGCTGATATACACACTTGGGAGCGTTAGTTCGAAACCACTTGTTTAAAATAGCTTGATAAAGCATCAGTGCGTTGAAGCCAGCATATATTTTGCTAAATAAAAGCCTGGAAGATAAGCAGATGGGAATTTGTGCCAGTTTGTGCCAGAATTCATTGCTAATCAACGTATCTGTGTTTATTCGTATGAATTGTGGTAAGCTTGAACCATTCAATATCTTTTAATGAAAATTGAATGTGAATTGTTGATTTATGCCTGTATATATATGTGTAGTTCAGTGGCCAACGTGAGGTAAAGCCTGTAATGCTCCAGCCTGAACAGAGGGTGTCGGAGAGAAGTAAAACGGCATGGAATGGCCAAACAGTACACTGACACCTGGATGATTGACTAGAAAGAAATAATGCTGGAAGTGCAGAGGCGTAGTAACCATTAAGAAGGGTAATACTGGAATAAAGTATTTCAAATGAAGCTGACAGTTGGCCTAATGCTCTGAACTCAATGTTTGTGCTGTGTTGTGATCAATGTAACAAGAGAGTTTAAGTTAGTTATGAAGTAGAAGGTACATCCTTCTTGATTTCAGGGACAGTGGTCTTGATGGTACTGAGCAGCACCTGGTCAGAGCTTTGCTGAATCCAGTGTCGGACAGCATACTCCTTGGTCCTTTTAGCTATCAGTGAGGTGTCTCCAGAGCCCAGAGGAGAATTCGAGCAGAGGAGTCCTTTCCTGCCGCCATCACGCCAGATAAGCTAACTTGGCCAGCTGAGCTCAACATTATGTCCCCTCATCTTGAACTGACTTTGTAAAATTAACATTAAGAGGGGAATTTACTTGTCTTAAAATCAGGAACTGTGAACATCTCCAATACTAGTCCCTAAAGACAAACTATTGAAGTCATGATGACAAATACCAACAGAGCTTGAACAAAACAAAACCAGTATTACCTCATTTAAGGCAAGAATCTTCACAACCCGTCAAAGGCAGGCATCTAGCGTAGACCCCAAGCTCTTGATCCACAGACTTATATCAAGCTGGTATCACACACTGATATCTCCAACTTGTGCCACAAACTGAAATCATCAACTTGTACCACAAACCCGTATACTCGAGTTAATTTACTGACGTTTGGCACAGGAAGACTTCCGAAAAGTCGGACCACAGATTTTGAGGTTGTCTTACAGGTAGTCAAGTATTACTTTAATTATAACCCGACTGTTATCCTGTATATAGGTTCCGAGGACTTTGTGGTTTCCAGTATTATAAAGTCGAGTTTTCTTGCTGGTTAATTTCAGAAGATCCTCAATACTTGGTCCAATCCTTTTTATTAAAATCCAAATTTTCTTCGGTCCTGGCTTGTCTGAAAGTTTCTTTTTTTGGCTCAATGGAACACAATGCCGGAGTCTAAATTTGTGCTACATTATATGGGACCTTTAACTCACACTCTACCAGCTTTCTATGTGGTGAAAATCGCCAATCAAATGTCGACTAGTTTAAAATATTTTGGCTAGACAAAGCAGTATTAAACGTTTGACTAGTATATACCCCCCCCCCCCTCCGCCCTCCTTTCCTTCTCATGACAACCAACACTTTCAAACTTCTCCCATATAAAGTATTGACACTACTACTTTTTAGCCCACTCATGTCTGTGTTTAATTTGTTATTATAAATGCTAACAAGCATGAGTCCATCCTCGGTAATGTGACCTAATATGCTGCCACACCCAAGGTATTTTTGCAGTTTATCTCCGGATTGTCAATACGAGAAGTATGGGCGCCCTGCTTGGCATGCGAGAGAAATCCCACTTGTGTTTGTTTCAACATAGGAAAAGCAGATTTTTTTGTCTGCTCCCAGCTGGGTTTTAATGTTATCTCTACCCATGGTAGATCAGGCAAAATAACAACATGAAACCTGAGTCATGCTTTCAATGTGAGAGAAAATACGGATTAGGAATAAATAAAAGGAAGGCACAATATGGAGAAAAGATAGGTAGCACACGATAAAATGAAAAGAACGGTAATTTCATGACAGAAAATACATAGAAAAACAAAAACAAAGATTATGCGAATAAACGCAGGAAGCGACACCAAGATTGCACTTGAAGAGATGTAGAATTATACATACATCTTAGCAGCAAAGCTGAAAGATACAGAATGATACATATCTGGACATCCATACAAGGATGGAGAAAACTTTGTTTTGTCGAAAGAGGAAATCAAGAAGCAAGAGATGCTTTTATTGATTTGGGAAATATATGGAGATCAAGAGAAATCAACTCCAGCGCAAAAGTAAGAATCAATTCAGTGCTATTGTATGGCTCTGCAACATGGAGAACAGCAGAAACAACAACCAAAAAGCAACATACATTCATAAGTGGGTGCTTACGTAGAATAGAAGGATTAAAATGGTATGACGAGGTCACCAATGTGGATGATAAGTAAATCAAGCCTAACATAAAAACTTCAACTCAAATGTCAAATCAATCTTAATGTATGGCTGTGAAACATAGAGAACAACAAACAGGACAACTGGAGAGATACAGATTTTTATAAATGGGCGCTTTCATGGAACTGAAAGATTGAAATGGAATGACAAGATCACCATTTTGGAGGTGGGGGGTAAACCAGACAAGCACCAGTGGGACAAGATGCGAGAAAAAGACGCTGGAGTTGGATTGTACTTACATTTTAAAAACCAGATGATAGAATTACTGGGTAGTTTCTGTTCTAGAATCCGCAGAGGAACAGAAATGGGGTAGGACCCACACCAAAAAAAAAAAAAAAAAAAAAATTTCGCGGATCAAATAACGTGAGACAGATGGGAAGAGAAGAAAGAAGACGCGGAAAGGCACTGACCGGGTGGCACAGGACAGGAAGGCTGGGATTGTAATTGTTGAATAACACGTGCTCCACGGGGATTTAAAGACAATGGTGATGACGATTATGGTGATGATGATGATGGTGATGATGGTGATGATGTTGATGATGATAGTGATGATGATGATGATGACAGTGATGATGATGATGATGATGGTGATGATGATGATGGTGATGATGATGATGATGATGATGAGTGCGATGATTTGATGATTTGTGGATGTTATGATGAGGAATATAGAATAGATTTTAATTATGAGAGAGAGAGAGAGAGAGAGAGAGAGAGATAACGAGAGAGGAAAATATAAGAAGCTTGCTTTTATATTGATGAATGATATGCAAAGAGAGATACAATATGTC
>JAMPIV010010382.1:0-242582 GCA_024509875.1 Oreohelix idahoensis | reverse complement strand
GAAGTCCAAAACCTGAAATAATTAACTAATTTATTTCAAACCTAAGTGTAACAAGTCTTAATTAAGCACTTGTATATTCACATCACATTAAATTATCCCAGTCTGTGGGAAACAAGTCCCTCCCATCAAAGAACTTGTTATGAAAATACGCACTCAAATCTTGATCATAAGTGCACTTCTCATTCAATAGTGCACGACACTATCATCATTCATTTATCATCAGTGTAGTAGTAACAGTGCATTAGCATAGCCCATTAACTAATTACTATAACTGTAAACAATGACTATGTAAACACATGCAGAATGTAAACATTGAAAATGTAAACAATGCAAACAATGTAAACAATAACAATGTAAACAATAACAAAGATCAGCAACATACGTATACACATCGCAGAAATCAACTAAACATTAAGCAGAAATTAAAGAAATATCAATACAAACAATGGTTGAACATATAGACATATAACATATAGAATGAGATGATACACAGAAGACTCAGCAGAAGTATAAGGGCACAGTTTACATACAAACAGGCCACTTAACTTAAAGGCTTCCAATCGTAGAACAGCAGAAAAAACGGATGTCAATCAACGTCCTAAAGAGCGAAGCTCCAACGATGATGGCACATCTGAACTGCTTCCACTGCTAACACGATGGTACAAGAGCTTCTGACATACTGTGTGTTGAGTTGTTTCGGCACTTGACCTTCTAATCCAAAAGTAAGTTGATGGAAATCGGTACTTGGCCTTCTTCAGAAAACAACCCGTTTCAACCGGCACTTGACCTTCTCAAAAAACGACAGCACTGGAACCTTGACAGCAGCAACTTGCTTGACTTGCGTAAAAGATAACAGCAGTCCGAGTTATCCGGCAACATGTAACAACGCCGGGTACTGTCAAATTCGTGTTTCCGTCAAAAAAATTGAAATTTTGACTTTTACCGGGCAACGCCGAGTACTTTGAAAATTTTGAAGATGTTGACTGTATTGAAGAATGTTAATTTCTTGAAGGATGCTGATGAATTCTTGTTGAAAATGAAGTGGGTAAGGGACCCCGTGTTTGCTAGTACCAGAATCAAACCAGCTTATGGCCACCAAATGATGCGTGATGCCATATGATGATGGATGGCATCCGCATGTCTGGTTTTGTGTAGTGTGTAGATGTGTTCAGTCAAAACAATGTTCATGCAACAATAACAGGGCAATCCACATAGGACGTCAGTAAACTCACGACGTATAAAGTCAATGAGTCTTGAAACAGCCGTTGACGTTTTTCTTCATCATTTATTGTGGACGCCACAGTGACAAAATGGTTACGCAAATGTGTAGGCACATCAAACAGTCATTATCACAGCAACATTCAATACAGCAATAAACGGTAGACAGCATTACAATGATGAGTCAGATGCATGTTATATTTCAAAGTGCTGTAAATGTAGTCAGGTGAACAACTCCATCCTTTTCTATAACAGCCAGGAGATAACCAGATGTATGAGATCAGTTCACTCTCCTTAGTTTGACTTCAGCAAGACAGACACGTCTGCCGAAGTATAAATAATGTCCTCAAAAATATCCTCTAGATAATCAAGGTTTTCCAAACCTAGTTCATTTAACAAAGTAGCAAGTAATGGTCCTTGGTACATGCATCAACCGATGCAGTACAATGCAGCGACATGTGAGCTGGGAAAGAACATCTCGTGACGACGACTTTCGGAGACAGGCTATGAATCGAAATCGCTCACGACCCAAAATCGATAGAGTTAATGAAAAAGTCAATTTACCTTGCTTTCATGAAATACACAGAAATATCACGCCTCCCGACATGTGGGAAAACACTAGAGGTATTATCTCGACTAAACGAAATATCCATAAGAGGACTACACATCCCTGACAGAACAAAAATAGCGGAGATCCCCTCTTCAACGAGGCATCTCTTTCGCCATTCCAAATCGCTCACTCCCACTAGTGGTGGGCGGAAACCGATCGACCAAACAACAAGACAAGTCATGCGCAGTCCAGCGCAAAAATGACCACAGCTCAAAAGTTAACTGCATTCGATACCAACGCGAGAAGACAAATGCTTACCGAGAAAAGTGACTATAGATTTCAAGCAGTTGTTGCCCTTGCGTTATAAAACAGACATTGAAACAAAACGATGTTGCGAGAATTTATCACGCAACAGGAATATTTTTAATAAATTGTACGCAAGATCACGGCGTCGATCTTAAACAATTATTTGGTCCTCATCGAGCAATGAAACTTATTATAGAATAGATAAAGTAAATAGTGTCGTAAATTATGTGAAATATAATGACATGTTTGCTATTAAGTAAATGGTATTACTTTTGGCCATATTTACACAACACTTTTCCACGTACGCATTTTCAATCACGGCGCCAAGGTATTACAATTCAGATGAATTCAGGACATACTAATGACGAACGCATTTAGTGAGCAGCGCGTAAAGTCGGTCGTTGAGAGAAGCAATAAACAGAATTGCCAATGTAGTTGTCCATAACTCGTCATCATCAACGAAAAAAAGTTCAGTTTTAGAAATATTTTGAAAGCAAAAAGAGTCTGCCAATAATTAAAGAATGAATAGTTCTCAAATTCTCGGAGATGACGACATGATATACATTCACGTCTTCTTAAATATAATAATCCGTACTATCATTTCAGTTATTGGTGTTGTCTCAAATTTTCTGAACATGATCATTTTCTCAAAGCTTGGTCTCAAAGACAGCATGAGTGTTGGACTTTTTGCTCTCTCCTTTACTGACTTTCTTGTAACTGGTATACAACTCGCCAGTTGTATCTGTTACATAATGGATCTCGTTTACCCAACCAGTTCTGTCGACATTTGGTCTTTGGGTTATTTTTATTTCGGATGGGCTATTTTTGTTACCAACCACATTTCGTGTTGTATCACTGCCATGATATCAATAGAAAGATGTATGTGTGTAGTTTTTCCATTTAAAGTCATGATTATTTTTACAAGAGCTCGTTGTGTAAACATCATAATGACCATATATCTTGTAAATATTGCCATCGTTTTGCCTACTTATGTCATACATAAAATGTGGTGGATTGATGTTGGGTTGCCTTCTACCAATGGAAACTGTACCCATATACCAATCCGTATTTTCTCGGTTGCATTTTATCAGGAGACTGCTTACTTTGAAAAAATATTTGACCTTACGTACAGTGTGTTCATGCCATTTGTATTGCAATCTGTAGTCACAGTCAGTGCAGTGTGGATGGGATATTCGTTAAAAGTCACCTGCAGGGTGCGGCACAAATTCTCTCCTGTAAGTTCTAACGGGAGTCATGGGTCACAGCCTACTAAGTCGTCACTAACATTATCAAATCGTGAGAGAAGACTTCTGAAAGTTGTCTTGTTCCTAGCCATTATATTAACGATATGTCGCGCGCCTCAGTTAATAACTGCACTAGTGAACCACTCAGTGCCAGGCATGAACTCAGGAGATCAGAAAAATTTCAAAACCACCTTATGGGCAGTGACGTCCATATTTGGTTCTCTGGGATGTTCGTTTACTTTCCTTGTGTACCTAACACTTAACACTAACTACCGACGTCTGTTCCAGCATTTTTTAAGACGGCACACTTAAACTTCAATGAAAAGTGCGCTTCCATATTTTGAGGAAGGGCGTTGGCTCACATACAGCCGTTAGGATAGTATGGCAGTCTCTATGGCAACTTTCTACACTCCAGGGTAGAAGAGGAATGAGTAAGTAGTAGTAAGTAGTAAAAGTATTAGCTCACACTGACTTATTCTGCATGATAGATATCTCTTCTGACATCTCACACACAATGCGATGCTGTTATGTTAGTAATTGTACAGTCTTATCAGAAATGACCCTGATCATCAACAGCAAGAGGATAACATGATGATGATAGGAAACTCTATACACAGCGATACAACAGGAGGCAATCTGATCATCAGTAGGAGTCTCCCTGTCGATCAAGTGTTTCGGCTCTTTAATCTCCTTACAGCAATTCACCCGGTTGAGTTTCCTTTCATTTGCTGTAGCCAAATAAACAACAAAACATAGATGCTAGAATAAGAACAAATATATTACAGACATATTGTCATCGTTATCAACTGTCATGCCGACTACTGATGATGTTTTTACATATTGTACGGCCTCTCGTGTCTGGAATCAACTTTAATTGTATTTTCCTCACATGCAAATACGTTCAGGCTATCGAGGTTTTTCGCCATTTGCCTGCCTGCTGCTCTTTTCAAATCTAATTTATGAGCTGTTATGAGATTCTCTAATTTTTTTGTCTCTTTTCACAACGTGTCCACAAAACGTATGACTTCCTGCGCCTTGCAGTCAATTTACCTTTCTCTTTTTCTCTTAGGATCCATAAAACGAGGTCACGAAAAAGGTGGATAGGAGAAGAAAGGAATAAACACATAACAGGAGAAAAGGGGCTACCCCCAAGACCTGCGGGAAAAAGCTCCCATATTGTGTGAAGGCGTAGCTCTGATGCTGTCAAATATTGCACGGAAAGAATGGAAAGGAAAGGACTAGAAATAATATCAGTAACATTAAAGTAGCCAAAAAAGAAAAGAAAGGTAATGAGAAGCAACCTCCAATGTTATGGACCATCCAATGACAATGAAGAACATGTGAGAAAAAAGAATTATACACCAAACTACACAATATCATGGATAACCAGAGAAGACAAGGCATCCCACTCTTCATTGGTGACCTTAATGCAAAGACAGGAACAGACAATGATGGACTTGAAGACAACCGGGGTAAACACTGACTTGGGACAGTGAAGGCAGATGGAAAACTATTCACAAACGTCTTTTCCTGAAATCAACTGGCTATAGAAGGGAGGATGTTTCTAAATACAAGAATACACGAAGCAATATGGATATAAAACACCACAAGTAAGAAAATCAGATTGATCATAAATGCATATATTTGTATTATAAGGGTGCTTTCTTTTCTCCACTCAGTATTTACTTTCTTATACCCGGAAAGGGAAAACTTTCCATACCAACACATGGTGGCTATTTTTACCAGGTCATTTACTTTTTAATATTTTTATTTATTTACTCGTGCCTCTTACTTAGCCCTCGCCTCTTTCTTACGATGACGAAGGTCTCGTGGCCGCAAAGGACGCAATCTTTCTTTATTTGCTTGTGCTTTTGCCTTTTGTCCTAGTAAGACGAATTATAATTTTTATATTTCTGTATAAAGACACACTGATGGCACAGGACAGACAGACTTGGCATACATTTCTTGAAGGCCTATGCTGCAGGAGGAGCTGTAGGTTAACGATATAGTATATATATGTGTGTGTGTGTGTGTGAGTGTGTGTGTGTGTTGTGTGAATTTATGCGTTCATATATTGTGCTAGCCATTGATTTAGTATTACCCTATATAAAGTTGGTAAGAAGGCAGCTACAGCTACTTGTTCTTCAATGTGTTCTTGTTCAGCTGGGCCCTATTGTAATGTGGACCCATGGATCCTACTAATCTCAATGTGTGTGTTGGCGATCTTGTCATTCCGAGGAATCAAAGTGGAGTCACGCGGTAAATTAGACTGACAATGTCAGTCTATGGTGTAACCATAATCGCCATATATCATAGCACGATGAGATAGACATTTGACAGATAAGCACGACATTCTTTGTAGAATATATACACCTTGTAATAATTTGCACATGTATTTACCCTATATAGCAAATTTATTTCTTATTAAAGATATATTTCACGTGACTTCAAACAGGAAGTTTGTCAGTTCTATTTTGTGAGACATTTTCGAGCTGCATTCATAATTAACACGTTACATATAGAGATAAACACACCCCTTGAGCATAGGATAGATCTTGTGAGAATGTGATTTACTTCACAGCTTTCCTTCTGTTAAATTGCATGCTGACGAAAAGATCAGAGAAGAACAAGCGGGTTTCAGGCCGAAACGATCATGTATTGATCAAATATTCACGCTAAGAACAATTATAGAAGAATCAGTGGAAATGCAATCGCCACTTATTATCACCTTCGTCGATTTTCAAAAAGCCTTTGATAGTCTACACCGCCCATCATTGTGGAAGATACTTACAATCTATGGTTTTCCAACAAAATATGTGAATATAATCAAAGCGCTATATGACAATGCAAGATGTTGTGTTAGAACAAATAAAGGGAATACAGAATGGTTTACAGTAGAAACAGGGGTGAAACAAGGCTGTATTATGTCACCACTACTTTTTGGAATAGCTATTGATTGGGTTATGAGAAACTATACCCACAATGAACAATTAGGTATAAAATGGACAAATGGAAAATACCTGGGGGACCTGGATTTCGCAGATGATTTAGCATTCTTAAGTTCAACACCCAGACAATCCCAAGAAGCAGTAAGTAATTTGTGTCATCTCTCGGTTAAAATAGGTCTCCAAATAAATGCCTCTAAAACTAAAGCTATGAACTTTTCTAATGAGACCTTTGATATCATCTTGAACGGGGAAAAACTACAGAAAGTTGAAAGTTTCAATTATTTAGGCAGTAAAATGACTCAGGATGGTGACACAACAAGAGAAATTCATACTAGAATTGCTTTGGCAGCTAGCGCCTTCAATAGATTATCTAACATTTGGAAATTACGATCATTGAATATACATACCAAGCTTCGTCTGTTTAATTCAAATGTTATCTCAGTGTTAACATACGGCTGTGAGAGTTGGAAAATAACAAAATCATTGGAGAACAAGCTGAATACATTCGAGAACAAATGTCTTAGAAAAATCATGAACATCAGTTGGAAAGAATTCAAGACTAATCGACAAATAAGAGAAGACTCTAGGCAGAAATATGTCTCCGACTATATAAGGAAAAGACGATGGTCATATATCGGTCATGTCCTACGAATGCAAAACAACAGAATACCACTACAGGCGCTCACTTGGGTTCCTGAGGGTAAGAGGAAAAAAGGAAGACCAAAAAGAAACACCCAGAAGAACAATAATAAGAGAAGGAAGAACGTTGGGCCTAAATAATGTGCAAAAGCTAAGAGGAGTGGCGTCACAACGAACAACCTGGAGAGCACTGGTTTCTGTCTTATGCGCCGTGTTTGGTGCTTAATGAAATTATTATTATTATTATTATTATTTCCTTCTGTATCTATCATCTGGATCTGTGAAGTTAACTACGGTACCTATCTGTTCAGTCTATCCCCATTTTAGATTCTCTATTCATACCTATTCACTGTATCCCATACTGCCTTACTGGAAACTCCTCCCAAAATATCTATCTCACAACAGTTGGACCTGAGTCTAATTTTACTATTATGTACTTCCTTGTAATTTTTTTGTTAGTTTGAATTTGAACAGTATGTGACTGGTTTTAAAGCATAGAATTAGCATATCACGTTCATTCCTGACAGCATTTCAGTGGAACTGTCGGGCTGAAAGTTGGTTCTGACATTTCTTGATCGCTTGTCAGTAGAAGTTCATTGAATCAGGTTCCCTACATGCTGAGTTTGTGTATTCTAAGCGATATAGATGATTACGAATATCTAGAGTGCGCCAGCAGTCCTTTTTAGGATTTGTATTCTTTAACACAACGTCAGACTAGTGAAGTAGAATTGTTTAGGAATGTATGTGTCGTAATTTTTGATGAGATAGGTCTGAGAAATTTATGGTCCCGTCCGAGCAGAGGTGATAGTGATAACTCTTTGAGAATAAGGGGTAAGAAATAGATTGCTGTTTCACGAGGGTGATAGGGTAAAAGGAAGGACAGTCTCTGAATCGAGCAGTTGCTCTAATCCAGCCTATCTTACGACATTAATTTAACTGCAGACGCACTTACTCTCCTTGCTAAACAATTTTTACAAGTTACCCTACACTCATGTACACACACCAATTTGGTGACACAAACGCACAAACGTGAATACAAACTACGTATAGCATATAATGGTACAATGGGGTTGACCAACACGGTAAGTAAAGGTTTATTATGTTTATTATCACTAAACAAAAAGCACAATATCAATCATGTTACATTTATAAAGCATAGTTACAGACAAGGTGGGGAAAAAAATAGTATCTCAATTGGCCCTCCCCTCTTGTAAAGGAAAACAACCCAAAGAAAATTACTATCAGAGGTAATTAACCCAAAGAGATCAATTTTAACGATGGGATATGCAATAATCAGTAAGGGGTATAGGAACAGGTTCTTAATTTTTAATCTATCCCGTGACTAAGTAGATTAGGAAAGGGGGGGGGGGGGGGAGAAAAAAAATCCCAGAAAAAAAAGAAATTAAGTATACTGATGTTAGCAAGAAAAAAGAAAATTAAGGTTATCTAATTTCGTTCATTCAGTGCACGCTTGCAGTGGCCACTTTCATCTGCACTTACCAATCGTTGAAGCAGGCATTCCATGGAAATAAAAAAAAACTGTAGTAAATACTAAAACAATCAGTCTTTTGCTTTGTCTATGTCGTGAAACGACTCTCCCCGACTTTTTCTTCTGTCTATTATTTTTTTCCTCTACAAATTTCTCCTATCATTTGACAAAAAACCAAAAGTCTCTCTCTCTCTCTCTCTCTCTCTCTCTCTCTCTCTCTCTCTCTCTCTCTCTCTCGCTAGTCTTAGATTTAACAGTATTTTACTAGCTCAGGATTCTCACTGTTCAGGACAATAAATTATTCACTTCGCCAGCGAAATGATTTCTACTGAAAAGGAGAAAAACAGGCTACGAACAGGAAGTCGACCGTCTTTGTTTGTTCATGAACTGGACGCATGTAAAACAGCCGGCAACGGTGGATGCTAGGGCGAGTTGAAATGAAGGTAACTTGATACCCCTGGGACCAGAACAGAATTTGCACACAGCCCACCCCTGTCCGGAACAGCCTCCTGGAATTTGGAGGGAATTTTAAGCCGTCATTCTTCTGGTAACCGTCGTTCGAAGCAGATGTGATTTTATGGGCCTCGGTCGAGGCTACTTTGTACATGTTGCAAAACTCTGGTAGTGAATTCAGTTGAGCGAAGTGAGTAGATCTAATACTGTAGATTTTATAATATGAATAATCATGTTTATCCACAGCTTATTATTACTGTAACTTTTTGGTAAACACAGTTTAAATGCATTTCCATTTTCAGTGACAATAATTGTTATTTGCATATTTACAGATCACTCAAACTAATGTATGAGTTGCTGAGGTCATAGACCTAATTAACCACTGATCTTTATTTCACAGCCTGGCAGAAATAAGACAGGGTTATATTATTGTTGTTACTTGGAGATTTGCATATTGACCCAAGCAAAATAGAAGTGTATTAGTGGTCCTTCTATTTTCTATTTCTTATAAGGCTTCAGTGTTCTCTGTCAAGACTACAAACTTGATACCAGTGTTCTCAATCACTTCTCACTTTGTCACATAAGGGACATTAATGTGTTTTTCATCATGGAATGTTCTTTACATGTATTTAATGCAACCCTATGCCTATACCATGTTGTATGATTGAGGAACTATTTAATTATCAGTTATATGAATGTTATT
This sequence comes from Oreohelix idahoensis, assembly GCA_024509875.1. Lineage (NCBI taxonomy): Eukaryota > Metazoa > Mollusca > Gastropoda > Stylommatophora > Oreohelicidae > Oreohelix > Oreohelix idahoensis. Next base: position 233,032 of record JAMPIV010010382.1, on the reverse strand, counting down.
TTCTACAGGAACCAGGACTTTAAGAATGTTTACAATTATTTAGCTATTTAATGAATTTACCACTTGACTGACAAAATGTAAGTCAGCAGTTCTCAAACCTTGAGACCATGACTACCCTCCACATGATTTACTGCTCAAGTTGCAAGAATGTAAATCATTGGTTCTCAGACCTTGGCAGCAATGACACCCCAACAGGTTAAAGCAGCATAGGAAACTATTACCCGGTGGTTCTCAAACCATTGTTGACAGAGACCCCAAAATTAAAATACTGCTCTATGGGCACTAGGTGAAGCAGTGGTTCTCAACCAATTGATGACCCCAGCCCATATGTCACAGTTTGTGAAACTCATTGCCACATGGGGAAAACCACTGCTGTAAATAAGCAGACAGACAGATAGAGACTGAGAACTCAAGATATGATATAATGTCAGTTAAGAAGGAGTAGTTCATAGATAATAGATCACCCATTGTAAATGAATGGTAGTGAACCTTGTGTTAATTTAATTTCTGATGGACGCTTACCGGCCATCAGACTTGGGAGATGATTGCTCTTGAAAGCCACTAACGGTACTTCAATTGTTTCCAGTCCACCCAGGTTGCGGTTACACAATACTAAACCAGGTTGCGGTTACCAGATACCTAAACCAGGTCCAGGGTACGAGTCCATGGTACCAAAGATTACCCTTACCGCTAAACTTTTCTTCATATTTATATGTATAATAAGAAATGTAAGATTCTATACCTTTTATTCAACTTTACATAACAGAGTCTGTTGTTATTTTTCTTGTTAACTTTATTTGGGCTGTAGTTTTGTTTTAAATATAAATCTACACCCTGGGGGCTCAGCCATAATTCAATTAACTTCCATTGGGTCGGGATATTTTAATTGTGGCTGGACACCAAATCTCTTTCTCAACCTTGTGTGCTTTACACAGTCCTTTTGTAGGATCCCTGAGGAAGAATTTATCGTCCAGAAAATATCCTGTTTAGGTACCAGAATTCTCTTTTAAGCAAATTTCTAGTACACTATTTCCCGAGGAGAGGCAGTTTCTTCAAACTCGGAAGCTATCAATAAGACATTATTATCTTTATTCTTCCATTCCATTCAAGCTGTCCTATCTCCTCAAAACACGCTCGCGACAGTCTATTTCAGCCCCAGACTGACGGGGTTTGCTGTCGGCTATTTTTCCGTAGTCGCAGAAATCGAGGCGTTACTTTTGTTCCAGGATATTTCTCTTTTCACTGCAGTTAGTGTTTGGGGGTAAGGGTTCTATGGGGTGGCACTGTCCTCAGAATTGAATATATATATATATATATATATATATATATATATATATATATATATATATATATATATATATATATATATATATATATATATATATATATATATATATATATATATATATATATATATATATATATATATATATTGGTCCAGTGGGGTCTCGCCGCTGGTAGCTAAGACACTCTATGGCGTGATAAAAAAAAGAACTTTAGGAAAATGATACTCCTCGGCTGTTCAATGAAGTGATGGCAGATTATGATCAGGGAGTTTTCTTTAGGGGGGTAATCCAGTAGGAAAACGTTTACTGTCATGTGTAAAAATTAGTGATATAAATTCTGCCACAGCAGATCAGTAATATTTATGGAATGGCTTCTGGCAATTGTTCTTCTCCAGTTATACTTTAAAATGGCTTATTGTTAAAGTTCGTGGTTTTACTACTCTCATGGATAGAGAGGTGGACCACATAGGGGTCACAACACGAAGATTTAACCACAATAATCGCTGGATGGTGTAAGAACCAAAGTCAGTAAGACCATAAGAAACGCTAGGACGCAAGGTATGACCAGCCGCAGCACAAGAAACTGAAATAAATCTCAACGTATTTCTATAGGAAATCCAGATAAATAAGATTTCGTCAGTACTCATAATGAATAGTGCATTTACTAGTCGATTAAAATATATCTTAATGGTTAATAGCAATTAATTAAATCGACACTACAGCCGGAACAATTTAACTATAAATTATTTTAATTCTGTTAGCCAGTTAACACAGTAAATCCAAGTGAAATATAAATGATGAACATAACAATTAAATCACTCAAGATGCTATTATAAATTTGTACTTTAACACAGAAAATATAAAACAATCTCCAAATCGAAAAACTAAGTAATTCCACTGGTATAATGGATCTAGAATTCGAAGCTAGATGTTCTTTAAGATTCTGTGGGTACTTGGTAAACTGAGTTTAAAGGAGGCGATATATATATGAATTAGGTAGAAAATCGCTAATGAGTGCGATATATAACACCTTTGGGAAATCTGTGGTCAAATTCTGAATCAAAGTCTATTTTCGCGCCTCTACCGACGCAGACTCTGGCGCTATCGAGCGGACTTGCTTTTGATCTGGCGTCTCTCGCTCTGCAAATTACGTTCACGAACGAACAAATTGGGGGGGGGTGGTGGGGTTAAACTTGTGATTATCTCCCCCTGGCCAATGTAACTAACAAAAAGTACATATTATAACCTAACGCCCTTGATTTCTTCATTCGCTTATCTCCCCCTTTTCTCGCTTCGTTCATCAAAGTCTGTTAGTAAACTAGTGTCTATCAGACGTAGAGAAAAGAAAAAAAAGGCGTGGCTACAATTATGAGTTTGACAGACATAAAAGTACGAAGGTTCTGCATTAACAAAACATGAATAACTAATAAGGAAGCAAGGTGAAGCCAGGTGGAAGCAAAGACGTGTTGATATATGTACTTCTATTTATGTAATCTCTGTCACAGTATGTTATTTAATATAACCGAAACTGGAAATTTCCTGACCTATGAATATAGTGTTTGCATTATTTTTAGCTGCATTTTTTCGCCTCGAGGCTGACTAGATGTGTGGTGTCGACTTATATCAGAGCCTAGGGATTCGTCAAGGTGGTGCGAGGTCTCATCAGATGCGTACTAAGGAGGTGCGGGGGGCGCGGTCCGCCCCGGGTGCCAGGCAGGGGGGGAGGGGGGTGCAATCGAGAGAGCGAAAATGAAAATATAAATGTTGACAATAAATAGAATATTCCTGAAATAATTTCCCCAATGTCGACAAAATTACTTTCTTTCCTTTCCTCGACGAAGGCCGTGTGGCTGCAACGTTGGCTATTTACTTTGTCTCTTGTCTGAATAAGATAAATCACATTTTTCTTCGTTTTCTTTGCAATTTTTCAACCGACAAAATTGGGAAAGTCATGTTTCGTATATCCTTGGCAAGACTCATTGTCGCCAGCACAAAGGCTAGTTTGTTGTAACTCGATCAGACACAGAAGTGTTATCATTTCTCATTGTCTCTTCTAGTAAGATTAATGGCTTTTCTTAAAAGCATCTCACCTCACAGGATGGGATTTTCCTCTTGTGTGACTTGGTTAGGGATACATAATACACATACCATGTGTGTGGTAGTAACATCAATGAAAATCAACTTGGCACGAAGTCATTTTGTACAAAATTATTTCTGTTCAGTGAGTAACAGGAACACTTGACACAGGTATAAATGTTGCCACCTTTTGTGTACAAATTCAACTGATCGTCTCCCCCCAAACCCCTCTCCCCGACACACACACCAAAAACAGGTGACCCACATGCTATAAAATTTATAGTGTATATATATATATACATACACACACACACAAAGAAAATACCGAGTTCCTATCTCAAGAAGTTCACAAATAAACTGTATTTTGGTATCGTGATTTTTCATTGGGAATGCAGAAAAAGTACTTTTGATCCCGGGGACGCCGCGATTTTAAATTCCGGCTGGAGAGGTCTAGTCTAGAATTTACCTATTTTAAACAGTCTTTTACTTTCCCGCAGTCGCTGAAAGATCTACCAAATAATCGCCAATGATCTACCGGTAGATCTGGAGCTATTAGTTGCCGACCCCTGGCTTAGGGCCTCACCATTGAAAAAACTGAAACTGATTTTTTTTTTTTTAATGTTCGCCCAGCGTTTGACAAATCTGGCTTTATTTTCTACTGAGTATCAATTTGTAAAGAAAATGAATTTTGATGAGGTCATAAATCAGTCTGCAGACATGAAGGCTCAAATCCAGAGTTTGTGAATCTTGTCCATTTACGTTTAAAGAAGAGGCTGAAATTGATGCTTTATTTCCTCTGTGTGTTTGTGTGTGTGTGTATGTATATATTTTTTTTAAAGAAGTGTAGTATTACGTGTTCACTGAATTTTTAAAGTAATGCATTTTAAAAAATTACAATTCGTTTAAACAAACTGTTAAACATCTATTTGTAAGCATAATGTATTTTTCTGTTGTGTATTTTAATTTCGCAATTTTTTTTTCTAGGAAAAGCTGGGGAAAAGGGGGGCGTGGGAGGAAAGCTCCGCCAGCGTGCCAAATGCTTCAGGTCCGCCGCTGGGTCTCATGAAGGCGACCTCCACCCCAACGTGCCATCCTATATGTACCCTCATGAGACGCATGTTTCTTTATCTATAGGAGGTAGGGAAGGATTCGATAATGTCGTATCCTGCTTCTTTGATGAAATTAGCAGTAGTCTGTTCTAATTAGATTTGCACTTGTGTATTTATTGTGGTACAACTGTTGGTCTGTAGGTAGCATTTTGGTGTGCACGATCGAAATTAGTTTGAAATATTTAAATTTGCGCAGTATAATTTTTTTGAAGGAAAGGAGCCGATGCTGATAATATGTGACGTTGATGTGTGCTTACGTTAAGAGATTCTGAGTTATTATGACATATAATGGACATAAACCTATAGTATCTGACAGTCTTCGTGACCTCGTTGGCATTCTATGATTCGTTAGCAAAGCCATGCATTGACAGCCTGCGTTTACTCTTTTTAATCCACGCCTCTTTTCCTTGAGACGTAAACAAACGAAGTTGTTTACCAACTTCCGCGACCTGCCAGTCATAACAGGGAGCGAACCACGTTTGTTTACCTGAGTTTCTCACGCAAGCTAATCTGTCAATCATCGGATATCAGACAGACAGTGCGTGAATAACACTGGACCTTTTGAAGTGAGACGCTCGGGCAGAAATATTTTCCCGAGGACCCTTTGATGTTCATACATTCAGGGGGACTTGACGCTTTGATCTCAAGAAGTGGGCTAAATCTCGGAAGAAACCCGTTACACGGTTTCAAGTCTCTGTTGTTGAGTAGCAACGCCGACATATAAATCGTGGAAACCTTTTATCTTAGGAACGTAGGGTTCTGATTTCTTTGCTATGCAAAAGAGTGTGAAAATTAACATCCTCTAGAGATCATAATAACGTGATGATATATAAACTAGGGCTTCCGAAACCAGATATCAGTTGTCGCTCAGAATTTTTCGGATAGTCCAAACACGTAGTCTAGAACCATTGTAGAAGATGTGTTAATAGCCTTCGTGGAGATTTCATTCTGATTTTCTGGTAATATAAATTTGTGCTTAAGCGTGCTAAAGTGTCAAAGTTTACCATTATAATTCACTTAAAGTCTAGCTGTTAAAGACCAGTGGAAAATAACGCGTAGCTATTTGTTTACCAGTTGTTCAGTTTAATGATAATTTACCACCCGCTCTATCACACAAGAAGAGGCGTTTTCGTTGACTAATTAATACACTAGGCGCGACTGATAAGTGACAGAATAGAATTCACGTTATATTTAATGTTGTGTAATTTTAGTAAGTGACTGTTATTTAATACCATACGACAATCCACAGACGCCGACAATCTAATAGCTATTAATGACAGGCGAAATTTGTTTAGTGCGCGTATGGATAATTAAATAATAACTGACATTGTGCGCTGGTCGTGACCGGGGCAGGAGGGGAAAAGCTGCATACCTCAACCAAACACCCACCCACTAAGCGACTCGCTATAGGATAGGCTAGAGACACCGTGTGCTTTTTAACTTTAATCAGGATCGACGGAGAGGATAAGAGATCGTCTTTTCCCCTTCCGTGTACATATATCTTCTTCTTTGATCCTTAGCCGCCGGCCGTCAAAGCAGTCAGTGGCGATTACGTCTGGTGGCGTCTTGTAGGGCAACGACAAATTGATTCCACTCTGCTCGGTCGGCGGCCATCCTTCGTACAGTACCCCAACTCTGGTTCATTCTTTGCATCTCAGCCTCCACAGTCCCCCGCCAAGTTGTTTTTGGTCGGCCTCTCTTTCGTTTTCCCTCAGGGGTTCATAGCACAGCTGTTTCCGTGACGGCATCGGTGTCTCCTCCGAGGACACGACCAACCCAGCCCTAGCGTCCGCCAGCCACGATGGCGCGCATGTTCTCCCGCCCGCTCCGAGCAAGCAGATCCCGGGTGGTGATGGTATTCGGCCAAAAGATTCGGAGAATTTCTCTTAGGCATGTTGTGTGAAAAGAGGACAATTTCGACATTTCCTTCTCTGTAACTCTCCAGCTCTCCGCGTCATAGAGAAGCACAGAAAGCACGCAGCTCTGATATAATCCTAACTTTGTGCTTGTGCTGTTCTGAGAGGACCTCTAGACGCCGTTTAGACCAAAAAAGGCCACTCTTGCCCTGTTCACTCCGCTGTTAATGTCTCTGCTTGCTCCGCCGTCTGGTGTTACTATGTATCCCAGGTATGTGAAGGCATCTGTCTGCTCCAGTTGCCGATTCTTTACTGATATGGGCTCAGGGTTGCTCACATTGAGCGTCATGACCTCTGTCCTCCCTAGGCTGAAGCCAAAGCCCACCCGCTGGCTATACTTACCAAGTCCATCCGTTTCTTCCTGGACGTGCTCTGCGAATGCGCCAGCAGTGCAACGCCATCTGCACACTCCAGATCCTCCAATGCAGAAAACGCAGCCCATCCCACTCCTCCTGGATTGCCCTCCGTTGTCTGGCGCATCACCCAGTCTATGACTGTTAAAAATAGAGTGGTCGGCAAGGGGCATCCCTATCGCACTCCTGTCTTCACCCCAAAGGTTACGCTGCCCCGCCCAAAGCTACACGCAAAGTTGGCACAAAGACTCTTTATGATCGACACTATGCAGCCTGGAATTCCATAAGCCCTCAGTATTTTCCATAAACTGTCCCTATGTATACTGTCAAAAGCCTTTTTAAAACCAACGAAATCAATGCACAGCCATCTCCGCCACTCCGAGCACTGCTCCATAATGCCCCCGAAGGTAAATATATGATCCACACATCCTCTGCTCTTTCTAAATCCTGCATGTTCTTTCCTCAGTTTGTGGTCTACTGCTCTCGAGACTCTCTGTATAATTATCCCACCCAGTATTTTGCTGGGAACTGAGAGAAGAGTTATTTCTCTTCAATTACCGCAGTCCGCAAGATCTCCCCCCCCCCCGGGCAACCTGACAACTATTCCCTCTCTCCACTCCGTTGGTGCCGTCCCTGCCCTCCAGACCCGTGCAAACAGCGGCTCCAATAGTTCTGCCGCCAGCTCTGGGTCTGTCCCAAACAGCTCTGCATCTAAGCCATCACGACCAGGAGCCCCTCCATTCCTCAACCCCTCGATTGCCGTGATGACCTCCTCCCCTCGTGGGATGTCTGCATTAACATTCAGATCATCCTCAGCCTCAGGAACATTCAATTGTGTCTCTGGTGGTTCCCCATTCAGAGTCTCCCCGAAACGCTCATCCTGCCCCCCGTCCCACTACTGTCGCGATGAGACCTCCGTGCCTGTCTCTTACCAATGTAACATTGTTTGCACCTCGCTTTCCACCGATGACCTTAGCCATTTTGTAGACTGTGCCCTGTTCACCTCCCAGCGCCGCCCCCTCCGACCGTCCCGCAAGGCCATCCAGAAATGTCCCTTCGCCAGCACGGGTTTGACGTTTAACTTCCCTGTCAAGCTGACTGTACTGTCCACTATATATTGTCTTCAAACCGGGAGACCTAGCTTCTGTTTTCTTTCTTTTCATTTCTTTTCTCTTCGCTATGGTGTTTAGCGTATCTGGTGTTACCCAGTCTTGGCTCTTTCTTTCCTGGAATCCCAAGCATGACTTGCTGCTCTCCCTGTATACTGCTGAGATGGTGTTGAATCTCTGGTCAACATCATCGGTCTCTGTTCTTTCCCGGCCTTTGACCATCTCACATCTTCTCTTCACGTCGACCACGAAAGCCCTTCTGGTGAGGGGATCCTTCAGTTTCGTGATGTTGTATCTTTTCTGTTTGACTGCAACTGGTCCAGCAGCTCTGAGTTTCACCTTCAGTCTCGCCACCACCAGGTGACGATCACCTCCCACATCCGCGCCCCTTCCCACCCCCGCCGGGCGGGCGAAACGGAAGCCAGATGGATCACATAGTGATCGGTGGCAGATGGAGACGTGCACTACGGGACGTGAGGGTGTACATATATGTTGTAGCTATATATATTAGTAGCATTTTTTTCATAAATGTTCTTTATTCCTCGCAGACCTGATCAAAGGACGACCAGCGGTCTATTTTGGTCCTTTTCTTAATTTACTGATTGGTGAATGTTGTCTTTTTCTTGGCTTACGTATCCCCAAGTTCATTTGTAAACAGGATTGGCCAAAGAGACTAGTAACATTTTAAATAGTAAAGTTAACTGGACTTACCAATAACCAGAAATATTCATTCAATTTTATCAGCCCACTATAGCGTAACACAAAGAACATTACTATCTGACTTTTGACAGTAGTATCAGTTTATTTATCCAGCAAGTTACGCTGTTTCAAAATCGGCACTCACTCCAAAGCCAGCCGATAGGATTTACTATCACCATTATAACTAACAGTGCTTTTTTAACAACTAGATGATTCCCTATACTGGAAGTATTTTCTACTGTTTACTGTGAACACTAGATCTCGGTTTTTCTACATTAACTATTCGAGGTGACATTTGTCTATCCAGGAATCGAACACCAAATTAGGCGTCCCCCCTTATAAAATTTAGTTATCAGAGGAGGGACTGGGGCCAGTTTGGAAGATAAAAACACTGTACATTATATATTCAGGAATTGTATGTCCAAGAGATTTTTTTCACCAAGAGTAGGTAAGAAGAGCGAGTGAGTGGCCACGTATGTCAGAGAGAGTGAATTTTCTTTGTTACAGGAAAATTGTATTATCTGGATTCCGCTTAAATATTGTTTAATTTACTGGATAGCTTTCAGTAGGAACTGTGTTGTTTTCTTTACTGTCTATGCTATAACATAGTGCGCTAACCTTAGTCCTTTGGGGTTATTAACTTGTTGGGTTATTTTTCTCAATAAGGCGAGGGCACATGTATTCTGTTAATTTTCTATGTATGTAATTCTGATTTTATTTGATCTTTCTTTAGATATTTGGTTTTGTCAAGTTTAATGATAATAAACAACAAAAGAACTTAACTTTGTGTGTTGGTCAGACCATTACCCAATTAACCATAGTTTTCACGTCTGTGTATCGTGTTGTCACATAGCTGTGTATGTGTGTGTAGTTAAACTTATATTTTTAGGTATAGGGAGCGGCAAGATTGTCTTGTACTAAAATATAGTCGTATAGATAGGCTGGACTAGAGAAACTTCTCATTCCAGGGACAGATCTTCTCCTTAAACTACTGACTCGTGAAATCTATTTATCACACTATTTCTCACGTACTTATCACCATCCACTCTACTTAGGCGGGACCATAAATATCTTTCAAACCTATCTAAATTTACGACAGTTATGAATGTTGACTTGAAGCAAGGCGGACGTTTGGTTCCTGTCAGAACCAAGTGTGATCAGTTTGATATTGATAGACAGACAGTTTTTAACTACTGTTATAATGATCATTGGATTACGTTGTATTTGATGATTGATTGTGATTGATATAGACATACATTCTGGGAAGTCTTGCCAATGCAAAGAGCGACTGAATCATGGTAAATATATGAGATGTTGAAATGTAGCCACGTGTAGCAGGTCCTTTTTCAAGTAGGAGATACTGGACTCTGATGTCCATGGCGTCTGGGGTTATTGAACTACAGTCCATTCAGCAGAGTTCTAAGAAACGTACTTGACAGTTGAAACAGTATAAAACTGAATAATGCCTGGTGAACGTTTCACACATGTAGAATTTAATTACAATGACTGGCTCCTTTTAAAATGCATCAAATGTACAAGACATAAGCTCTCATCAGCCTGTCTATAAGTACGTCTAACGTCTGTAGACTGGCGTAACACTGTCAGTTGTCATTTAGCTGAATTTCTTTAATATTATAATATACTTTCCTTCCACATTCCTTCAGCACTGACATGACCATATAAAATACAATCAGACTAGGTTCTATCTCGTAGACTACCTAGCTGACATACACTTATAAAACCAATACTTCAAGTACATACCCAGGAGCACAGAATACACAGCATTCTCACAATGGAGACACGGTGACGAGATCTTCAGAACCGTCATAGCCCACAAAACCACGTCCGCTCGGAAAATACCCATAGAATCGTGACGTCCTTCCTGTGTTGTCGTAACAAAGATTAATAAATAGGAAATCAGCCCAACAAACCAAGTTTGAGGGCAACCGAAAATGGTGTTATGAAATGAGTCATAACAACTACTCCCCCCCCCCCCCCCCCCCCCCCCCCCCCCCCCCCCCCCCCCCCCGGTCATTAATGTCGAACGGAGTAGACATTATTGGGGTACGAGACAAATTACTACTGAGCTGAGAAAAAGGTAACATATTATGTCACTGCTGCTATGACCATGCATAGACCCATGTTTGTGCCGAATGGAGGCAATTTAACACGCAAGGTGTGGAGAAACAGTTTATACTGCAAACTCAATGTCTATCAAAACAGCTCCAAACACTTTAACATAATAATGAGGTCATAAGCAGTAGTCAGTCAACATGTAACATAAACAATGCATATATACCAACATTCATTCACCATCCAGTAAGTAATAAACTCCTACTGTACATGTCACCTTAGTCAAAGAATGTTAATCAAATAAACATTAATGCTAAGTGCATGAATTACTCAATATTAATCAGTAGAGAAATATGTAAGAGGCAGACAATAAGCACATACAAAGTGTATGACTGCGACATTATGTCAATATATGTATCTTGTATTTAATGACTGCTGTGTCAACTTGTATCATATAATAATATGACCCGTTAATTAAGAAATAATTATAATAGTAAGGCGCAATGCGCTCAAATGTCTTAACACCTTAAGGGGCTCCATGGTAGAGAAAACTCGATTTTACGTACAAAATATCGATTTTTTACTTTTGAGCTTATTTTATTAAATAATCATCGAGGAATCGAATGAGCAAGGTTTTATAACATAAAAAATGCATTTGATGCATCAAAAAGCATATTTTCTGTACTACCCCCAAGCTATGATTTGCAAATTTGTGCCGAAAATGTAAGATTTGTCGCTCAATAATACCTTAGTTACGCTGTCCTTATTATTGACTATTTGGTATCAATACACAGGGAATTTCTTTGTCTGCCGTAATAAAGCAAATTCGAATCTATTTTTTCTCATAGCTCTGTGTAATGTGTGTTTGAAAATTTCCGTAATTTTACGCTAACCTCCTTATAAGGAGTGGTCACGTGGTGACCTAATGCCCTCATTCCCAACCCATTCAAGACGCAAAAGTAAACAACTGTTTTGATTGGTCATATCAACATTTTGGCTGCATGCGCAAATGTGGAAGTAGCAACAGCTATTTCCGCCTATACACAAAAACAATTGTTCGCTTGCGTGAAATATTTTTCTCTTGTTTACATTTCAGTGAATTGTGTTCTTTTACTTAAAAATGGGAAGAATGGGTAAGAGATCAAAGCAAATATCTGCTGCCAGGTCGCGTCGACAGTGTGTAATTTCTAGCAGTGTTACCACAGAAGGTAAGACAGAATCAGCGATGAATGATAGGCCTACACAAACTGATACACAGACAACATGGAATTTCTGCATACCAGTATCCGATAGGCCTATGGTTCACATTGCAGATCCAGTAGTGCCTTGCCCAAGTCGATCTGATATAAAAATTAACTTGAGCACGAGCAAGAATGTTGCATCTCATAATACTGTCTGCGCTCAGCCTAAACCTACATATAAAACCATTGTGAACATTTCTTTCTTCAACAACCTTCTTAAAAATGTGTGTTGAAATTTGTGTAAGCAAAGCACATTGCAAACAAGAACTGACAACACTAAGTCTAAGGGTTTCTCTCTCTTCCTGGAAGTTGTGTGTCACATATGTGAAAAAGCAATTTCTAGAACGTACACATCCGAGAGGGAACCAGAAGGCCGCGGCCCTCGTGGACATGCAATCAACAAATCTGCTGTTCTTGGTGCCCTCATGTCTGGAATGGGCCCATATACATTCAATCTCTTCTGTGAGAACCTAGACCTCCCTGGCCTGCACCAGAAAACATTTCATAAATATGCAGATCAAATTTTTGATCATTTAGATACCATGCACTCTACAGTATTTCAACGTTCCGTCAGCATCGTCCGAGCTGAACACGCTAAGAGTCAGCATCGTACCATTAATAAAAAAGAAGTCATTGACATCGCTGTCAGCTTTGATGCAACATGGCTAACTAGATGTCATAAGTCATTTATAGGTGTTGGCAGTGTTATCGACATCTTGACTGGCATGGTCATCGATTCGCATGTTATGTTTTCCTTCTGTCACACCTGTGAGAATACTGGACAGTGGCAACTGAAAAATCAGCCTGACAAATTTGAAAAATGGAAAGCAGAGCATCAGAAGGACTGCTGCCGTAATTACGAAGGGTCAGCCGGAATGATGGAGGTAAAAGCCTGTGAAGTTCTCTTTCTTCGTTCAGTGGCAAATCACAAGCTACGCTACACTGTTTTGCTATCAGATGGCGATTCCAAGGCCTACAACAGACTCTGCGACATCAAACCGTATGGACCAGAAGTTGCCATAACCAAAGAAGAGTTCGTCAACCATGTTGCAAAGCGATTAGGCACTGCACTGAGGAAACTGATTACTGACTGCAGGAAACAAAAAGGCACCCTTGGGGGAAATGGCCGTGGTCGTCTAACCCAAAATGCAATATGAAAATTGTGTATTTACTACACCAGGGCCATCCGCAAGCATAGTACAGCCCCAGAGATGAAACAAGCCATCATGGCTTCTCTCTACCTTGGGTATTCGACAAACGACAAACCCCAACATAATTTGTGTCCGCTGTAGCGTAGTCCTGAACCAATATCTAAAGGCAATTAACGAGAGCTTACCTTGCCTACCTATATCGAAATATGTCAACAAATGTTTTTGACCAATCGCTGCACGAGCTGAAACCCGGTCTCAGGAACCATAGGCTGCAGGATTGCTAGATGGAATCTGTGCAAACGGTAATGTGTACTTGTGACTTCAGGCCAAAGGATAGGGTATGTCCCTCGGAACAGTGAGCACAGTATAATACCAGAAATCTTCAATTTTCATTAGATACATGGATTTAAGTTGTAGAAGCATGGACACAGGAGTTATGAGTTATTACATGCAGTAATAACTTAGAGCGAAGGCTGTTTTCCCCGATTTCAACTGTGATTGCAAACGCTAAAAGGGAGGCAGAAAAAGGATAGCTTGTTAAAATGGTAGCGCCCAATTGGCCGGTTTAAACAAGACCTGGATGGAAGGAATCGGATGGGAAACACCGGAAAAATAAATTATCGGAGTTTTGTCAGATCGACAGATCAAGCAGAAAGCGGTTGTTTTACTGAAATTTTGGTAAACATAAACTGACCCAGCCAGCCAATGGAATTGCTTGTCTTCTGATCGCCCGCTACCTGTAATAAAAAGGGAAACAAATCTGGAATATTTCTCTTGAACCGCCAGAACCAAATTCGTCAGAGGACAGAATCAGATTCTACCCCAGCTCCTTCGCCATTTGCCAGTGAAGCAGACTGCATGGGTTTATTAAAAGCCTGTTGAAACTGAGATTGTGGGTAAGAGAATTAAGTCATAATATGTATAATATTAATTACTAGTGTTTAAGGGAAGTGAGTGTGTGTGTTGTAATGCTGTGATATATTATTGCATAAAACTTATTAAGACACTTAACACTCACCATAAAGCCTATGCAGTTTTGGTGATGTCGGTCATGGACATATTAGGAAAGTATGTGTTGTAATGTTGTTATATTATTGCATAAACCTATTTGTCACTGACTGAGTCTACCTTTCCTGTGTTATCATCACTTACTCTGAACTGCCTCACTAATCTACAATCTGGGTAGGAGGATTTTAGAGCCAGATGCTATGTAAGACCTATTACATTTCAGGTCAGAGGTATCCTGTCACTCAGAGAAGAACATTGGTGTTGTACCTAGCGGTGTATGATTTGAACAAGCACCCTGTATCTACATCAGTTGGAAGAGTGGGGACCATCAGTGTTGGGCTTCTCCATCTTATATTCTGGCTTCAAGGAAAAGACGGAAGTGAAGAAGTTAAGTCCTATTAGACAAGACTTACTCGCCGAGCATTGGCGTACCACACCCGGTCATAGTAGTAGTGATGAAAACAGTGATGATTAAATTAGTCTGGAAGCAACATAGACTTTAGTTAGTGTGACATTTTCAAAAGCTACATAACATAGAAATACTTTGAAGATAAATTCAAGTGATATCAGTAACAGTGAAGTCATTGTGACAGTTGTCAATATCTACTCCCCTAATGATGAAGATAAATTCAAGTACCAACATTAACATTGGTTCCAGAGGATTAGGTGAACTAAGACTATTTTCATAACAAGGGAGCCTTAACAACTAGGAAAAGACTTAATTTTAGTGATTGACTTTTATTTGGTGTAGATACATGCAACATCATCAGTGTGATTTTATTTTTAGGGTTTGTGTTTACACAAACAAAACTAAACAGATGACTGTATGTGACGTATGAAAATCGGACCTCTCTTTCTTTAATCCCTCAGTCCCCCTTTTCTCTCTTACAACTAAACAACTCGAGTCATTCCCACGATTGCTGGTTTGGTATGGCATAAGTTATCTGGACATTCGCCCTTTTGTTGTCTTCTCTCACGGTGGTATCTCTTACTGACATTCCCACAGAGAGGCAGACCACCGGAGATCAGGTTACAATGTCAAGAGCCGAGATCAGCACCCTCTGGTTAACACCTGATAATAGAATGGACGAAGAATTCACAGGTGCGTTTGCCAGTCATGGGGACATGGGCCGATTCAGTATATTAGCGCAGTTTTAGAAAATTCATCATCAGTCTGCCCCAGGAATTGGTGATATCTGCTAGCACGAATCTTGGAGTTTTATATAGAAAGAATTTCTGAGATTCACGGAAAGTGTCATTTTCCTTGTGTGGCGGTAATCATATATATATTAGAATGTTGAGTGCCTTAACGTGTTAATGTTTTCACTGGGATTTCTGTGTTTATTAAATAAGCATATTAAATAGTTCCAGCTGTAATAAGTAAATTTAATTTTCTTGCTATTCCCCCAGTAAGAGACGCTTTAAATTAATTAATATACGCTAGGCGGCTGATAATTAGAGATAAATATACTTTTATTCATCATGCTTAATTTTGTGAATTACTAAAGTTTTGTGGTTTTAAATATAATTTAATACCGGAGTGATCTAGAGGTCTTACCTAACGAGTGTAGAATATAATAATGATATCATTGTTAAAATGTTTTTTTTTTCTACATCTAGGCGATCAACCCTGTGATCTAGCGGTCTGAATAGCTCCAGAAAACATTCTTAAAATATTATTGGGTCTTAAATTTGGACCTGTGCGGTTCTCTTGTCTTCTTACAGAGAGAGTCCCCACATATAAACATTTAAAGAATAAAACATCAGAACTGGACAAGAAAGTACCCAGATTGTTCACAGCAAATCTGATCCGCCTGTGGTGGCCAAATATCTATATATATAAACATTGTTTCAAGAATATTGACTATCTTAGTTTTTTTTTTTTTTTCTCAGGTGGATTTATCCAGAAAAAAGAATACTTGGGTCCATAACCGGCACCCAATCCCAGAGTGAGAGATAAAAACAGATAGGAGATCCTTTGCTTACCTTATTGGTTTTCTAACAGTGTACCCACCAGACATTTTCCTTAAATATCGGACATCTGTGTGCTGCCCATGGTGAACATTTTGATCGCAATATATATTTACCTGCACTACCTGACGTGAACTTTTTGACACATAATATTAGCATTATTTAAGCGGACGTTCCCCATTAGGAAAAATTAATCATTCTTGGAGGAACTGGGGTCCCTTGGATAGCACCACCCTGAAATATGTCAAAGATACACAGATGTGTTAAAGAGTAGTAGGTAAGTGTGATTGCTGATTGCTTGTGGCCACAGACCGACAGACTGTAAGAAAGAGAAATGAATATTTCATATTTTGTATAATCATTATACTCACTTCAGTCTTTTCGAGTTCGCAAATACTGTTATATCATTTTTCTTGTCTTCTATGTTTCAGGATAGATTAAATAGAGACTTAGTTCTTTTACTTTATCGTCTATGCATATGTATTATTACGGAAACAACAGCAAATGGATTGATTTGCCGTTGCCCTAAAGACGCCAATAGGCGTGATGGGAAACAATGGCAAAGAAAACCTATCTGCTGTTGCCCTAAGACGCCACTAGGCGTAATGGCCACTGACTGCTTTGACGGTCGGTGGCTAAGGACGGAAGAAGAAGAGAAGATATGTATTATTATTAACTGTAATCTTTTTTTTGGGTTAATTACCTCTGTCGGGATCTACTTTGGGATTCCTTTACAATAGAGGAGAGCCTATTGGGTTAATAAATTTTCTTGCATTTTTTATGTCTGTAAACTATACCTTCTGATAGATAATATTGTTGTATGTGATTTCTTTAAGATAATAAACATAATAAACCTAAGTTAACGTGTTGGTCAAACCCCTGCCCAGTATATGTTATCCATAGCTTGGTTCACGTCTGTACGTATTATGTCACAGAATTGTGTATATGTAAGTGGAGTGTAACTCGTATATATATGTACCAGGAGAGAAAGGGAGTCTAGTTAAATATTGTCGTGAGATAGGCTGGGGTTAGAGCATTTACTCAATCCAGAGACTGTCCTTTCTCTTACACTCTCACCCCCTTGTGAAAAAAAGCTATTTCTTACCCCTTATTCTCACATAGTTTACCATTATCACCTCTGCTCAGACGGGACCTTAAATATCTTCAACCTATCTCAATAAAATCTACGACACTGTACATAAATAAAATTAAGAAATTGTAGTGCACTGTTTTTATTACTTTATGTCAGCTTTGAATTACTTTGAATTTAATTAATTCCCCTAGATACTATAACAGCCCTTAGGTATAACTCTGAGAGTGGCACCATAGAAGTCTGGTACTGAATATTACTATCTCGGCCAGAAATTCTTTACAGCCTGACTTTATACCTATGAACTCTATACACCATTGCTCTTTTCTGAGAATGAGGTATTTCTTTTAAGACCAGACTCTTCTCTGGCAACTATCCTAGTATCACCTGATACACCTTGTTGTCTTATACTTCATAAATTAAGGAACCTCTCACGACATCCGCCAGGCAAAGACTCCTGGTGTTTCTATCAGGCTTTCATTGCCAAAGGAGAAGCTGCTGGACCACACGAGACCAAGGTTTACACTCCGCTAGACTACAACCTGCTCCATAAGCACTTAGCCCCTATTTATGAGCGTCTTGCTGATCAGCAATTGCTGAAGCGGTGTCAGCTAGGTGCAACACAAAATGCAAATGAAAGCCTACACAATGTTATATGGAGTCGTTGCAGCAAGCGGAAATTTGTGTCATTAAAAAAAGCCAAATTCAGTGTCCTTGTGGCCGTTGGAGAGTTCAACTTTGGTCCATCAGCCAGTGCAGAAATAAAAAGGCTGTGTGGTCAAGCATCTGGAACAAACTCAATACGCCTTGGACAGGTGCGACTGAGAAAACGACTGGCCAACAGCCAGAAACATGAGGCTGACAAACTTGTAAAAAGAAGAAAAATTAGGCAAGAGGCAAGACAAAGGCGAGAGGTGGAGCTGCAGGAAGCTAAAGGAGGTGCAGCATATAGTCCTGGAGGATTTTAAAAATATTCAGCCCCCCAGAATGGAGTATATTGGACAAGACAAGGCAATCGGTGAGTAAAATGCATTTTTCTTAAAACTAACATTTTATTAACCAAAAATTTTATTACTAACAAACTATCTAATAGATCAATCTGAAATTTGGCATGCATGTAGTATACATACATACTTTTAAATTGTCACATGCTTTTTTTGATATTTTGGTAATTTGCTTTGATATATTTTTTAAAATATTTTTTTTTCTTTTTTTTCATACAAATAAGGTGTATTTTTTTTTAAATCATTAAAATTAGAATTTTAAAGGAAGCTGAAGGAGGTGCAGCATATAGTCCTGGAGGATTTTAAACACATTCAGCCCCCCAGAATGGAGTATATTTATCAAGACAAGTTACTCTGTGACTAAAATGCATTTTTCTCAAAACTAACATTTTATTAACAAAAAATGTTATTTTTTACAAACTGTCTAATAGATCAGTCTGAATTTTGGCATGCATGTAGGACACATATATACCTTTAAATTGACAGAGGCTTTTTTGATATTTTGGTAATTTGCTTTGATATATTTTTTTAAATATTTTTTTTTCATTGTTTTTCATTCAAATATAGTGTATTTTGTTTTTTAAATCATTAAAAATAGAATTTTAAACATCAAAAAAAAGCCTCTGACAAATTGTTTTAATTGACAGTCACAACATGTGTGTGCAATTTGGTAACGTTTGGTCAATGTGAAACATAAGTTTTTAGCTCTCGAAAAGTGGTGAAAATCCAATATGGTGGATGTTTTTTTTTTTTGGTTACCATGGTAATCACATGTTTTTTAACAAAATAAACTGTAGAATTTGGTTCATGGACATACACTGTATCTATTGAGCAGATAAAAAGTTTGATATTAGAACAAAAGTTAGTTTTCACTGTAGTTTAGCCCCTTAAATGTCCAATGAAGTGAATCTTTTGTGCTAAGAGATCACTTTGAATAGGCACAGTTAATTAGTTTATTTTCTTCATGTAAGGAGAAATGGTGATCTTTCGCATAGGCTTGAAGCCATTTCACGTGCAAAGTCCTGTAAAGCATGAAGTTATCTGTAGAATCGATAAGTCAATCTTGTCCACGATTGTAGTCCAAACAATCATTAGTAGACCGAAAAAATTTACACTCGAGAATTCTGAAGCACATTCACGCAGAATAGTTCAGCATATCATAGTGTGATTATCTCCTTTGGAAATCTTGTATGGGTTTCATTTAATGAGTTATGTCCCTTTTAAAACCAAATTGATACAGAAAGTTATATCTTGACAACTTGTAAAAACGTTCTCGAATTGAATTTTCTGGAACTGTTTGTAGAAAAGTTTCCTATAACACCTGACGTAGAGCTGACAGTTCAAATGTAGGTGTACTGTGAGTGTATACAATGATCTGAAACAAACGATATCCTACTCGTTCAAAAAGGTGTTTCAAACAGCATCATCATGTGTCCTAGCGGGTAGCATAGTTCTGATAAGACCCGTAGAAACGCCCTGTTTCTGAATATAACCCAGGGTTCGTTGATCTGTCTCGAGAGTGAGAAAGGTAGACAAATATCAGATAGTCTTAATATAGGCGATTTCGAACAGGCAAGTTTAATCGCATTTAACGACTCATTACACACATAAGACCACACTACCTTCTTTGCCGCATCCCTCCTCAGCAACGCAGACAGAACTGAAGTGATATCACTAAAAATTTGGTACAAATTGTCTGTAGAAGTTAACTAGATCTAACAGACTGCAAACCTGTAAAAAGAATAATAAGGATAAGAGACGACTGAACTTGTTCTCAAGGAGATACATGAAGTAGATAGAATCACAGAAGAAGAATGTGCACAAAAATGCATCAAAATCTATGTGGAGCTGAAAGATGCAGCAGTTGCACATCAAGACAATAATTTCGAAAGCAAACTCCGTTGTCATGCCCCACAATCATGCGTGCATCCCTATCTGAATAAAAATAAATAATTGCCTCCATATCCATGAGGCCGTCGCTTGGCAAAAGACGTACAAACTTTACGTCGGCTGTGGATTGAAAAAAATTCACCAAGTGCCTGCCATGTTGTATCTGGTGGCAGATTTCGCACTAGCACGGTGCGTGAACAAGTACCTCGAGTCACATGAGACCCATGGATAAGTTTATTCTTCCTGTATGCCATATCTTGATGGTGGGGTGGAACATACTGGCTAGACTGAGCATGACACATTTCTCTATTTTTGTTTGTAGGTTGAAAACCTGTCTGAGAAGACAGTTTAATAGGCATCCCAAAACATTTTTTTTTCAGATGCACCGGTATAAGTTTGCATAGGCACGTTATTTTCATCCGCAAGTGTAACATTATTAACTCTAGTGTCATCTTTCACACCCCTGTTAACACTCTTAAGAGTAGGTAAACTGTTAGCATGCAGTTTACAAAGAGGATGATGGATAGCCTCACCATCAGCCATATTTTTACTTGCGAGCATAGACAGATGTGTTATATTATCTGTTATCCTGCTTTCACTGCCAGTGGCATGTCGCCAAGACCCACTCTTAGAAGAGGCAGTATTAATGGGACCAGAACCACTGGTATCTGACTGCTGTCGAGGGAAGTTGTACCTGCCTCGACAAGATACCTTTACTTTCTCATGTTGTGGCATCCTGAATTCACCACACTTGGTGCTGCAGGCATGCTGTATCAGAGATTTTTCATATCTCATGTTCAACAATATATCTTTGTTCAAAACAATATCTATTAATCCATCAACCCTTTTCCTAGCCTTAGCAACTTCCGAGTCTTTTAGTGAAATTTCTTCACTTTGCAACTTATTCACCTTCGTCAGGTTTTCATTTTTACTCCTCTCCTCCATGAGTAATTTTTCAATATTCACCAGTTTTTCCTGAGTCAATTTTTCTTGTTGACACAGAAGGTTTCGGAGTTCTTGATTAGCCAAATCAAGTTCTGCTACTTTTTTATCCAAACCTTTCATGTTCTGGTTAATCATGTATTGCATATTAATCTTCTCTTTCAAAAGAGCAACCTCAGATGTCAGGCTCTGAATCTGAGTAACATGTGTATTGCAATCTATCTGCAAAATAGTATTAGTAGCAATAGGTTTATTTCCACTGACACTCTCTACTTCGAAAAATATGTTCGTTAATGAGCTCACCTCATTAACTAACTTCCTTCTCTCAATATCACTGATATCATCATCCATATTTCTTAAATTTACCTGAGATTTTAGCACTTTTAATTTACCAAGTTCAAACTCAGCCAATTTGATTTCTTGAGCATGTTTTAGCTCAGCCTGAGCATTGGCTAATTTTTTTCTTTTTAAAAGCTAACTCCTGAGCTCTCCTTTCTTTTTCTGATTCTTCCCGTCTATTTTCTCTTTCTTCTTGTCTTCTTTTTTCTTATACTTCTTCTTGTCTTCTTTTTTCCTCTAATTCTTCTTGTCTTCTTCTATTTTCTATTTCCTCCTGTCTTCTTCTATTTTCCATTTCCTCCTGTCTTCTCTCTTTCTCTTCTTGTCTTTTGATTTCCTTGTCTTGTAATTAAACGACATGCCAATTAATCGCGAACACTTTCTTTCCATTAGACAATGAGATGGGCTAATGGAACGGTCGCTTACATACAGGAAAGTCAGTTAGATTATAAAGTCAGTTAATATCTGGTTTACCAATCCAGTGTGCGTTCTAGGCAGAACACTGGCTAAACAGACAGTTCAACTTAAAATAATTGTGTCTGCTACTACAGCAGAATAATTTTGGTGTACACGTATTTCTCTGTGCGATCTGGCATTTTCCAGTAGGCCTAAAGCATATAAAAGGAACCGCAATGTTTTGTCAATTGAAACGAAAACAGAAATTATCAAGAGACTAGGAAAAGGTGAAACTGTGTCTTCATTTGCGAGGATTTTCAATGTTGGGAAAGCTACTGTCTCTGACATAAAAAGTAACAAGGATAAAATTATGAGTTTTGCATCGAAATTGGATAGTGAAAATGGGTCAAGAAACATAAAACCATGAAAAATGCGAAAGATTTGAAATTGGAAGAGGCTTTGTATATATGGTTTGTGCAAAGAAGAAGCAAAGGGGAACCTATCTCTGGCTCTCTATTGTGTGAAAAGGCACTTCAGTTCAACAATCAACTTGACGGTCCTCCTGACTTTAAGGCTAGCCAGGGATGGTTAAGAAACTTTAAATCTCGTCATGGCATACGAGAATTGGAGATTCAAGGGGAATCTTTATCTTGCGATGCAACTGCCGCTGAAAATTTTAAAGAAACATTCTTGGCTTTTTTGGAAGAAGAAGGTTATTTACTCGATGATGTGTATAATGCCGATGAGACTGGCTTATACTGGAAATCATTGCCTCAAAAATCACTTGCATCTCAGCGCGAAGCAGCTGCCCCTGGGTTTAAAAAGTGCAAAGAGAGAGTAACAATTTTGGTAGCCGCGAATGCCAGTGGAAGTCATCGTTTACCGGTGCTAATGATCGGCAAAGCCAAAAAAAACCACGTTGTTTAAAGAGTGTGACATGTCTCCCCATTGTGCTACAAAGCACAGAAGAGTGCTGATGAATAGTGAAATATTTCTTGATTGGTATACAAATCTTCTTCTTCTTCCTCGTTCACCCTGAAAAGGACGGTGGTTGCGTTGTGTCTCTTTACGCCTAAGCTGTGATATCTGCACCTTTCGGTCGACACATCCGACTTCAGCACGGCATTTTTTAGGGACCGGGTTTGCCTTCCCATTGCGAACCGCACTCGCTCAGCCAGACTGCACTGCTGCAGACTGTTTTCAGGACCACCACGTGGAGGTGGAGTGCGGTCTTGACCAGCTCTGGTTCGCTGGTCCTGATGCAAGCAGTACAGCTATGGGTCGCTGACTGCATTCACTATTGCTGCATCTTGGGGCCCCGATTAATATACAAATCAGTTCATCCAAAATGTGAAGAGGTTGAAAGAACAAGAAAAGAAAACAGGAAAAGTAATTCTTCTACTGGACAATGCACCATCTCATCCAGAGACGGATACATTGAATGCAGTTGATGCAAATTTTAAAGTAATTTTTCTGCCTCCCAATGTAACAGCACTGATTCAACCAATGGATCAGGGTGTTATAGCAAAGCTTAAAAAGATGTACAAGAAGGAAGTCATGCGTCGTTTATTGTTGGCTGAAGATGAAGAAAGTGTGGTGGCGTTTTCCAAAAAGCTTAATCTCAAAGACTGCTGCTATATGTTAGCTGATGCTTGGACCACCCTGTCACAAGATAATCTCAACAAGGCGTGGAATAGATTGCTTGGGGAAAAAGGAGGAAATGAAACTACTGCAGTGGACACAAATGATGATTGTATAAATGAAGTTG
Source organism: Oreohelix idahoensis (assembly GCA_024509875.1). Taxonomy (NCBI): domain Eukaryota; kingdom Metazoa; phylum Mollusca; class Gastropoda; order Stylommatophora; family Oreohelicidae; genus Oreohelix; species Oreohelix idahoensis. The sequence continues at coordinate 209,611 of JAMPIV010010382.1, read as the reverse complement.
TGGAACTGTTTCAAGCAATACCCGGATTTTCGGACTGTGACAAAGATGATGCACACATGTGGCTAGAAGATGATAATGATTCTGGTTTTCAGTTTTTGAATGACGAAGAAATTTTGTCTCTTGTGCAAGAAGAAAACCAAATACATGTAGTGACCAATGATGAAGACTCCTCAGAAGTACATGATGTACTTGTAGATTATGAAGAAAACCCAAAACGTCGACCAAGTCCTGAAGAGGCTTTTATAGCACTAGAAACAGCGATGGCTTGGTACGAGCAAGAAGATGACAGCTGTCCTACACAGCTTCTGCTGTTGAAGAGAATGCGGGACTTAGCCCCCAAATGCAGACTATCCAGTTTGGTGCAAAAGAGGATTCCTCATTATTTTAAATAGTGGGCTACATCTGTGCAAGTACATGTATACGTAAGTTGCGCCTGGTTTTGAATCGTTTGTAATGTTATTTTGAAAACATTTCTCTTTCTTAACAAAAATAATTAATACAAGTAGTACATGCACTGCAGTGTAATGAAAGATTTTGGTGATACAGTGATCTAATACAGTGTGGGTATTATTATTACAGTACAAGTAAATATGTTTTATAGTGTATTTTCCTTGTGATTGTTAATTATTTTTAGAAATATGTGTACATGTACTCGATACATCATGTAATCCAAAAACATTTGATATCTCGAACTGCTATTTGGATATATATATTTAATGCATTATTATATGGGTTATATATATATATATATAATTATTATTAATGCTTTCTGAATAATATTTAAATACCTATAACATCACTTCAAATTCAATCACTTGATGAATTAATAATGGTAAGATGCAGAATTTTAAGTAATGGAGCAAAAAGAATGTTACAAACAGTAGACAGAGTTACAGCAATCAGAGCCGAAAAGAAGCAAATACAAATGTGGTAAACTAAGGCAGAAATGACATAAATTGAACAATATTAAAATATGGCCCTATAAACAAATAGCACAAGACATAACGATTTTTTTTCTTACAACATGAATAACATATATGAAATCAGAGATAGCAAGGTAAGAAAACGATTTTACAAACAAAAATTGAGCAAAACTGAGGAAAATTTTACAAAACTGGAATATAATTACAAAATAACAGTTAACAAGGACATCACTGCTAACGTACATAGGCTATGATTATTTCAGTAGCAGCAGATTCACGCAGCAATGAAATACCGGCCCCGCTATGTGAAACAATCACCTACCAAACCCTACGGACACGCTTATGATCCGACCAGTCGAAACGGTATAAATGCTCAAGCATAAGTCCCGCCTACCACCCACAGATAGATACAACATGACATTGAAATACATAAAACATAAAGCTGAAAACTTGGCGGCAATTTGTTATACTGTGTGTCACAATATATGTATGAGTCTATAAAGCGTGACTTATCTTATCTTCTCTTCTATGTTTGATGATAACCGCCAACCGTCAAAGCAGTCAGCGGCCATCACGCCTGGTGGCGTCTTGTAGGGCAGCAACAAATTGATTCCACTTTGCTCGGTCGGTGGCCATCCTTCGTACAGTGCCCCAACTGTGGTTCATTCTTTGCATCTCAGCTTCCCAGTTCTCCGCCAAGTTGTTTTTAAGTTTTGGCCTCTCTTTCAGCTTTCCCTGGGGGTCCATAAACTTGTTCTTGCGTAATGATGGTATCTTAGTAGGATCCTGTCTTCTGATGGACATGGCCAACCCAACTCCAGCGTCTGCCAGCTATGATGGTGTGCATGTCCATCACTGGTTACTCCTTTCCAAATAAGTAGTTCTTGGTTGCTGATGGTGTTATGGCAAAAGATTCGGAGAAATTTCCTTAGCAGATTGTTTAAAGGAGGACAGTTTCGACACATTTCGCCTCCAACATTCCGCACCATAGAGAAGCATGCTCAGACAAATGAGTCTTGGTGTAAATCCAAACTCGGCTGTTTTCTTTAAATTATTCTGTTGTTAATGTCCTTGCTTGTTCCGCCGTCAGTGTTACATAAAGCTTCCTAGGTAAAAATGTGTCTGTCCCATGTTCTAACTTCTGGTTCCTTATGTTATTGCTCATTGATTGCCCACATTTAGTGTCATGACCCAGTCTTCTTCAGAATGTAGGCAAACTTGGCCCATACTTATTCAGTCTATCAGTTTTGTCTTGAATGGCGAGCTGGATTGCAAAATGTGATAGCTTGTCTCTGGCTTGGGACTTGCCCAATGTAGTCTTACTCTTAGAAATGTTTGATAATGGGGCATAGGAAATTTGTGTGTTTTTTTGTTTTCGATCCTGGCCTTTTTATAATGGAAACAATTGGTGAATAACCTTTACTTATGCCTGGCCCAAAATCCTATTTGTTTCACGGCTGTTCCTAGCAGCACAGATGCGAACAGGAATCGAGACCTCTCACTAGGCCTAGAAACAGAAAGCAGCTGACTCGATCCAAAATCCACTCGATTGCTCGAAGTCAGAAAAATTCGCCATCTTTGGCAGAAAATAGATGCAAACTTGCGTCTAATGGTGCAGCTGTGATAAACTTGATAGCTTGCTCTTTTGGGACTTGCGTAATGAAGAACTGTAGTGTAGGAAATGCTTTCCCGGCCTTCTCATACTCTGGACTTGTTAGCAGATAATAGGTACGCCATTTTGACAAACTTGGTGGAAGTACAACTTTTAAGGCTGGTTGGCTTGTAATAAGGAGAAATGTCCTAATACTGCCGGTTTAAGGCTCCAAATAGTTGCAAATCAACGGCTTTACTTTCCCAAAATGAAATGACTGGCTTGGCTCCCCAATGTAGCGGGTCCTTTTTCAAGTAGAAGGAGATACTGGACTCTGATGTCTAGGGTTATTGAACTACAGTCCATTCAGCAGAGTTCTAAGAAACGTACTTGACAGTTGAAACAGTATAAAACTGAATAATGCCTGGTGAACGTTTCACTTATTTAGAATTTAATTACAGTGACTGGCTCCTTTTAAAATGCATCAAATGTACAAGACATAAGCTCTCATCAGCCTGTCTATAAGTACGTCTAACGTCTGTAGACTGGCATAACACTGTCAGCTGTCATTTAGCTCAATTTCTTTAATATTATAATATACTTTCCTTCCACACTCCTTCAGCACTGACATGACCATATAAAATACAATCAGACTAGGTTCTATCTCGTAGACTACCTAGCTGACATACACTTATAAAACCAGTACTTCAATTACATACCCAGGAGCACAGAATACACAGCATTCCCACAATGGAGACACGGTGACGAGTTCTTCAGAACCGTCATAGCCCACAAAACCACGTCCGCTCGGAAAATACCCATAGAATCGTGACGTCCTTCCTGTGTTGTCGTAACAAAGATTAATAAATAGGAAATCTGCCCAACAAACCAAGTTTGAGGGCGACCGAAAATGGTGTTATGAAATGAGTCATAACACCACGTCATTGTTATATATAAGTTAATGTTCAATACACTGAATGAATTGCACATGTATCATGTTGAGTATCATTAATATGCGGTAGCACATTAAAAACGCACCACCTGTATAATCCAGGAACAGAGTGTGAAATGTAAATATAAGTGTTTACAAGTTTACATATTTGGAATCTTTATTCATTTTCCTATGAATCCATGCTGGTAATTAATTTGTACATTTGATTGTTATGAAATTCATTGCATTCTGTGCAGGCAAGGGAGAAAACCAAAGATGCAACAAATAAAAAAATTCATTCACACTATCCTCAGTATCTGGTATGTCCACCGTGTGCTTGCAAACAATCTTGGCAGCGGCTCCGCATGGAACGCACACGACTCTGAAGGAAATTCCGGGGAATTAAGTCCCATTCACGTTGTGACGATATTCTAAGTACAATAGCTAAATTAAATAATATTATAGTACGTAAGTCAAAAATAAGATAGCAAATAACATTTGAGTCCAGTGTCTTCTTCTCCACGCCAGCCGGTATGCGGGTTTTGATAAGCCTAATAGCCGAATGAAGGGTACTGTCTTTTCAAATTCGTCCTTGAGATTAAATGTAACACTTTTGCAAGTTCAAGACGACAGAGTGATGGAATAAAAGAAAAGGAGGGGAGGAAATGGAAAGTGTGATAAATTTAACCGTGATACAACGTTAAAATATCTCCAACTATCAAGATAAAATGTAGGGATAAAAATAATGCATAAGCTACTAGAAGACATGATCGCCCATGCCGCGGTTCACTACCCGCCATGGAAACTAACTTGTTAGACGTGCAGACAAAACGTTTATCCTTGGAGACGGGAGGGAACAGAGATCAAAAAGAAAAAATATGACTGAACACGTGTTTGAAACTAGCAAGGCTAAAAAGACGCAATTGGTGGGGAAAGGAAAAAATTCACGTCCACTAGTGACACAAATGTAAAGAAATGGACAAAAGGGACCTTGGCTATTATATGCAACAGTCATTTCTTGGACGCTTTTACGATACTTGGTTGTTTTATTTGAAATCAGCGGCAAACGCATTACAGAAGCTTCTCGAAGATATTTCCCAAAAAAAATAGACGAGAAAAAAAAATATGTCTTCTTAATAATAATGTTACGAAAATAAAACTTAGCTAGTTTGATAGCCCATCTTGAGCTGACAAATAATATACTTTAAATTATCCAGACGAATAGATAGTAAGGAAGATATTGACAAAAGACTGTATTGTTCATATCAGACGAACGACTACACTGTTAACCCATGTCACTAAAAATAACCAAAATCTTGGCCTTGAGTCTGCAAACGTAAAAATCTAGTTGAAATGAAAGAGAGGGAATGTGGTGGAGAATTGTGGCTAAAAATAACTTTAAAGGCAAAATTGTGTAGGGGACGGCAGAGTTGGTTCAAAAAACAAGTGTGTTTTTTTGTGAAACGCAAGTAGAGACAGACGGACCAACAGACAATAATATATACTTGACTGAGGTATGACTGAATTGACTTTTGGTTGTAGGTTTGAAATTTGAAAGGGGGAAAGTCGGTGATTGGCCAAAGATAATCATATTATTGGCGCACAGACGCGCATTTTTGCCATTCAACTAAAAGCTGTCCAGTAGTAGACACAGTAAATAATTCAGTGGTGTATTTCCCAGAAAGCTATTCCATATTTAGAGGGACGCCATACTAGAGCCAGCAGCTCAGCTGAGTTTTGCTAGAATATAACTGTGTTCTCTATTCGTAATTCTGGTAAGAATGAAAGCATTTCTTTTGTATATTTTAATATTGTTTAATATTTCGAGTGATTTGATACTGCCATATCAAAATCTGTCTCTTACAACAAGTAAGGGGTTCGCTCTAAATCCCCAGCCCAAGTTCAGGGTCTAGAGACAAACAAAATACATAGACGCCAGCAAGGATTATGAAGGGCGGATCAAGTATTGAGATATGTGGGAACATATCACCTATCTTATTGGATAATAGAAAACTATTGAACATATCTCATATGCACTGCAGACTTTGGGGGAATTGATACAATATGAAACCAACTTGGTAAGATGTGCTGTATGGTCAGAGAGATCTGACCCATTTCTGTATATTGTTGATGTGTTGTGCTGTGTAAAAGTGGTGCAGTGTATAGAGTACTGACACAGCACCAATTTTGTTTCAGAAGTGTGAGTTTCTGATGTGGCACTAAGCTAGTGCTACATAAGTATTCAAAGTTACACCAGCAGACGTGTATGCAGGCAAACAGCGTATAGAAGCAGACTATCGTTCTATTCTAGCTGTCGAGAGAAGTGGACCACCTGATTCTGCATCAGTTCTCGCAGACCAGATGAGTACTAAATGGCCTGCTGAAGATTCACCATATTTCTAAGGAACTTATAATAATTTCCCCACCACGGTTTACTGAGCTTTGGGAAAGACACAGTATAAAGTTGTAATTTAATGGACACAGCTCCTGTAGTTACAGAATGGGAGTGATGACGCCACCCCATCAGCACATCCATTAATCGTTCTCCCAGAGAAATTTAAAATATAAACAGTATTAGTATTAACTAGTCTTGTAAAATACATATGTATACACCTTTCATTTTATTATGACATATATCCATGCATTTCATTCATAACTTCATAACCTTTCATATGTTCTGACCAAAATAAAACCTTGGTTCAGAACAAATAAACTTAAAGAAAATTTATATATCTAAAACTAAAACAGCTGAGTCAGTTCAGTGTGTTATAAATTTTATTAATATTATTACACTTAGTAATTATCTGTGTGTGTGTTTGTATATATTAATACAACACAGTACATATCAGTACCCTAGAATTTAACGTAGCCACATTCATTAGTAAAAAAGATATGTGTGAGGTCGTAAGTGGTAGTACGAAGGGCCTTCTGTAATTCACATCTATATTTATCTCAGGAGCCTTCACAACTGACCTCATACATCCCACTAAGTGACATCAACCATACAATACCATCAAAACCCACTACATATATTGGGGTCTTGTCCAGGGATAATAAGCTTATCAGTAATATTAGGATCTCCTGGTGGGAGAATTAAATCAGGGGAACAAATTGTTAAAATTAAAAGTGTCCCTTAAAATTGAAAGTGAGAAATAAAGGTTGGTGAATCTTCACAGCCAGTGGAAATTAGTTAATTAATTAAATAATTAAAATTACCTTGGCTATTTTATATAGTTACAATTACCTTGTTTAGTAATTAATTAGAATTACTTTAGTTATTAGATAATTAGATTTATCTTGCTCATTGCTAAATTGTCTAAAAAGTATGGCTGAGCTGGCAAAGTTCAGATCAGCTGCTGTGATAACGGCGAAGGATATGGGAATGGATGGTCAGGTTTTAATTCAGTATGTTACTGCTGAATGTGACAAGTATATTGAAAGGGAAGATAGGAGGTTAGCTGAAGAGAAGAGGTTACAAATTGAGGCTGATAGAGAACTCAAGAGGCTGCAGATTGAGGCAGAAGATAAAAGATTGACTGCCGAAAGGGAAGCAGAAGATAAAAAGGCCGAAAGGGAAGCAGAAGATAAAAAGGCCGAAAGGGAGGCAGAAGATAGAAGGTTGCAAAGGGAGCACGAATTACGAGTAAGGGAGCTGGAATTACAAGGCCATGCTCCTGAAAATGGTGCCAGCCCTTTTGCCTCAGATGCTGCAGCTAGTCAGGGTGCCTCAACATCAGCTATGGGGTTTCATTTAGACCATTTTGTTGAGAAAGACGATGACATAGAGGAGTACCTCAGTCGTTTTGAGTTACTAGCTACTACATATGGGTTAGAGAGAGAGAGAGGTGGAGTTTAAAGTTATCACAGGGACTGAGAGGTACTTCTTATGAAGTATTTGCTAAAATGAACAGAGAAGACCAAGACAATTATGACATGCTAAAGCAGGCTTTGTTGTTAAGATACGAAAAAAAAATGGTGAATTTTATCGTAAGAAATTTAGAAATGCCAAACTGTTGTCTGGGGAGACATACCACCAATTCTCTGCCAGACTGGAAACCTATTTGGAGAAATGGACTGCTCTGGGGAAGACCCAAGATCTTAAAGAGATGATCATGATAGAGCAATTGAGAGAGTCCATGGCTCCAGACTTGAGAAAATTTCTCATGGAACAAGGTGCAGAGAGGTTGGGGGAGGTTTTAAATGTCGCTGAGAGGTATCAGGCAGCCCAGGCAGAGGTAAGTGGTGCTAAAAAGAAGCACTTAGATAATTTTAAAGCTCCACAGCAATTTAATAAATATGATAATAGAGAACAGGGTAATAAAGGTAGGACAAACCTTGAACGGCCAAGAAATGACTATCGTGACAGAAACTCACAGTTCAATGACCAAAAATATAATGAAAGAAAACCGTCTAACCAAGGAAAAAGATGGTGCAAATGGTGTAAGAAAGACAACCATAACACCGAATTTTGTAGAAGGAAACCTTCAAACATTGCTGCAATGAAGTTGGGGGACTCAAAGATTAAAGGTTAATCCTAATGGACAGCAGGAACCTTATCCCCCCCCCAGTTTGTGAGGATGTTATTTGTAATGGGGTCACCACAAGGTGCCTTTATGATACAGGTTTGGATTATGATTCAGTTGTGAAGTCTAGCCTAGTGGACCCAAGTCAGTATACCACAGAAACAGTGGAAATACAAGGGGCGACTAAGGACATACCACTCATGACACTTCCCATCGCAAGGATAACGGTGAAAACTCGCTATGTGGAAGGAGAAATCAGAGCAGCAGTGATAGATGAACCAATCTACCCTCTGATATTGGGGTGTAGATACGTCTTCTTGGGGAATCCCGAGAGACCTGTGATCATGGCGACAGTGCAGACCAGGTCACAGAAAAAGGAGGAAGAAGGTGAACCTATAAATGCTCATCCAGAGGAGATGAGGAAGGCGCAGGCTGAGGATAAGACCCTCAAGCCATGTTTCAAAAAATTGCCCAAATGCCACACACCTCCAAGCAAGGGAGAATACTTTATGAAGAACAAACTATTATATAGGAAGGCCGGAACTGGAACAAATGGTCACAACCAGCTGGTACTTCCCACTTCATATAGGGATAAAGTGATGGAACTCGGGCATGCGATTCCCTTCAGTGGTCACATGGGGATCAGCGCCACAGGACAGCGTATAGCTTGTCATTACTTCTGGCCAGGGATAACGGAGGATATAAAAAGATATGTCAAATCCTGACCAGAATGTCAACGGGTAGCTCCAAAGCACTGGACTGCTCCTGCAACTCTAGGGGAAATGCCCATAGTGGGAACACCTTTTGAGAGGGTTGCAGTGGATATTGTGGGACCTCTCACTCGGACCAAGAGGAGGAACAGTTACATCCTTACTCTGGTGGACACTTGTTCTATGTGGGGAGAGGCGGTAGCCCTGCCGTCAATTGATTCAAAACATGTAGCAGAGGCACTACTTACAATATTCACCCGATTAGGATTCCCGCATCAAATCTTGACTGATAATGGCTCACAGTTCAAGGGGAAACTAACGGAAGAAGTTTTTAAGCTATTTCAAGCCAGACACTTTCATTGTAGTCCGTACCATCCACAAGGGAACGGCCAGGTAGAGAGGTTCAATGGGACTCTCATTTCTATCCTGAGGAAGCTGGCACACGAAAAACCGGATCTGTGGGATCAATTCCTGCCCGCCGCGTTGTTTGCGTATCGTGAGGTACCACATAGTTCAACCGGGATGGCTCCCGCAACTCTGCTATTTGGGAGACCAATAAAAGGTCCATTAGAAGCTTTATTAAGGACCTGGACAGATGAGAAGGCAGAGGAGACTGTTACCTCATCGTACCAATATGTGAACGAACTGACCACTCGTTTGAAAGCTGGATGGAAACTGGCAAATGATAATTTGAAACAAGCTAGGAAGAAACATGCAGCATATTTTAATAGGAAGGCAAAGGACAGAGAACTAGCTGTGGGAGAGAAGGTGCTTCTTCTACTACCCGGTAGCCAGAATAAATTACAAATTGGATGGCAAGGTCCATATACGGTTCTAGAGAAGGTGTCTAGAACAAACTATAAAATTGACAAAAAGAGGAAGGAGAAAGTTTATCATGTAAACCTGTTAAAGAAGTATCTGGACAGACCACTCCAGGAAAGCACCCCCTTACTGACCTTGGCTATCGCAACTCAAATGCAAAAGGAACCACTCACCTCACATGAATACCCATTACATCCTTGTGAAACAGCAGCACAGGTAAAAGTCAGTAAGCACCTGACTAAAAATCAGAGGGAGAGAGTTCAACAGGTTCTGGAGGAACATACAGATGTATTAACAGATAAACCAGGACATACCAATTTGCTACAGTATGACATGAAACTGGTAGACTCAAACCCAATCTGTATGAGAGCCTATTCTATTCCGTTCGCGAAGGAGAAGGCATTGAAAGAAGAAATAGATTATTTGTTGAATGAGGGGATTATTTCACACAGTGAATCATCTTTTAGCTCCAGTGTAGTTTTGTTGAGGAAACCGTCTGGGGAACACAGACTGTCCATAGATTACAGGAAACTGAATGCTGTCACAGAAGGACAAGTGGATGCATTACCAGACACAAAACAGTTATTTGCCAGATTAAACAAGGCAAAATACTTTTCAAAGGTGGATCTTAGTAAAGGCTATTACCAGATTCCAGTGAAGCCTGAAGTGAGACCTTATTTGGCTTTTAGCACTTCGGATGGACATTATGAATTCAACATGCTACCATTCGGATTGAAAAATGCTCCGAGTGTATTTTCACGGATGATGCGCAAATTGTTGGATCCCCTGAATAACCCATGTATCACGAATTTCATGGATGATATTCTCGTCGCCACAGAGACATTTGAAGAACACATGGACTCCCTGAAAATGTTATTTGATAGGCTTAGGGAGGCGAACTTAACTGCTAGGCCAACAAAATGTTGTATTGGATGCAAAGAGTTGGAATTCTTGGGACACACTGTATATCAGGGTAACATGACCCCTGACCCCAAGAACTTGGAAAAACTGCAGAGAGCACCTAGACCACAAACAAAAAAGGACGTGCGATCATTCGTGTCGTTATGCGGATTTTATCAAAAATACATCGAAAATTTTAACGCTATTTGTGCTCCTCTGACTGATCTGACTCGCAAGGGACTTCCAGATAAAATTATTTGGACTGCGCAATGTGAATTAGCTTTCCAAGAATTAAAGGAAAAACTCACTAGCAAGCCTATTCTCAAATTGCCTGATTTGACACAGGACTTTGTCGTAAGAACAGATGCAAGTAATGTAGGCCTCGGGGCGGCTTTGTTGCAAAGATCATCTTCACCTGATGGGGAACTGAACCCAGTCGCTTATGCAAGCCGCAAATTGAATAAAGCGGAGCAAGGATATTCCACAAGCGAAAAAGAATGTTTAGCGTTAATCTGGGCAATAAAGAAGTTCCAAATCTATCTGTATGGTAGGACTTTTGTGGTCCAGACGGATCATCAGTCCCTCGTATTCTTATCTCAGGCTAAGCATGAAAACGCAAGATTGATGAGGTGGTCTTTATTACTGCAACCTTATCAGTTTATTATCCAATATATCCCAGGCAAATTGAATGTCGGTGCAGATTTCCTCAGTAGGCACCCCTGTGATCAAAATTAGAGTAGTGGAAGGCGTGAGGAGTAATTTTATCTATGTGTATCACTGGTTTTGGAACTTGCCGTAGGCATGTTTTCAAGTGGGGAGATGTGTGATAAATTTAACCGTGTTACAACGTTAAAATATCTCCAACTATCAAGATAAAATGTAGGGATAAAAATAATGCATAAGCTACTAGAAGACATGATCGCCCATGCCGCGGTTCACTACCCGCCATGGAAACTAACTTGTTAGACGTGCAGACAAAACGTTTACCCTTGGAGACGGGAGGGAACGGAGATCAAAAAGAAAAAATATGACTGAAGACGTGTTTGAAACTAGCAAGGCTAAAAAAACGCAATTGGTGGGGAAAGGAAAAAATTCACGTCCACTAGTGACACAAATGTAAAGAAATGGACAAAAGGGACCTTGGCTATTATATGCAACAGTCATTTCTTGGACGCTTTTACGATACTTGGTTGTTTTATTTGAAATCAGCGGCAAACGCATTACAGAAGCTTCTCGAAGATATTTAAAAAAAAAAAAATAGACGAGAAAAAAAATATGTTTTCTTAATAATAATGTTACGAAAATAAAACTTAGCTAGTTTGATAGCCCATCTTGAGCTGACAAATAATATACTTTAAATTATCCAGACGAATAGATAGTAAGGAAGATATTGACAAAAGGCTGTATTGTTCATATCAGACGAACGACTACACTGTTAACCCAAGTCACTAAAAATAACCAAAATCTTGGCCTTGAGTCTGCAAACGTAAAAATCTAGTTGAAATGAAAGAGAGGGAATGTGGTGGAGAATTGTGGCTAAAAATAACTTTAAAGGCAAAATTGTGTAGGGGACGGCAGAGTTGGTTCAAAAAACAAGTGTGTTTTTTTGTGAAACGCAAGTAGAGACAGACGGACCAACAGACAATAATACATACTTGACTGAGGTATGACTGAATTCACTTTTGGTTGTAGGTTTGAAATTTGGAAGGGGGAAAGTCGGTGATTGGCCAAAGATAATCATATTATTGGCGCACAGACGCGCATTTTTGCCATTCAACTAAAAGCTGTCCAGTAGTAGACACAGTAAATAATTCAGTGGTGTATTTCCCAGAAAGCTATTCCATATTTAGAGGGACGCCATACTAGAGCCAGCAGCTCAGCTGAGTTTTGCTAGAATATAACTGTGTTCTCTATTCGTAATTCTGGTAAGAATGAAAGCATTTCTTTTGTATATTTTAATATTGTTTAATATTTCGAGTGATTTGATACTGCCATATCAAAATCTGTCTCTTACAACAAGTAAGGGGTTCGCTCTAGATCCCCAGCCCAAGTTCAGGGTCTAGAGACAAACAAAATACATAGACGTCAGCAAGGATTATGAAGGGCGGATCAAGTATTGAGATATGTGGGAACATATCACCTATCTTATTGGATAATAGAAAACTATTGAACATATCTCATATGCACTGCAGACTTTGGGGGAATTGATACAATATGAAACCAACTTGGTAAGATGTGCTGTATGGTCAGAGAGATCTGACCCATTTCTGTATATTGTTGATGTGTTGTGCTGTGTAAAAGTGGTGCAGTGTATAGAGTACTGACACAGCACCAATTTTGTTTCAGAAGTGTGAGTTTCTGATGTGGCACTAAGCTAGTGCTACATAAGTATTCAAAGTTACACCAGCAGACGTGTATGCAGGCAAACAGCGTATAGAAGCAGACTATCGTTCTATTCTAGCTGTCGAGAGAAGTGGACCACCTGATTCTGCATCAGTTCTCGCAGACCAGATGAGTACTAAATGGCCTGCTGAAGATTCACCATATTTCTAAGGAACTTATAATAATTTCCCCACCACGGTTTACTGAGCTTTGGGAAAGACACAGTATAAAGTTGTAATCTAATGGACACAGCTCCTGTAGTTACAGAATGGGAGTGATGACGCCACCCCATCAGCACATCCATTAATCGTTCTCCCAGAGAAATTTAAAATATAAACAGTATTAGTATTAACTAGTCTTGTAAAATACATATGTATACACCTTTCATTTTATTATGACATATATCCATGCATTTCATTCATAACTTCATAACCTTTCATATGTTCTGACCAAAATAAAACCTTGGTTCAGAACAAATAAACTTAAAGAAAATTTCTATATCTAAAACTAAAACAGCTGAGTCAGTTCAGTGTGTTATAAATTTTATTAATATTATTACACTTAGTAATTATCTGTGTGTGTGTTTGTATATATTAATACAACACAGTACATATCAGTACCCTAGAATTTAACGTAGCCACATTCATTAGTAAAAAAGATATGTGTGAGGTCGTAAGTGGTAGTACGAAGGGCCTTCTGTAATTCATATCTACATTTATCTCAGGAGCCTTCACAACTGACCTCATACATCCCACTAAGTGACATCAACCATACAATACCATCAAAACCCACTACATATATTGGGGTCTTGTCCAGGGATAATAAGCTTATCAGTAATATTAGGATCTCCTGGTGGGAGAATTAAATCAGGGGAACAAATTGTTAAAATTAAAAGTGTCCCTTAAAATTGAAAGTGAGAAATAAAGGTTGGTGAATCTTCACAGCCAGTGGAAATTAGTTAATTAATTAAATAATTAAAATTACCTTGGCTATTTTATATAGTTACAATTACCTTGTTTAGTAATTAATTAGAATTACTTTAGTTATTAGATAATTAGATTTATCTTGCTCATTGCTAAATTGTCTAAAAAGTATGGCTGAGCTGGCAAAGTTCAGATCAGCTGCTGTGCTAACGGCGAAGGATATGGGAATGGATGGTCAGGTTTTAATTCAGTATGTTACTGCTGAATGTGACAAGTATATTGAAAGGGAAGATAGGAGGTTAGCTGAAGAGAAGAGGTTACAAATTGAGGCTGATAGAGAACTCAAGAGGCTGCAGATTGAGGCAGAAGATAAAAGATTGACTGCCGAAAGGGAAGCAGAAGATAAAAAGGCCGAAAGGGAAGCAGAAGATAAAAAGGCCGAAAGGGAGGCAGAAGATAGAAGGTTGCAAAGGGAGCACGAATTACGACTAAGGGAGCTGGAATTACAAGGCCATGCTCCTGAAAATGGTGCCAGCCCTTTTGCCTCAGATGCTGCAGCTAGTCAGGGTGCCTCAACATCAGCTATGGGGTTTCATTTAGACCATTTTGTTGAGAAAGACGATGACATAGAGGAGTACCTCAGTCGTTTTGAGTTACTAGCTACTACATATGGGTTAGAGAGAGAGAGAGGTGGAGTTTAAAGTTATCACAGGGACTGAGAGGTACTTCTTATGAAGTATTTGCTAAAATGAACAGAGAAGACCAAGACAATTATGACATGCTAAAGCAGGCTTTGTTGTTAAGATACGAAAAAAATGGTGAATTTTATCGTAAGAAATTTAGAAATGCCAAACTGTTGTCTGGGGAGACATACCACCAATTCTCTGCCAGACTGGAAACCTATTTGGAGAAATGGACTGCTCTGGGGAAGACCCAAGATCTTAAAGAGATGATCATGATAGAGCAATTGAGAGAGTCCATGGCTCCAGACTTGAGAAAATTTCTCATGGAACAAGGTGCAGAGAGGTTGGGGGAGGTTTTAAATGTCGCTGAGAGGTATCAGGCAGCCCAGGCAGAGGTAAGTGGTGCTAAAAAGAAGCACTTAGATAATTTTAAAGCTCCACAGCAATTTAATAAATATGATAATAGAGAACAGGGTAATAAAGGTAGGACAAACCTTGAACGGCCAAGAAATGACTATCGTGACAGAAACTCACAGTTCAATGACCAAAAATATAATGAAAGAAAACCGTCTAACCAAGGAAAAAGATGGTGCAAATGGTGTAAGAAAGACAACCATAACACCGAATTTTGTAGAAGGAAACCTTCAAACATTGCTGCAATGAAGTTGGGGACTCAAAGATTAAAGGTTAATCCTAATGGACAGCAGGAACCTTATCACCCCCCAGTTTGTGAGGATGTTATTTGTAATGGGGTCACCACAAGGTGCCTTTATGATACAGGTTTGGATTATGATTCAGTTGTGAAGTCTAGCCTAGTGGACCCAAGTCAGTATACCACAGAAACAGTGGAAATACAAGGGGCGACTAAGGACATACCACTCATGACCCTTCCCATCGCAAGGATAACGGTGAAAACTCGCTATGTGGAAGGAGAAATCAGAGCAGCAGTGATAGATGAACCAATCTACCCTCTGATATTGGGGTGTAGATACGTCTTCTTGGGGAATCCCGAGAGACCTGTGATCATGGCGACAGTGCAGACCAGGTCACAGAAAAAGGAGGAAGAAGGTGAACCTATAAATGCTCATCCAGAGGAGATGAGGAAGGCGCAGGCTGAGGATAAGACCCTCAAGCCATGTTTTCAAAAAATTGCCAAAATGCCACACACCTCCAAGCAAGGGAGAATACTTTTATGAAGAACAAACTATTATATAGGAAGGCCGGAACTGGAACAAATGGTCACAACCAGCTGGTACTTCCCACTTCATATAGGGATAAAGTGATGGAACTCGGGCATGCGATTCCCTTCAGTGGTCACATGGGGATCAGCGCCACAGGACAGCGTATAGCTTGTCATTACTTCTGGCCAGGGATAACGGAGGATATAAAAAGATATGTCAAATCCTGACCAGAATGTCAACGGGTAGCTCCAAAGCACTGGACTGCTCCTGCAACTCTAGGGGAAATGCCCATAGTGGGAACACCTTTTGAGAGGGTTGCAGTGGATATTGTGGGACCTCTCACTCGGACCAAGAGGAGGAACAGTTACATCCTTACTCTGGTGGACACTTGTTCTATGTGGGGAGAGGCGGTAGCCCTGCCGTCAATTGATTCAAAACATGTAGCAGAGGCACTACTTACAATATTCACCCGATTAGGATTCCCGCATCAAATCTTGACTGATAATGGCTCACAGTTCAAGGGGAAACTAACGGAAGAAGTTTTTAAGCTATTTCAAGCCAGACACTTTCATTGTAGTCCGTACCATCCACAAGGGAACGGCCAGGTAGAGAGGTTCAATGGGACTCTCATTTCTACCCTGAGGAAGCTGGCACACGAAAAACCGGATCTGTGGGATCAATTCCTGCCCGCCGCGTTGTTTGCGTATCGTGAGGTACCACATAGTTCAACCGGGATGGCTCCCGCAACTCTGCTATTTGGGAGACCAATAAAAGGTCCATTAGAAGCTTTATTAAGGACCTGGACAGATGAGAAGGCAGAGGAGACTGTTACCTCATCGTACCAATATGTGAACGAACTGACCACTCGTTTGAAAGCTGGATGGAAACTGGCAAATGATAATTTGAAACAAGCCAGGAAGAAACATGCAGCATATTTTAATAGGAAGGCAAAGGACAGAGAACTAGCTGTGGGAGAGAAGGTGCTTCTTCTACTACCCGGTAGCCAGAATAAATTACAAATTGGATGGCAAGGTCCATATACGGTTCTAGAGAAGGTGTCTAGAACAAACTATAAAATTGACAAAAAGGGGAAGGAGAAAGTTTATCATGTAAACCTTTTAAAGAAGTATCTGGACAGACCACTCCAGGAAAGCACCCCCTTACTGACCTTGGCTATCGCAACTCAAATGCAAAAGGAACCACTCACCTCACATGAATACCCATTACATCCTTGTGAAACAGCAGCACAGGTAAAAGTCAGTAAGCACCTGACTAAAAATCAGAGGGAGAGAGTTCAACAGGTTCTGGAGGAACATACAGATGTATTAACAGATAAACCAGGACATACCAATTTGCTACAGTATGACATGAAACTGGTAGACTCAAACCCAATCTGTATGAGAGCCTATTCTATTCCGTTCGCGAAGGAGAAGGCATTGAAAGAAGAAATAGATTATTTGTTGAATGAGGGGATTATTTCACACAGTGAATCATCTTTTAGCTCCAGTGTAGTTTTGTTGAGGAAACCGTCTGGGGAACACAGACTGTGCATAGATTACAGGAAACTGAATGCTGTCACAGAAGGACAAGTGGATCCATTACCAGACACAAAACAGTTATTTGCCAGATTAAACAAGGCAAAATACTTTTCAAAGGTGGATCTTAGTAAAGGCTATTACCAGATTCCAGTGAAGCCTGAAGTGAGACCTTATTTGGCTTTTAGCACTTCGGATGGACATTATGAATTCAACATGCTACCATTCGGATTGAAAAATGCTCCGAGTGTATTTTCACGGATGATGCGCAAATTGTTGGATCCCCTGAATAACCCATGTATCACGAATTTCATGGATGATATTCTCGTCGCCACAGAGACATTTGAAGAACACATGGACTCCCTGAAAATGTTATTTGATAGGCTTAGGGAGGCGAACTTAACTGCTAGGCCAACAAAATGTTGTATTGGATGCAAAGAGTTGGAATTCTTGGGACACACTGTATATCAGGGTAACATGACCCCTGACCCCAAGAACTTGGAAAAACTGCAGAGAGCACCTAGACCACAAACAAAAAAGGACGTGCGATCATTCGTGTCGTTATGCGGATTTTATCAAAAATACATCAAAAATTTTAACGCTATTTGTGCTCCTCTGACTGATCTGACTCGCAAGGGACTTCCAGATAAAATTATTTGGACTGCGCAATGTGAATTAGCTTTCCAAGAATTAAAGGAAAAACTCACTAGCAAGCCTATTCTCAAATTGCCTGATTTGACACAGGACTTTGTCGTAAGAACAGATGCAAGTAATGTAGGCCTCGGGGCGGCTTTGTTGCAAGATCATCTTCACCTGATGGGGAACTGAACCCAGTCGCTTATGCAAGCCGCAAATTGAATAAAGCGGAGCAAGGATATTCCACAAGCGAAAAAGAATGTTTAGCGTTAATCTGGGCAATAAAGAAGTTCCAAATCTATCTGTATGGTAGGACTTTTGTGGTCCAGACGGATCATCAGCCCCTCGTATTCTTATCTCAGGCTAAGCATGAAAACGCAAGATTGCTGAGGTGGTCTTTATTACTGCAACCTTATCAGTTTATTATCCAATATATCCCAGGCAAATTGAATGTCGGTGCAGATTTCCTCAGTAGGCACCCCTGTGATCAAAATTAGAGTAGTGGCAGGCGTGAGGAGTAATTTTATCTATGTGTATCACTGGTTTTGGAACTTGCCGTAGGCATGTTTTCAAGTGGGGAGATGTGTGATAAATTTAACCGTGATACAACGTTAAAATATCTCCAACTATCAAGATAAAATGTAGGGATAAAAATAATGCATAAGCTACTAGAAGACATGATCGCCCATGCCGCGGTTCACTACCCGCCATGGAAACTAACTTGTTAGACGTGCAGACAAAACGTTTACCCTTGGAGACGGGAGGGAACGGAGATCAAAAAGAAAAAAATATGACTGAACACGTGTTTGAAACTAGCAAGGCTAAAAAAACGCAATTTGTGGGGAAAGGAAAAATTCACGTCCACTAGTGACACAAATGTAAAGAAATGGACAAAAGGGACCTTGGCTATTATATGCAACAGTCATTTCTTGGACGCTTTTACGATACTTGGTTGTTTTATTTGAAATCAGCGGCAAACGCATTACAGAAGCTTCTCGAAGATATTTCAAAAAAAAAAAAAAAAAATAGACGAGAAAAAAAAAATATGTTTTCTTAATAATAATGTTACGAAAATAAAACTTAGCTAGTTTGATAGCCCATCTTGAGCTGACAAATAATATACTTTAAATTATCCAGACGAATAGATAGTAAGGAAGATATTGACAAAAGACTGTATTGTTCATATCAGACGAACGACTACACTGTTAACCCATGTCACTAAAAATAACCAAAATCTTGGCCTTGAGTCTGCAAACGTAAAAATCTAGTTGAAATGAAAGAGAGGGAATGTGGTGGAGAATTGTGGCTAAAAATAACTTTAAAGGCAAAATTGTGTAGGGGACGGCAGAGTTGGTTCAAAAAAACAAGTGTGTTTTTTTGTGAAACGCAAGTAGAGACAGACGGACCAACAGACAATAATACATACTTGACTGAGGTATGACTGAATTGACTTTTGGTTGTAGGTTTGAAATTTGAAAGGGGGAAAGTCGGTGATTGGCCAAAGATAATCATATTATTGGCGCACAGACGCGCATTTTTGCCATTCAACTAAAAGCTGTCCAGTAGTAGACACAGTAAATAATTCAGTGGTGTATTTCCCAGAAAGCTATTCCATATTTAGAGGGACGCCATACTAGAGCCAGCAGCTCAGCTGAGTTTTGCTAGAATATAACTGTGTTCTCTATTCGTAATTCTGGTAAGAATGAAAGCATTTCTTTTGTATATTTTAATATTGTTTAATATTTCGAGTGATTTGATACTGCCATATCAAAATCTGTCTCTTACAACAAGTAAGGGGTTCGCTCTAGATCCCCAGCCCAAGTTCAGGGTCTAGAGACAAACAAAATACATAGACGCCAGCAAGGATTATGAAGGGCGGATCAAGTATTGAGATATGTGGGAACATATCACCTATCTTATTGGATAATAGAAAACTATTGAACATATCTCATATGCACTGCAGACTTTGGGGGAATTGATACAATATGAAACCAACTTGGTAAGATGTGCTGTATGGTCAGAGAGATCTGACCCATTTCTGTATATTGTTGATGTGTTGTGCTGTGTAAAAGTGGTGCAGTGTATAGAGTACTGACACAGCACCAATTTTGTTTCAGAAGTGTGAGTTTCTGATGTGGCACTAAGCTAGTGCTACATAAGTATTCAAAGTTACACCAGCAGACGTGTATGCAGGCAAACAGCGTATAGAAGCAGACTATCGTTCTATTCTAGCTGTCGAGAGAAGTGGACCACCTGATTCTGCATCAGTTCTTCGCAGACCAGATGAGTACTAAATGGCCTGCTGAAGATTCACCATATTTCTAAGGAACTTATAATAATTTCCCCACCACGGTTTACTGAGCTTTGGGAAAGACACAGTATAAAGTTGTAATCTAATGGACACAGCTCCTGTAGTTACAGAATGGGAGTGATGACGCCACCCCATCAGCACATCCATTAATCGTTCTCCCAGAGAAATTTAAAATATAAACAGTATTAATATTAACTAGTCTTGTAAAATACATATGTATACACCTTTCATTTTATTATGACATATATCCATGAATTTCATTCATAACTTCATAACCTTTCATATGTTCTGACCAAAATAAAACCTTGGTTCAGAACAAATAAACTTAAAGAAAATTTCTATATCTAAAACTAAAACAGCTGAGTCAGTTCAGTGTGTTATAAATTTTATTAATATTATTACACTTAGTAATTATCTGTGTGTGTGTTTGTATATATTAATACAACACAGTACATATCAGTACCCTAGAATTTAACGTAGCCACATTCATTAGTAAAAAAGATATGTGTGAGGTCGTAAGTGGTAGTACGAAGGGCCTTCTGTAATTCACATCTACATTTATCTCAGGAGCCTCATACATCCCACTAAGTGACATCAACCATACAATACCATCAAAACCCACTACAGAAAGACATAACCTGGGGTACGCCGTCTCGCGTTGATTTCAAAAAGCCAACTCGAGCGACATAGCCTTGGGCGATTTTCAAATTACGATACAAAAACTAAAAAATGTTCGTCAATTTGGTCACGCAGGCAACCTTAGCTCTTATAAAAATGACATAATTCTAACGGACTACGGACGATTCTCGTTTTTAGTTTGAAAATAGTTGTAAGAAGAATTGAACAGGTGGTAGTTTCTAGATTTGAACGACTAACATAGAAAAAATATGGAATTATGAACCATAATACATAGGGCCATAAAAATTATATATTCGGATGCCTTATGATTTCCTGAGTAATAATATGGTGTCAGTTAAGCACTAGTACAATAAATAACCAAGATATTGGCAAAAATACTATGTATTGTAAGACGGACTGACGAAAACAACAATCATGCCTGCTTATTTTTTTCATAGCATGTTTTGAAAAAAGCGTTTGGGGAAATAAGGACTAAAAGGTACCTGTAATTTGATTGGCAGTAGTTTAAAGGAAGGCGAGATAGGATTGGTTGACCTAAAACTAAAAATATATTTGCAGTAGTAAACATAGTAGTTTGAGAGTTTGCTTTTTTAAAGTTTGATTCAAAATAAATGAGTTCATGGTCCCATTGGCCCATACATTATATATTATCGGAAACGTAGACTGCTCGTTGCCATTTTGAAAAAAAATTTCAGATGAACAAGGAGCGATGAGAGCAGGCTGGTGCTTTTCAAACCTATAGAAAGCAGTCTGGACAAGGCAGATCTAAAGTGTGTCATAAATTGTTTGCCAGTCATCGTTCGCTTGTGTATATTTCATTGAAATTTGTGGGTTTTTTGGTACTGACATTAACGTAGTACCAGGCTCGTGGAAACTGTTCGATTTCTGACACTGTTTGCATAGTTCGGGCACATGCTGGATGCCATTGCCTTTCAAGAAGGGAAACAGATTGTCCAGCGAGCCTATGAACAGATCTACCAGTGTTATCCTTCGAAGATAAGTGCCTGTTCGGCACCAGGAAGCTCAACCTCTAGTTTAAAATAAAGACTGTGAATATTAATAAAAAATTCCACCAGTGTCAAATGAAAAGAAAACAAACAATAGTGCGTGATGTTAACCAACAACCTACCATTATATACCAGTATTAACCTAAGTTAGAAAACTACATCTACACACTTATAATATAATAACATTTGTATTATGGACAGAAGATCCGTGGTGTTATTTAATTGATGTAAATAATTCTTTTGATTTCACTTTTGATTGTCAGTCCTGATTCAAACCAAACTAGAATCAGGACAATAAATTGTAAAAATTTAACTTTTATCCAAAATTCAACCACTGACTTACTAAAGATAGTCTTTTAAAGTGTAGTTTGTATGCGATTGTCGTAGTACTGTTGTGTTGTGTTGGATAATAAAATAATTGTTTATATGTTTAGTTGGTTAATGCAACATTACACTACCTATTCATAACCCTAGACACCAAACGTAGTCATCATACATTCTAGTCAAAGAATAATTCTGAATGAGATCATAGGGGTGGTAGCAGAAAGGTACCCTGTAAACTTACCATAATATTTGTTATATTCAGGGACCTTCACAGCTGACCTCATTCAGTACACTAAGAGTACATAACATTTCTTAACATCAAATCAACCACACACGTGTAAGAGCAGCTTCGGGCTGTTGCAGATTAGCTGGAGAACCTTGCCTGTAGACTCTGCGTCCAAGCTCGTCCCATAGATGTTCTATAGGGGACATGTTTGGTGATACGGCAGGCCAATCAATCGTCACAATGTTCTGCTGCTGTAGATATTGCTGCGTAATGCATGCGGAGCGCGCACGTGCGTTATCCTGCTGGAGAAGCTGCAAGTCTGGATAATTTGTGAACGCAGGAGCAATCAATGCACCCAGAACCTCATCTCGATATGTCACAGCATTAACATTTCCACGGAAGACGTGAAGAGGCAAGAGATGGTGAAAACTGAATCCTCCCCAAATGTGAATACTGCCACCTCCAAATCGGTTGTGCTGACGAACACAGCAATCTGTAAATCGCTCTCCACACCGTCGCCAAATCCGCATACTTCCATCAGCAAAGGATATGTTGAATCTGCTCTCGTCTATGAATAGGACAGCATCCCACTGCAGTCTAGTCCATCTGACATGTTGCTCTGCCCATTGCAGGCGCTGCTGAAGATGTCTGTGAGTCAAGTTTGGCCCAACATAAGGTCGTCTTGCAGTAAGGCCTGTATCTCTGAGTCGTCGTATGATTGTCATTCGAGAGACTTGCCCACGTCTACCCACTATTGCTCTTGCTGTTTGACTTGCCGGGAGAGAACGATTCCTTAGGTGACTCAGCACAATATGACGATCTTGCGCAGGGGTAGTAACTCGTGGTTGGCAACTCCGAAGTCTAACCCGGGCACTGCCAGTGGTTCCGTAACGTTCATTGAGACGTACAATAGTGCTATGGTGGCAATTCATCGTTCTGGCAATGGCCCGCGAGCTCATTCCGGTCTCCAACATACTAATGGCTCGTTGGCGGTCGTTTTCAGATAGTCGTGACATTTCAAGCACATGTACTGGGTGTTTTGTCTCAACGGCCTTTTTATACCGTGTATACTGCCACAACGCGTACACATTTTCAGGGTCATAGCTGTTGGGAATCGTGTTGCACGTGTACCTTTCATTGTTTTCATGTAGTCTGTACACAAACCCGTGGGTTGAATCATGCACTTTCCATTCCAGCAGCCATTCGCTCTCTACCTCATAACAAACATGGGGAAAATCCATTCCCACCCTTTTTTCCAGCTTCTCAGCATCAGTATATATAATAGTGGTGCGTTTTTAATGTGCTTCAGTATAGGTATAAAATGGACAAATGGAAAATTCCTGGGGGACCTGGATTTCGCAGATGATTTAGCATTCTTAAGTTCAACACCCAGACAATCCCAAGAAGCAGTAAATAATTTGTGTCATCTTTCGGTTAAAATAGGTCTCCAAATAAATGCCTCTAAAACTAAAGTTATGAACTTTTCTAACGAGACCTTTAATATCATCCTGAACGGGGAAAAACTATAGAAAGTTGAAAGTTTCAATTATTTAGGCAGTAAAATGACTCAGGATGGTGACACAACAAGAGAAATTCATACTAGAATTGCTTTGGCAGCTAGCGCCTTCAATAGATTATCTAACATTTGGAAATTACGATCATTGAATATACATACCAAGCTTCGTCTGTTTAATTCAAATGATATCTCAGTGTTAACATACGGCTGTGAGAGTTGGAAAATAACAAAATCATTGGAGAACAAGCTGAATACATTCGAGAACAAATGTCTTAGAAAACTCATGAACACCACCTGGAAAGAATTCAAGACTAATCGACAAATAAGAGAAGACTCTAGGCAGAAATATGTCTCCAACTATATAAGGAAAAGACGATGGTCATATATCGGTCATGTCCTACGAATGCAAAACAACAGAATACCATTGCAGGCACTCACTTGGGTTCCTGAGGGTAAGAGGAAAAAAGGAAGACCAAAAGAAACACTCAGAAAAACAATAATAAGAGAAGGAAGAACGTTGGGATTAAACAATGTGCAAGAGCTAAGAGGAGTGGCGTCACAACGAACAACCTGGAGAGCACTGGTTTCTGCCTTATGCGCCGTGTTTGGTGCTTAAAGAATTTATTATTATTATTATTATATTATAGATTTTGTATTGCACGTTGCTGATTAATTTTGAAGCTGACTTTTTGTTTGTTGGTTGGTTGTGTGTATGTAAGTGTGTGTGGTGATATTTTTTAAGTTTTGATATCTCCAAATTCCTAGTTCTAATGTTGACAAACACAACCCGACACAGTATTAATTGCGCCCTGCTGGAATCGACTAAGCATATTTGCATTACGTGACTACATTTGTTTACTGTATGTCGTAAGTTAAATGTTAATACAGTTTGTTGTTAAAGAAATCTTAGTGTACTGAATGAGGTCAGCTGTGAAGGTCCCTGAATATAATAAATATTAGAGTAAATTTCCAGGGCCCCTTTCTACTACCACCACTATGATCTCATTCAGACTTATTCTTGATAGACTATAAGATGACTACGTTTGGTGTCTAGGGTTATGAAATGTAGTGTAAGGTTGCATTAACCAACTAAACATATAAACAATTACACAAATTATTTTATTATCGAATACAACACAACAGTACCACGACAATCACATAAAAACTACACTTTAAAAGACTATCTTTAGTAAGTCAGTGGTTGAAAGTTAAGGTTTTTCAATTTATTGTCCTGAATCTGATTTATTTGGAATCAGGACTGACAATCAAAGTGAAATCATAGAAATTAATTACATCAATCAATTTACACAATGGATCATCTGATCATAATACACATATTATTATATAAGGGTGTAGTTGTATTGTTTAACTGAGGTGGCTTCTAGTATACACTGGTTGATTGTTTACTATCATCATCTCTGCATGTTGTTTGTAAGTTTTTATGGACACTGATGGAATGTTTATATCACTATTCCCAGTCTCTTTTCTAATATAATGTTTGTTGAGCGATCAGGTGCCGAAACATGCACCTAACTTGGTAATATGCTGTAGGAATCTTCCTGCACTTCGCTGAACGACAACCTTCAGCTCCCACTTCTTCAAGAATGATGGTGGTTTACAGTTGTCTCCGAAAAAGGCAAGACTGTGGCATGAATATATCGGCCCACTGTAGTCTGGGACCAGTTATTGACAGCAACCAAAACCCTCTGAAATTAGAAGGATATGCCTCCTTCGTAATCAACAGCCTACACTAATACTCAACAACCAGGACAGGCACATTACAAACAAACATGCAAGATCAGCTCTTTACGACAATCCCTTTCACCAGTTTCTTTTGATGTGACCAGGTATACCAGTATTCCTCTCCCCTAATAGTTACAACGCCTCTGCAATTCCAGCAATAATCTGTTGTCCATACAATAGGATAGGTATTATGCTCCTGATGATAATCCTATATAATTTAGTTGGTCTACACCTCTCTGATAGTCTTTCATATTCTGAATCAATCTCTAGACTCTGTTTTGAGTCTGCCATAGACTCACTTACTTACAGTCGTATGTTAGTATTTCACATTCAAATTTTATTTTAAATAAAATATTAAGAAAATCAATCTTACCACAGATGCAAGGAAATAACACAAGTAAAACGATGACTAGGCAATAGAATCTGGCACATTTTCGATCTGCCTTTGTCCAGGCTTTTCCTTTATTAGAAAATTCTTAGCCTGTTCTCAACGTACTTGATTTTCACAGAATTTATTTTCAAAAATGGCAGTAAACCGACGCTTCTACTTGACCATATCTAACGTTCTAACCAATCAGGCCATGTTCACATGAGCCTTTGAAAAAAACTATCCATCCTATACGTTTCCATTAACAACAATATTTGTATTTCCAGGTCACCCAATAATGTTTCGCCTTACATTTTACTACAGCCAATCAAATCGTATCTAACTTGTTGGCCCCATTTCCCCCAAAGCAGTGTTTTCCAAACATGCCATAAAAAAATTAAGCAGATATGATCTTGTGCTGTCAGTCAACTCCACTATAGTATTTTGGCTATAATTTGTTAATTAATGGACTATTTGCGAAACACATAACATATTCTTTGTCAGCAAGTCCTAAGGTACCCGAATATATAAGTTTAATGGGGCTAAGTGGCTTCGTTCAAAATATGTATTTTTCTATGATAGTCGTGTATTTGCTGTTACCACCGTTCACTTCCATACTAGGGGATGTCTTCTGTACTTACGATAGAATTTCGTCATTCCTAATAAGAGCTAAAGTCGTTTTCGTGATAGTGTCGTCTACATGTTCTAACTTTTTCATCGTATTTTGGGGGAACCCCTAAGGCAAGGCTTGCCACTTGCTATAGTTGGCTTTTAGTTTAAAATCAATGCGAAACGTATTAGCATTTTATCTTTCCTTGCCCCTCCTCGTTCCACAATGCATTTTTAGGCACAATTTTCTTAGAACTAGGAAAAGTGATTATGTCAAGGACGAATTTGAAAAATTTCGGTACCGTTTTGTTCGTCTTATGCGTTAGCAAATAATAATCTGACGGCGGAGGCGATACCAACAGTTCTAGTAGAAAATTCGGTACTTGTGTGATATTTCACCGCTAAAATAAAATTTTCCAAATTTATTACCAAAACTGACAACCGTACTTTTTCTTGACTGGAAAAGGTTGATTTCACATTGTGATTTGGGAGGGCAAGTTCGTCGTGCATTCATAGTTGACACGCTTACGACAGACCCGCCCTCAACCCCCCCCCCCCCCCCCGGTATTTTAAGTTTATAAGCAATAAAACGGTATTGAATTGGGACCTTAGATGCATCAACAGTGATCCACTACCGCGATAAGTTACCGGGTTTCTGGTTCAAAGCTTGGTAGAGTCTAACCAGCTGTAAATGGGTACCTGACTCTGATCTTGAGTTAGAGAAGGCAACAGCAACGAGGACGGGAACAGGTGTCACGCATCAGTCTAACCAGCTGTAAATGGGTACCTGAATCTGATCTTGAGTTAGAGAAGGCAACAGCAACGAGGACGGGAACAGGTGTCACGCATCAGTCTAACCAGCTGTAAATGGGTACCTGACTCTGATAGGGACTTGAAAGCTGATGATGATGATGATTACGATGACTAGCAATTCCCTAGACTTAAGGGTCTTTTATATTTGGACATGCGCCCTAATATAACCGACTAGATTGAACGGGACGCGCCTCGCCAAAACGAGACAAAACTTTAAAAAAGAAAAACCTCACCGCTGGGTGTGGAGGGCTATGTGGAGAGGGCTGGGTGGGAAGTTGGTCCCCCTCCCTCACTATGCACTGATCCTTGTCAAATATTTACCTAATCAGAGCCGGATTAACGTAGTAGCAAAAGTAGCATTTGCTACGAGTCCCGCGCTTTTAGGGCCCCGCGCCAATAAATATGTACATCATTTTTTCGTCATTTTCTAATACGAGCGTTAAACCAATGATCTTGTGATGTATGCCATCTTTAGCGCCTTTTCATTTGATGTCACGAAATTGTGAGAGAAAGAGCATAACAGGGTGACTTAGTGTGACTCTTTATTACTTTTATCTTAACTGTTTGCGGACAGAAGCAGTCATTATCTTTGGATTTTTGTTGAAAGCCTGTCTTCTTCTTCTTCTTCGATCCTTAACCACCGACCGCCAAAGCAGTCAGTGGCCATCACGCCTAGTGGCGTCTTGTAGGGCAACAACAAATTGATTCCACTTTGCACGGTCGGTGGCCATCCTTCGTACAGTGCCCCAACTCTGGTTCATTCTTTGCATCTCAGCCTCCACAGTCCTCCGCCATGTTGTTTTTGGTCGGCCTCTCTTTCGCTTTCCTTCAGGGGTCCAAAGCACAGCTGTTCCCGCGATGGCACCGGGGTCTCCCCTGAGGACATGACCAACCCAGCCCCAGCGTCTGCCAGCCACGATGGCGCGCATGTCCTCTTGCTCGCTACGAGCAAGCAGACCCCGGCCGGCGATGGCATTCGGCCAAAAAACGCGGTGAATCCTTCCTAGGCATGCCGTGCGAAAAGAGGACAATCCCGACATCTCCCTCCCTGCGACTCTCCAGCACTCCGCACCACAGAGAAGCACAGAAAGCACGCAGCTCTGATATAATCTTAATTTTGTGCTTGTGCTGTATTGGGAGTGTCACGAAGTGGATTTAAGACTAGAGGTTGCCTACCTAAATAGACTAGACCCTAGTGGAAAGAAAGACTAAGAAGATAGATTTCAGAAGAAAATAACAGTGACTGTGGGAGATGAGGCTATTGGCGTCAAGGGTCGAGAACAGAAATTGACTCTCCCTTGCCACTAAGTGACGTAATGTTTTGCGATAACCTCACTACCTCTAGCTACCAAGACTGGGATAAGGTTTAATTACTTAACACCACAGACACCACTTACAGACAACATATAGGTTGAAGTAAGTGACTGATCCACTATAGGCTAAATATTCTCTGACTTTGTCACGAAGTCCACGACCAGAACCCTTCTATCACCTCTGACACAACTTACAGATGACTTGCTGAGTTCTAGTGTTATGTTCAGTGTCTGTCTGACACTCCTAGTTCCTACAGAAAAAGCGACTCCTCCACTACTCTCCTTCTCTCCCTCTATTGCAGCTCAGAGGTATTTTTACCCTCTTTCCTCTGACTGCCGTTGTAGCTGCTAACTTGAATTGGCATTCTGGTTTCTCGACTTGGACTCTTCTGCACTACCAAATGACGATTCTGGAAAAATCACAGGCCCCGTTACCCATCTCTTGGGTCTGGGCCGTCGGTGTTATTATGACCGACCAATCACGACACCTCTAGGCCCTGCGCCTAGGTTCAGTGTGTGCTTTATCTGAGCGTGAATAGCTCCGAATTTTATTAAGAACCTCTTGTTCTTGCTGAAGAAGTCTGTGCTTCCAGCTCCTTGCTCTCTTGGGTACAAAACGTTTGCACCAGTGAACCCCTTGTCACTACTCCACTTTCTTTCCTGGCTCTGCCGACTCTTCTTCTCCTGAGAAGACCGGCGAACTTCTAGCCGCTCAAGGACTACTGTAGCCCTAGCTGCCACGCCTGGAAAATATCTGCAGCACGAATTTCTCTCGAAAGAGCAGACGGCTCTGTATATAAATACAGACAGTTCTTTTCCAAGGCGTAGAAGTTCAAAAAAATCTCCCACTTCTGCCAGGGAACCCCGCTTATTTATTACCCACAATTGCAACCTGTATGGAGAAAGAAGGTAAGGTTAACTGAACTGAACTACACTGCACTTGATGTCGCCTACACTCCAAACTAGCTGTTCTAAATTCTAACTCTAAGTCCACTGATAGCTGGAACGACGGCGAAGTGACTACACAATCTCTGCACAGACTTCGGTTCTACACAGCCTATCCTGGAATCTCCTGAACACAACTAACTGCACCTCTAAACTTCAGCAGCTGTCCTCTGCTACGATTCACCAAAACTAACAGTTCTGCCTATCTGTGCTGACTTCAGTAGAGAGAATGTTTACCCTATCTCTCTCCACTACTCTGGATTTGACTGAGGTTTAACAGAACCCCCCCTGGATTCTGGACTGGAACTGTAGCTGACTTCTACCACTCTGAAATTACCTGCCCGAGTATCTATAACTGGGCCGTCGGCTTTATTATGGCCGTGAAGAAACGAACACAAAATTACCACAACGCTGGCAGCCTGCCAAATCTGCGTGTGTAACGAGCGTCAGAG
Source organism: Oreohelix idahoensis (assembly GCA_024509875.1). Classification (NCBI taxonomy): domain Eukaryota; kingdom Metazoa; phylum Mollusca; class Gastropoda; order Stylommatophora; family Oreohelicidae; genus Oreohelix; species Oreohelix idahoensis. The sequence goes on along the minus strand of JAMPIV010010382.1, from coordinate 179,606 downwards.
CTCAGGATTTATCCACAAAAATCCTATTCGCTGGAAAATGTCTTCCCCTGGCTGGGAAAACGTATTTTCTTCCTCTCCTTCCACTACTGGCAACTAACGTAAAACCCTTGCGGTTCTGCAAATGCCCCAACTTTGCCGTGGGAGAAATTTTGTGGTCTCAAAATTCCGCTCTCATTCCCACAAAAAGCCGGCACCTGCTGTTTAGACAAAAGCAAAAACAACAGCTAAACAAAACGTTAATACTCTATTACAATTAACAATTAACTTCCTGACAAACCCTTAAGTCTTTAACACTTAAGTCTCCCCCGTCTATAATCAATACAGCTCCCCTACTCTCTCCCGTTATGCACCACCATACAAAATCATGCAAACAAAGTCCGCTCCCCCATTGAGCTCCCTTCTCTACCTGAGCCCACAAGGTAAACATTGGCTAACCCAGATCGCTTGTTCTGCCTGACTAACTCTGAGCAACAACAATATTTTCAATGGCCCGTCTGGGCAGACGTACTGTGGCCTACTTCTTACGCTGACACTAATGCCGTAATGTTTAACACAACTAAAACTAGCCTTCTCTAGGAATTCCTAAAATTCCCGTCAATAATAGTAATCACATTCAAAATGTAATACAAAATAATTCCCTTTAAAATTACTTCTCCCATCTTCTGAATTCACAGAACAATAATGCACAATCAATAACATATAATCCTGTTTACGCTAGCATCTACATGCCGTCAAAAGGTATACATAATGGTTATCATTAAATCTCAGTAGTTACAACACGTGGTTACAATTTTATGACCACGTGCTTCTCTCCCCCTCGTCCCTCTGAACATCGTATCAATAAAGATACCGTAACCACGCGCTCACGTGCTTCAATTAATACCTCTATCACTTCCGTCCACAGATATATGCGTAACTATATGAATAGCGAGCATCAATACTCTCACTAAAATCACAAATAAAAATACACATTACACACGCTCCCGACTATTCTGTAAATACATATGATTCGCAGATGCGAGTTTCTCTCCCGACCGACTTTGCAATAATACAAAGCGGTGATATCTCAACTTTTAAACCATGCCGCTATTCTTTCAACAAGGAATTAAATGGACCTATAAATTTTCAAGTCTATCACTAAGATCGTATTGATGGCTCTGGAGTTAAGAATTAAATTAAACTAAAACTTCCCAAGAAACTTAAATGATCGGCTAGGACTAGAAAAATTAAATAAAGTCCTCACGCAAAAATTCATGCTTACCAAATCTCGAATGTCCTACTGAAGGCAATCGACTTGACTCTGGCAACCCGGCCTTGGCAATTAATTTTTAGAGACCGAACTTATGAAGTTCGGGCGTATTTATTCTCAAGCCCCCACGCGCCGACTTCATGACGTCATATGCGCGGCGTGGTTCTAAAGCTAATGGGCGCTTGAAAAAAACGTAAATAATAGAAGGAGAAGAAACATGGAGAAGGATTACCTGTAATCCCTTCTAAAAATAGTGAACAAAATGCAAGGAGAAAAAGACATGGGCCATTTGAAAGACAGAATCTCAGTACTTCCGTCACAGGGAGGACTTCCAGATGTTATTTAGTGAAAGCCTGTACACCTTCTTTTCTGCTTCTACCTATCGGTGGGGTCTCCTTTCTACTGCATTATGTGCTGGCGGTAGTCATAATAAGTCCCATTTGCCCTTTGTGAAATGGTCCGCTTGGGCAGATGCGACAAAAGCACTTTTACACAGCTTTTCTGCAATAAAACAAGTCTTGGATGATATTTCAGATAACAATGATCAGAAGGCAGAGTGTCGTCAACAGGCTCGTTGTCTACTTTCAACCATGATGAAGTTAGAAACAGGAATAATGATCATACTGTGGGATCAAGTATTACACCGTTTTCAAATGACCAGTGCTTCTTTGCAATCTTCTGACCAAGATTTGAATACGGCTTGTGCACTCTATGAATCCCTGCGGGGGTATATTCAAGCTATGCGGTCTACTTTTGCAGACATAGAGCAAAAGGCCAAGGATGTGACTGAGTGTGAACATTATCAAGAACAAACTCGAAGGAAACACAAACGAAATAGAGAGTATGATGATTTCAGTGGTTCCAGCACAATTGATGAATCTCAAACGCCTTCTCAGCAGTTTAAAAGCCGAACATTTCTTGTCCTTATTGATAGCTTGCTACCTTGTCAAAACGCCAGAAAGCTTATCAAAAGTTGAATGATGTATTTGGATTCCTTCGTCAGTCACAGTCGTTTACAAAATACATCTCTTCTCTTCTTCCATCCTTAGCCATCAACCGGCAAAGCAGTATGTGGCCAGTACGCCTAGTGGCGTCTTAGGGCAACAACAAATTGATCGATCTATCGCTGTTTCCACCACGCCTAGTGGCGTCTTTGTGGAACAAAAAACAGACCAAACAATCTATCGTTGTTTCCGTAATCAGATTGATTGGCAAGCAGGTGATCAGCCCACTGTGCGAAGTTTTTACGGGATGGGGTAAACAGCCCCATGCCCATACCCTCCTTAGTCGCTTTTTACGACATGCGTGGTAGGGTGCAGTGTTACTATTCTTTGCTCCCCTTTCGGGCCCCGGTAACACACGGGTGACAAAATACATAGAGAAACATTATCCACGCAACACCTGGACCCATGCATACACAGATGGATCAGAAACAAATGCAACAGAAAATGGAGGTGGGGGCGTCTTTCTGACCTTAAGCACTGGTGCAGAAAAAATGCTGTCAGTGGCGACAGGACGATTCTCCAACAACTTCAGAGCAGAGGCAGAGGCCTTGAAAACTGTAGCAGAGGTTATATTGACAGAATAAAGCGCAGAGAGAAGGGTTGCTTTCTTTTCTGATGCACAGTCAGTAATTGCGGCATTGAAAAGCCAAAATAATACAGAGCTGGATGATCTCAGAGTAGTGCTATAACCAGCTCCCCTCCTGGCTGCCTTTACCTTTCAGAGCAGAGTCAGGTATCCTTCCACTTACAGCTGGGTAGATTGTAGCGTGACGCCACCATGTCTCCAGCCCACTACCTTTGTCGAGAGAAGCCTGCGCTGAAACCACGGACGCCCTCATAAATGGTTGCTTGTCTAAAATAGAAGGATTGTAATGGTATGACAAGATCACTAATGTGCAACTGATGACACGAACCAGGCAAGTGCCAGAAGAACGAGACATGAGAAGAAGACGCTGAAGATGGATAGGATACACACTGAGCAAACTTGATTATAGCTTTACCAGGCAGTCCTTGGTCTGGAACCCCCAGGGTAAGAGAGGCAGATGAAGACCAAGGAATACACGGAGAAGAGAACTGATGACAGACAAGAAGAGGATAAAGAAATTATGGAACGACCTTGAGCTGATGGCACAGGACAGGAAGACTTGGTATAAAGCAAATGCTCCTTAGAGACTTGAAAGCTGATGATGATGATGATGATGACTAGGTTTAACGGGACGCGCCCCGCCAAGACGAGGCAAAAATTTTACATTAAAAAAAATAAATACATAATAATACTAACCCACAACCCCTACCTGTTACCTCAAGTTTTGGTAATAAATTTGGAAAATTTTATTTTAGCGGTGAAATATCACACAAGTACCGAAAATTCTTTTGTACTTTCTTATCTTTTCCTTTATGCCCGATAATAATAATAATAATAATAAATTCTTTAAGCCACACAACCCCTACCTGTTAAATGGACTAATCCCGCGCAGGCGGGAAAAAAAGCCGCGCAGGCGGAAAAAAAAAAGAAAAAATTGTAAGGAAAGAGTACGGTTCTCAGTTTTGGTAATAAATTTGGAAAATTTTATTTTAGCGGTGAAATATCACACAAGTACCGAAAATTCTTTTGTACTTTCTTATCTTTTCCTTTATGCCCGATATTGTTATATATATTAATTTAGATATTGTATTTAGAAATTCACTACACTGTTGTTTAAGAAATCATTTTTATTTGTCCATTTTATACCCAATTGTTCTTCAAAAAGTTTGACATAGTTACTCTCACGTTTCGTGTTTATATCCTGTGGTATTCTTACGCCATCTTCATTGTACTATCTTATCGTGTTTAACATGTTTCTCTCACGTCGTGTTTACCTGTGGTATTCTTACGCCTCTTCTATTTACTATCTTAGTATATCAATTAATTGTTCAGTCTCCTGTAGAATTTCTGGAATCCCCATGGGGAGAGAGTAAGAGGTAGACCAAAATCACACGGAGGACAGAAATGGAGACAGAAATAACAATGATGAGAAAGACTTGGAAAGAACTTGAGCCAATGGCACGTGACAGGAGCATGTGTTTGTTGAAGGCCTAAGCTCCTTGGGGATCTAACGTGTATTGTTTGTTTGATTGTAGTTGTTTTTCAGACATGTGTTGTTATGTACATGTATCTATAGCTAATGTCGGCCGCTGTCCTCTGTAGTCTTCCAACCATTTGGTTATCATTCGTTCTGTTTTATAATAACATGTGTTCTTACTTCATCATCATAACTATCTCGTTCCTCCTAGGTAGTCTTTAAGCACTAGGACAGGATTATCCATTAGGATAAATAGGCTGAAGCTTAGGGGCCGGGAGCTCTTGGGGGGCACGTGCATAAGTTGGAAAAAGATTTTAATGCATAGATTTATGTTCGCACAAAAGATTTAGCACTTGGAAATCGCATACATGACGTTCTAAAAATACATTAAACACAAAAATAGCTTCAAAGTCATAATGCACCCGGGCAAAATCATAACGGCGTGTGAACTTATTGCGTTTACATTGATAATAATAAAAATATTACTAATAAACATTAATACAAACAAATTATTAATAAAAGAGGTACGCAATGCTTACAAACATACCAGTAACCAGTCTATTAATAATACTAGTATATACCATCACCATGCTAAGGGGTTTGAAAAAAAAAAATTAAATATTGCCACAAAGTCTAGAGGTCCTCCTTGGCTTTATCGCGGCCCTGTTTAAGTATATATTCATTGTACGTGCATGTGATGCAACATATTCGTGCATTATTTTCCCTTGGTTTAATGTTTTGGTTTTTCTCTCTCTCACCTTAGTTTGATGTTTTGGTTTTTTCTCTCTATCACCGGTTCCTTCAATTGTTTTTTCTTTTCCCGCGCAAACAATTTTGCGTTTGAGCCAGTGGGCGGTACTTTGCCCAGATTACCTGAACAGAATTCCATTTACAAGTATGAGAAAAATGATAGGATTCCAGCGTTAGCCGTGTCATATCAGATTCACTTACGTGTCTAAAGCTATTTGTTCGTGGAATTGTAGAACAGTTCACTTTTTCAGCCGACATGAGAGCGCCATAGCCCACCTCTTAGAGCTCATATAAAAATACAGGGTGTAAAATATTCCATCACTCTCAGCTAACTGCTTCCTACGAGGCACCATGCCACTAGTGCAAAATTCAGAGTAGCCATAAAACCAGTTCTGTAAGCTTAGACCGTAGCCATTGCTAAAACACAAGTTAATTATCTAGTGCATTCATAGTTATAAATTTTTTTGCAAAAGGAGTACAAATTCTGATAGCTTCTTAATAAGAAATAGCTATAAAAAGGCCGATATCTCTGGTAATGTAGACCAGAAAAAAATATTTCTGGGAAGTTCTGAGCTCAACAAAGAGTGAGTAATATACAGTGTACATATTAATGATGATATGTAATTCAGGTGACGAAATGTGCATTCTAATCTGTGCCTTATCTATATTCGTTCTGACTGTGTATATTTATATATAGGTTTTCTGACAATAGGAACCCTACCAAGATGTTTTTGTGCGACAATTTTCAATTGCGCCAGAAGATGTAATACTTTTTTTTATGGCATAGCATTTGATGGACAGTATATATGGGTTAAATTTATGAAAGTAATATGTCCCTTAAACTCTGAGACAGGTGTAATCACTGACAGGGGACGAGACATATTTCTGTTACATAGTTACATTTCTAACCGGATCCCGGTTATGCATATATATATATATATATATATATATATATATATATATATATATATATATATATATATATATATATATATATATATATATATATATATTGTGACGTACGTCTAGTTTGACAAGTGAATTTTCCCTGATTTGATGGATGATTAAAGGGACTTTAGCTTTTCATAACATTAGAACCCTTGAACATCAGTATTGTTGTAACTTTTGATGAAGGCTATGATCAAAGCAGTCAAAGACGATCCCCAGAACAGAGAAGCAGAAATTTAGCATCTCCGTGCGAACACTGAACCGTTCGCAAGATGGACACGAGCGGTCAGAAGAAAGCTTCTTGCAGACTTCGCACCTCTGTGGCAACCGGCAGGCTTGCCCGAAAGACTATGGAACGGGAGAGACGGAGCGCTCAGCGTAGCGGATACGATCTGAGGAATCAGGAAACTCACCGCGAACGAGGCTAGTCTCGCAGAAATTTCACATCCTCGTGCGAGCAGCCTGAGACGAACGAAGATCGGAAGCCAGTCGGGCCATCGCGGTTAGCATGGCGGCTAAATAACTTCGACTTTCCCTGGGATCTGAAGAAGCGGGAAATTTTCACACGACCAATTTAACTTACATTCCCGTTAGATATATACAGAATCTGGAAAGGGCAACTTTATTATTCGTTCTCACAGCATTCTAAGATTCACTAGCATATAGTTAAATTCCTGCTAGATTGCATCTAAATTGTTGGCTATTGGAGTGAATTCTTTTTATGTGCAGACGGTAATTTATACTTTAGCTTCGAGTGATTAGTTGTCTAGTTATTTCATTTTTATTTCACTGGATTGTGGTGTAAATTTAAACTTATTAAATAAACCCATTTTCAAAGTTCCAGTGCAAACTAAATGTTACATCTATAGGTTAATTTCCTAATACGATAGCCGCGTAAATTAATTTTGCAACTGTTAAGGGAATTGTGACTTTAATACAGTTTAGTTCTGTATAGATAGATGTGCTTTTAAAATTATTAACCTCACTTAGAGTTTTTTTTTCCCTTGATTTATTAATTAAAGACGCGAGCGCAGAAAATAGTCTAACTGTAAATGTATCGCGCGTTAGATCTTAATATGATTTTATTGCATTTCATGTTTTATCTTCTATACAGAGTTGATCTTTCGACCTTGCATCCCAGCAATTAATTAATTATACACTGAGCCCTGCCAACTCAGTCGAAAACTCCAGCAACTTATAAACATTTTAAAATTTAATCTTTGTGGCGATCCTGTGAGATTCAGCTACCTGAAGTTTTTTCAGAAACAAAGCACACCCAAAGACTGTTTTAAAATCCAACTTCTTAAAGTTTTTAAAAAAAAAAGTTAAACTGGAGATGAACAGTTGCCAGTCGCAATCATTTTACTTATTACTCAATTGATGAGAAAGAACATAGATTTACCTGACACTGTCTGTCAAGCATATTCATTGGATCTTACCACTCCCTTGAAGAACTTACCTCAGTGTTTTGTAGTTGTGACATTACGGCAAAAGAAAGTTATCTCCACCAGTTGTGCCCATCTTAGAAACCACACCATACCTCACACTTAGCCAAGTGCCTGTGCCATTCATTAGGAACTTTTTATCAAAAAAAAAAAAAACAGTAGCCTTTACGCTTCACCTTCTGGCGAATTTTTGAGACTATTAGCTACCAGCCCACCTCGATAAATCTGGGGCCTGACACAGAAGAAATAAAAAAGACAATTTCCATTGCTCTACGGTATTATCTGCTGTTGTAAAATTCCTAGGAAGTGCCAGAATTCACCATTTGGTAAGTCTGTGTGCGTGACTGTGTGCTGGCCAGCCAAGCGTGTTTTTTTTTTTTTAATGAAAGGAGATTTAATCTTTTTTTACACTTATAATTAGTTCGTCCTAGTATTAAGGTGTATTGTATTCATTGTACGGGATTTCTCCTAGCGGGATTGTTTAACTGTGTTCATTCCCCCCTTCCTTTAAGTTTTGTTGAATAAAGGGAAACATTTGAGAACCCTAGCTTTTCCTCTACCCCCTTATCACTGTAACCCCTTGCCTCAGAGTAATAAATTTACCATTGGGTTAAATTGCCTATCTCTGATCATCATCATCCCCCCCCCCCCCCCCCCCTTGTCTTTGGGACCGTGTCTTTTCTGTTAGTAAATACAATCGGGAAAGGTATAGTGGATACTTCACCTCTAAAACCCCCTCCCCCCCCCCCCCCCTTGTCATTTTTGTATTTTGTAACCAATGATTTCTGACTGTAAATTGATAATTATTTGTGACTTGATTTTATGATAATAAAAGTATTAAAACTTTACTTAGCATGTTGTGTCGGCTGGCCAAAATCCAACAGTTCCCATATTTGTTATTGTAGTCCGTATTCATGTACGTTGCGCGTCAGAATCACCAAATCGGTGAGTGCGCCTGAGTGACTGGAACTGACAAACAATTGTTTGCTCAGAAGAGTGGTAGGAGTAGTTTTGAGAGTCAATTATTGTCGTAAACAGAGACTGTCCTTACTCTTCCCAGCACTTGTGAATCTACTACCTCACTTTCCTAAATCCTTATTTTCACAGAGCCTTCACTATCATTCTACACTCTATAGGCACCAAATTCCATCAGAACTCTCTCAGATACATTTACGGCAATAAAATGGTTAGCTCGTCCCGGATTCTGAGCCTAGTTTAAATAGAACGTGGTTGATTGTCTTTGTGAAGTAGGGTATAATCTTAAAAAGTAATTACTTCCCCTAGACCAAGCCTTTTAGTATTTTGGGCCGACCACACAATAATTATTACAGGTTTGTTTCTTACCACAGGAGCAGCAAGTAGTAATAATAAAATATTTGTCACCATTGTATTCTCTGGCAGAGAAAATTGAAATTTTGTTATATAATTGCTGGGATTGCGTGACTGTCTTCAGTCACAAAAGGTTTTTGGAAGTTAGAAGAGCTGAGCAAAGCTAAAGACGCTTGTTCTAATTTTTTTTTAAATCTAGTTAACATCGTCTCTACTCTTTAATTGACTTCAGAGGGCGGAGTTTGTTAGTGGAGAATTAAAATTTAGGAAAAAAAATTTTTCCTTTAAATTGTTTTTCATAAATTTTCTCTACTTTTAGTAAAAATAAATTTTTCCCAGTGTAACTTACCATTTTAAGTGGCATGAGTCACTTGCGTTAAGAGTCTTAAGTGACAATAATAGCAGCGATAAGTTTGCACATTTCAGAGTATGGGTGTCACCGTTGACTTTGCTAGGAGCATTATAAATGCTCAAGCAGGAATTATAAGCGGTGATTTGGTTTTGGTTAAGGGGGAAAGTATTAAAAAATGGTTTAAGAAATAAGAATGGATTTGAATAAAGACTATTTGTCTTGCTAAAAGGCAGATAAAATGAGTGAAATAATACTTTGATCAGGGGGAGGAGACTCTGAATATTAAGGTCAGGGGAGGAAAGTGCTTAATTACACTTAAGTAAATTTGGTGAGTTGGTAATTATGGTTTAGAAAATGTACATATAAGAATTGTATAGCAAGCTTTAGAGAAGACAATATAAGGTTAAGTCAAATTATGCAAAGGGAGACAACAGTTAATTACCTCCCTTATATGATTAAGTGAGTTGAGAGAAAAAAAATATGCACGTGAAAAGTTTACCAGGACAACGGATGACACTTGACTGAGTTGTTTACACAGCGGATAAGCGCAAACATATTCCAGCTGAGTGGGGAATAGGAGGAACCAATGAATTTACAGTAAACAAGGACAGATCAGCTGATAATGATTTTATAGAGGAGAACACACTTGGACACGCTGGTGAGCGGTCGCATTTTTCGGAGGAGCAGTCCTGGTTAAGGACGTAGAGTGGCAGGAATGTGTTTTCTGCCAGGCTCAAGTTCAATTTCTGTGGGAAACAGAATGAATACTTCTGAAGAATCCTATAGACCTAGTTAGAGTAGTAGAATCTATTCACATATGAAAGACAAAGCTGTGTTTAAAGCCGTATATATATATGCATAGGTACATGAATGTGCCCAGGAGGAATGGGACATACAAGAGACAGTTAGGAAATGTTTGTACCTGGAATTTGTACCACATGCCTGTGTTATGATGAACTTCTGAGATGTAAATAAAATGTTTGTTTTGATGGAACGTTTCTCAACTTGGGTTAAGTCTCTAAAAGGTTGTTGAGTGCTACAGTAAACAAGATACTGGATATAAAGAAAATCACCACTGTACGAAGTTGTCACTAAGTAACATCACAAGGAGGGATGGAACGAGTTAGGTTGGAAGCTTGAGATATATCATCCAGGAATGGTCAGCTCTGGTGGTGATGGCCAGTATTAAGGTATACTCTTACTTGGAAGATTGTCAATAGACTAAATTGACAAAATAGAAAATCCGACGACTAGGTCTGCCCCAGTCACCTAGTTCGTTGATTAACAATTGATGCCAATATTCATATACAGGGCACATAGTCACATAAGATTACTACATGGCACTGTGACATATTACTAATTGGTGCCGCAACCAGTCCTAGGAGTTCACCACCACGGTGACATGGGGTAACACAAGTAAATTTGTACTTTGTGTTTTTTCTCGTAGAGGCTTTGAGTTTTTTCCCCCTTCTTGTTTCCTCTTACTAGTTCTATAGTCGTACTACATCCTATTCTTTAACAATGGCAGAGAGAATTGGGATGAGGGCCATGTTGAGACAGGAGGCAAAAGAATCAGGCTTAGAGGGAGAAGCTGCAAACGCGTTTGTCAACGTGGAACTGGAAAAATATGACACGGAGCAACAAAGAGCAGAAGCTGAGAGGAAGGATGAGAAAGAGAGAGCAGAGAGGAGAGAAGCACAGGAGAAAGCAGATAGAAAAGAAGCGGAAGAACGCCTATTGCAACATAAGAAAATTGAGGCACAGAACAAGAAAATTGAGGCAGAGAACAAGACAATTGAGGCAGAGATTGAAACCCGCAGATAAAGAGAGAGAGAAAGGGAAAGACAGCACGAATTGGCGCTCAAGGCTTTAGAGAGTCGGGGTGCCTCTACTTCTAATAATGGAGAGCCGTCTTCACCCCAGTCTCAATCAGTGGACCTCTCCAGTACTCAATCTGCCCAATTAACTGCGATGTCTTTTGCTTTAGAGTCTTTTCCTAGCCCCAACGAAAAAATTGACAGCTACCTATAAAAATTCGAGAGACTCGTGACTCTGTATGGGTTAGAGAGTTTACGCTGGGCACTTAAACTCTCAACGTCACTGAAAGGCAATGATTATGACGTATTCGTGAAGCTGGGACCGAACTAACATGATTACGACATGCTGAAGAAGGCCTTGCTAGAGCGGTTTGAGATGACTGCCCGTCAGTTTCTGCAGTTGTTCAGAAACAGCCGAAAAGAGAGCACGGAAACTTTTCCGCAGTTCTCTTCACGTCTCACGGGCTATTTGACAAAGTGCATTGAATTATCTGACCTGCCTCTTACATATGAGGACTACTTGAACTTGTTCTTGTGGAACAGATAAAGTCAACTTTGTCAAACGAAACTCGTAGATTTTTGGCTGAACAGGGGGCAGTCAGGCTTGAGGACATCCTCAATAAGGCCGAACGCTATAGCAATGCAATGGCCGAACTTCCTAGCACAAAACGTAAACCCACAGATTAACCATCTCGAAAACAAAATCTAGAGCAGTCATCCTATTCTTCTAATTCCTCTCAACATTATAACCAACGAGATAATAATACCCAGAAACCTTCTCAGGAGAAATCGAAATTCCACAAAACCCGACACCCCCCAAACAACAATTCTGATCAACCCACCAAGCCTACGTGGCAGCGCGGCCACCAAGGTCAAGGAAAAGGAAAGACACCTACACCAGGAACGTCTTATCAGGGCAAACAAACTGGTCCAAACCGCATCGGATGTTTGCATACAGCCTCGAAAGGTAGAGTCAATGTCAGTGATTCTCAACCTGAGGGGGACCGACCTTCAACTCGAGGAACTGTAATTTTGAATGGTACCACTGCTACTTGTCTCCTTGACACTGGATTAAGTTTTGATTGTATTGTCGCCAGACACCTTGTCAAACCCGGTCAGGAGACAGAGGAAACCGTCAAACTATGTGGCGTTTTCAAGAGTGAGGCACCCAGGACGCTTCCTATCGCACTGGTAGAAATACACTTTGATTTTGTCAGAGGTGTTATTAAAGCGGCCATTATGGATGATCCGATCTACCCAGTTATCCTGGGATGTAGATATGTGTTTATTGGGAGACCAAAGAAGCCGATTGTGTCAGCGGTAACCACAAGAGGGCAAGCAAAGAAGGAGAGGGAGCCTGCGCCAAATTTGTTGCCGAATGAACTGAAGGAGGCGCAACAAAAGGACCCTACTCTGGAGCCCTGCTTTAAAAAACTGCCCATGGCTAAGGACCCCAGACACAACGGAGACATCTTTTCTAAGGATGGCGTATTGTATCGTAGAACGGGCAACCCGGACACGGGGAATAACCAGCTCCAAGTACCGACGCAGTACAGAAGCCAGATCTTGGAAATGGGGCACTCTCTTCCCTTTAGCGGACATATGGGACAAAACGCCACTATTCAGCGAATAAAAACCCACTATTGGTGGCCAGGAATGAACTCTGACATTATCAGGTATGTGAAATCCTGCGCCCAGTGCCAACGGGTAGCACCCAAGCACTTGACACCCCCAGTACCCATGAGGCAAATGCCAATAGTAGGGACTCCATTTGAACGGGTTGCTGACGACATCATTGGACCCCGGAAAGGACCAAAAGAAGGAACAGGTTCATCCTGACCTTAGTCGACACTTGCACAATGTGGGCCGAAGCTGTACCGCTAACATGCATAGATTCCAAGCATGTCGCAGAAGCCCTCGTGCACATTTTTACACGGTTGGGATTCCCTCAACAAGTTTTGACGGACAATGAATCCCAATTCCGTAGCCTGTTAATGGGGGAGATCTTTAAGATCTTGAGGGCCAAACATATTCACACAAGTCCCTACCATCAGGCCGGATATGGGCTCATGGAACGTTTTAATGGCAGCCTCACCATGATGTTACGTAAGCTGGGTCAGTAGAAACCGGAAGACTGGGACCTATATATATCGGCTGCCTTATTCGCCTACCGATAGTTTCCCCAAGCGTCTACGGGATTCTCGTCTGCTACACTTTTATTTGGCAGACCTATTAAGGGGCCACTTGAAGCCTTATTGCGGTCCCTGACAGACCAAAAGGCTGACGAGACAGTCGTCTCTGCAAGCAAGTATGTATCTGAGCTCAAGAAAAGGTTAAAGCTAGGATGGGATCTAGCCAACACCAACCTTAAGAAAGCCCGCGCTAAACATGCTAATAGATACAATGAAGCTGCAAAAGAGAGAGAACTCCAGTCAGGGGAAAAAGTTTTGTTGCTACTTCCAACCAGAAGCAATAAACTTCGCATCGGATGGCAAGGGCCGTTTACCGTCCTTAAAAAGATCTCACGTACCAATTACAAGATTTCCATCAAAGGAAAGAAGGTCTTCCACATAAATCTGCTTAAGAAATATTTGGAAAGACCGGTGCCATCCTCCGAGCATCTCCTGCCTGTCGCCATAGCAACGGAAGACGAGGAAGATGATGATGGTTGCATGGAGTACCCATTGCAATCCACAGAATCCTTTAAAGATGTCAAGTTCGGCGACAATCTTTCACCGGAACAACAAACAGAAACCAGGGCGCTACTGAAGCAGTACAGTGCAGTCTTGACGGATGTAAATGGTCGAACAAATCTCATCGAATTTGACATGAAATTAACAAACGAGACCCCTGTTCGAACCAGAGTGTACCCCATTCCGTACGTCAAAGCTGATGCACTTCGTGGAGAAATAGACAAGCTGCGTCAGGCAGGAATTATCAGCGAGTCTACATCTCCTTACAGTTCGAGTGTAGTGCTGTTGCAAAAGCCCAATAAGGAAGTTCGGCTGTGTATAGATTACTGGCTGCTAAACGCTGTAACGGAATTCCAGCCCGAACCGCTCCAAACTGTTTCTGAGTTGTTCCCCAAGCTCAGCAAGGAAACAATTTTCTCCAGGATAGACCTCAGTAAAGGCTATTATCAAATACCAGTCAAGGAGAATTTTTCAAAACAACTGTAGGAGTTCGCCAGGGATGTATCCTGTCTCCAGTGCTCTTTAATATATATCTAGAACATATTATGCAGGAGGCTCTCTACGATTATAAAACAACCATATCGATTGGAGGCCGACCTCTTTGCAATCTACGTTTTGCTGATGATATCGATCTGATAGCTGGAACAGAATCAGAACTTCAAGACCTTACCTCTAGACTGGAGAAAGTAACAAGAACGTATGGGATGGAAATTAATATAGAAAAAAGCAAGATATTGGTGAATAGCCATAAGAAACATGTTCCGACCAACATTATGTTAAATGAGCAAACGTTAGAAGAAGTTAACACCTTTAAATATCTCGGGTCCACTATATGTAGTGATGGAAGATCAAGTAAAGAAATCAAGACAAGACTTGAGATGGCCTCAGCTGCCATGACAAGGCTGAATGTGATCTGGAAAAGTAACATCAGTTTTCCTGTGAAGATCAAATTATACAAATCACTCGTATTATCTATTCTCTTGTATGGGTGTGAGGGCTGGACACTCACTGCAGATATGGAGCGAAGGATTCAGGCTTTCGAGCATAAATGTTATAGAAGAATTTTGCGCATTTGCTATAAAGAGCACAAAACAAATGTCTATGTTAGAGAGAAGATAAACACCTATGCAGGCCACCAAGAACCACTTTTGTCAGTAGTGAAACGTCGAAAGCTTGCCTGGTTTGGGCATGTAACTCGTCATGACTCCCTTTCAAAAACGATCCTCCAGGGAACAGTCGAAGGTAAACGGAGAAGAGGAAGGCAAAGAAAATCCTGGGCTGATAACATCAAAGAATGGGCAGGACACGGTTTTTCCACACTTGTACGCATTGCTGAGGATAGAGAGCAGTGGAGGACCCTGTCTGCTGATGCTTCCACCATGGCACCCCTACGACCCATGACGGGTTACGGGTTGAGATGAGATGATGATGAGTCAAGGAGGGAGTTAAACCTTTGCTAGCTTTCAGCACTAGTGAAGGACATTACACATTTAATGTGATGCAGTTCGGATTGCATAACGCACCAGGAGTGTTCACCAGAATGATGAGAAAGCTGTTAGAACCTTTGCAAAGTCCCCATATCCATAATTTCATGGATGACATTTTAATTGCATCGGAAACCTATGAAGAACATATTGCTATGGTTGCTATGCTCCTCAGGAGACTACAGGAAACTGGTCTCACAGCCAGACCTAGCAAATGTCTCATAGAGTTTGAAAAGCTTTACTTCCTGGGGCATACTATTTCTCACGACTGTAGTTGGCCTGTTAAGAAAAACGTGGAGAAAATAGTTGCAGCAAAAAGACCCCGAACAAAGAAAGACATCAGGTCATTTCTATCACTATGTGCCTACTTTCAGAAATACATCCAGAACTTCAACGGACTCACGGCACCTCTGACTGACCTCACCAAGAAAGGTTGTCCTGATAAGGTCATGTGGGATCAAAAGTGCGAACATGCATACAGCACTTTGAAAGGACAGTTGTCGGCATACCCCATTCTAAGGTTACCTGACTTTAAAAAACCTTTCGTACTGAGAGTGGATGCGTCAGGTCAGGGCATCGGGTCAACATTGTTGCAAGCCGAAGACAGTGACCCGAATATGCTATTCCCAGTAGATTACGGCAGTCGGAAACTGAACAAGGCTGAACGCAACTACAGTGTCGTTGAAAGAGAATGTCTCGCTCTGATTCATGGCATCAGACGCCATCATGAGTTCCTGTATGGTACTTCTTTCACAGTACAAACCGACCATGCTCCATTAGCTTTCCTTGGTGCCAATAAGGAATTCAAATCAAGGATTATGCGCTGGGCCTTATTATTGAGCGTTTATTCCTTCAAAGTGGAATATATTACAGGAAAACAGAATGTCGGAGCTGACTTCTTGAGTAGAAACTGGTCTACAGAGGAAGAAGAGCAAACGGAAGATACCACTCATCCTAAAGTCACCAATCAGGTCACCTCCATTGTCAAGAAGGAAACATGAAAAATGGTTTCAAGTCTAAAAGTGGGGACGATTGTGACGTACGTCTAGTTTGACAAGTGAATTTTCCCTGATTTGATGGATGATTAAAGGGACTTTAGCTTTTCATAACATTAGAACCCCTGAACATCAATATTGTTGTAACTTTTCATCAACGAAGAGTAGCGGCTATGATCAAAGCAGTCAAAGACGATCCCCAGGACAGAGAAGCAGAAATTTAGCATCTCCGTGCGAACACTGAACCGTTCGCAAGATGGACACGAGCGGTCAGAAGAAAGCTTCTTGCAGACTTCGCACCTCTGTGGCAACCGGCAGGCTTGCCCGAAAGACTATGGAACGAGAGAGACGGAGCGCTCAGCGTAGCGGATACGATCTGAGGAATCAGGAAACTCACCGCGAACGAGGCTAGTCTCGCAGAAATTTCACATCCTCGTGCGAGCAGCCTGAGACGAACGAAGATTGGGAGCCAGTCAGGCCATCGCGGTTAGCATGGGGGCTAAATAACTTCGACTTTCCCTGGGATCTGAAGAGGCGCGAAATTTTCACACGACCCATTTAACTTACATTCCCGTTAGATATATACAGAATCTGGAAAGGGCAACTTTATCATTCGTTCTCACAGCATTCTAAGATTCACTAGCATATAGTTAAATTCCTGCTAGATTGCATCTAAATTGTTGGCTATTGGAGTGAATTCTTTTTATGTGCAGACGGTAATTTATACTTTAGCTTCGAGTGATCAGTTGTCTAGTTATTTCATTTTTATTTTACTGGATTGTGGTGTAAATTTAAACTTATTAAATAAACCCATTTTCAAAGTTCCAGTGCAAACTAAATGTTACATCTATAGGTTAATTTCCTAATACGATAGCCGCGTAAATTAATTTTGCAACTGTTAAGGGAATTGTGACTTTAATACAGTTTAGTTCTGTATAGATAGATGTACTTTTAAAATTATTAACCTTTTTTCTTGATTTATTAATTAAAGACGCGAGCGCAGAAAATAGTCTAACTGTAAATGTATCGCGCGATAGATCTTAATATGATTTTATTGCATTTCATGTTTTATCTTCTATACAGAATTGATCTTTCGACCTTGCATCCCAGCAATTAATTAATTATACACTGAGCCCTGCCAACTCAGTCGAAAACCCCAGCAACTTATAAACACTTTAAAATTTAATCTTTGTGGCGATCCTGTGAGATTCAGCTACCTGAAGCTTTTTCAGAAACAAAGCACACCCAAAGACTGTTTTAAAATCCAACTTCTTAAAGTTTTTTTTTAAAAAACGTTAAACTGGAGATGAACAGTTGCCAGTCGCAATCATTTTACTTATTACTCAATTGATGAGAAAGAACATAGATTTACCTGACACTGTCAAGCATATTCATTGGATCTTACCACCCCCTGAAGAACTTACCTCAGTGTTTTGTAGTTGTGACGTTACGGCAAAAGAAAGTTATCTCCACCAGCTGTGCCCATCTTAGAAACCACACCATACCTCACACTTAGCCAAGTGCCTGTGCCATTCATTAGGAACTTTTTATTTAAAAAAAAACAGTAGCCTTTACGCTTCACTGTCTGGCGATTTTTTAAATCTGGGGCCTGACACAGAAGAAATAAAAAGACAATTTCCATTGTTCTACGGTATTATCTGCTGTTGTAAAATTCCTAGGAAGTGCCAGAATTCACCATTTGGTAAGTCTGTGTGCGTGACTGTGTGCTGGCCAGGCAAGCGTGTTTTGTTTTTAATGAAAGGAGATTTAATCTTTTTTTACCCTTATAATTAGTTTGTCCTAGTATTAAGGTGTATTGTATTCATTGTACGGGATTTCTCCTAGCGGGATTGTTTAACTGTGTTCATTCCCCCCTTCCTTTAAGTTTTGTTGAATAAAGGGAAACATTTGAGAACCCTAGCTTTTCCTCTACCCCCTTATCTCTGTAACCCCTTGCCTCAGAGTAATAAATTTACCATTGGGTTAAATTGCCTATCTCTGATCATCATCATCACCCCCCCCTTTCCTTGTCTTTGGGAACGTGTCTTTTCTGTTAGTAAATACAAGCGGGAAAGGTGTAGTGGATACTTCTCCTCTAAAACCCCTTCCCCCCCCCCCCCCTGTCATTTTTATATTTTGTAACCCATGATTTCTGACTGTAAATTGATAATTATTTGTGACTTGATTTTATGATAATAAAAGTATTTAAAACTTTACTTAGCATGTTGTGTCGGCTGGCCAAAATCCAACATTTCCCATATTTGTTATTGTAGTCCGTATTTATGTACGTTGAGCGTCAGAATCACCAAATTGGTGAGTGCGCCTGAGTGATTGGAACTGACAAACAATTGTTTGCTCAGAAGAGTGGTAGGAGTAGTTTTGAGAGTCAATTATTGTCGTAAACAGAGACTGTCCTTACTCTTCCCAGCACTTGTGAATCTACTACCTCACTTTCCTAAATCCTTATTTTCACAGAGCCTTCACTATCGTTCTACACTCTATAGGCACCAAATTCCATCAGAACTCTCTCAGATAAATTTACGACAAGTATATATATATAAATATATAAATATATAGATAGATAGATATATATATATATATATATATATATATATATATATATATATATATATATATATATATATAGATATATATATATATAGATATATATATATATATATATATATATATATATATAATTTGCAGTCTAAAAGTATATATATATACATATAATTTGCAGTCTTTGTTGGTGTTCAACGTATGTATCTGTGTGAACCGGAGATTGTAAGGAAGGCAAACACATTGTCTGGATAGTACATCGCAGAAACAGACCGAGGGGTTTATAGAAAAAAAGAGAGAGTTATCGACAACCCTTTGCCAATACACTAAGACATTGCTAGAAAAACAAAACCCATCAAGAAAGGATCAGTCAAGCGCAGGTAAGTCCTCATTCATCATCATAACCCTCCACTCCCAAAGAAGCAAAGGCCTTCAACAAACACATGCCAAGTCCTCTTGTCACGTGTCATCATCTCAAGTTCCTTCCACGTTCTCCTTATCACTTTCATCTCTGTTTCCAGCTCTCTTCTCCGTGTGCTTCGTGGTCTACCTCTGCCTCTCTTGCCCTGGGGGTTTCAGAACTAGGACTGCTTTGTAATGCTATCAACAGGTTTCCTCAGTGTGTGTCCTATCCATCGCCATCGTCTTCATCTCATCTCTTGTTCCACTGGCATTTGTCTAGTTCTTGTCATCAGTTCCACGTTGGTAACCTTGTTATACCATTTTAATCCCTCTATTCTACTCAAGCACCCATTTATGAAAGTCTGTAGCTTTTTGGTTGTTGTCTTTGTTGTTCTCCATGTCTCAGAGCCATACTTCTTCTTCTTCGTACACTCTCAGACGTCCACTTGAATGTTCTCAAAGAAAGCAGTAGTCAGTTTGAGGCTATTTGAATCCCCGTAAAGCTTTTCCACGAAAGGAGCTGGCGTACAATAGGGCAGGTAAGTCCTAAGAGACCGAAAATCAATTCACGGCTAATTTTATTCGTATTTAAATTCTGTAGTGAAGTGAATCCGTATGACAACACGCTCAAATTCCCCGCTCAAAACAAACTAGCTATCGTAATTTTAAATCTATAAATAACTACAGTATTTGAAATTTTTCTGAGGGGCAAGTCAAATTTACCACCAACAATTTATCTAGTGTATTTGAATTTTTTTTAAGAAACAAGTAAAAAGTTACCGCCCACCCCAAAAATTATCGAAGAGCATAGTACAAAATTTAACAACCAATCAAATCGTTTCTATATTTTGTAGTGGTAAGAAAATTTTGGTAGACGAGAAATAAATTCCTATTTTGTTTTTTTGACCAAACGTAGATAATTTATTTCTTAATAACTAAAGATAATTAAAATGAAAGGGATATATCAAATTATAGCGCTGATATTGCTTAATTACTCACATTTGAATGCAACGGAATAACTAACGGAAACCTATATAGAACGATAGAGAAAAATTGGCCGTTTAATTATCACCTTTGATAATTAAAATCGGTCTACAAATAACTATGATATATAAGATTCAAATTGAGTCAGATCATACAGACACGCT
The DNA here is from genome assembly GCA_024509875.1 of Oreohelix idahoensis. Classification (NCBI taxonomy): domain Eukaryota; kingdom Metazoa; phylum Mollusca; class Gastropoda; order Stylommatophora; family Oreohelicidae; genus Oreohelix; species Oreohelix idahoensis. The sequence continues at coordinate 159,368 of JAMPIV010010382.1, read as the reverse complement.
TAGAATCGCATAAATACTAGAATCAAAAATTAACTTTTTGACTTCTCTCTGATTGGCCGGGTATATTGCTATAAATAGTAACAGACTTCTGTAGTTTTCCGCCATTGAAATCACAAAAATCACCCTGAGCTGACGTGTACAAAAAGACTGTAGACCAAGCCTTTGCCGGTTGGACTGGAAGAGCAGGCTAAGAACCCTTTTACAGCCAGTCAGCCTGAGTGTGTGTGAACTTGTTTATCTGAGGGTAAGATTGATAATTTTATTTGCATACTTTGTTAAAGAATTGACCTGTAAAGTAAACAGGCTATGTGTGCCATATTTATTCAAAAGTGTAACTGACGACGAGATGTGTTGTGTCACGCTGACCTAAGTAGGATTGTGTGTAGTAAGTGCAGGCTGGTTCGAATTGAAAAATTGGTGTATAGTGTTTGCAAATTTACGACAGTGAGTGTTAGAAGCGATTTAATGTAGTATTTTCTTCTGGAGTGACACACTGTTCATAGATCATGTACTAAACATCTAGGGAAGGTTAGAATGAATAATCAACAGGTCACATGCTGTATTGTACTTGCCATGACTATTGTATGGAAGCCAAACATGGACGAGCTACCCAAGCATTGATTAACCCGAAGAAAGAGTTATGGCATGAAAACTGATGGTAGACAACGAAATTCAAGGTCTTGTGCAACTTGTTAGCACAGGACTGACCATGGTAAGTTTTACTATTGTTTAGGGGTGAATTTTTTTAGGCAGATGTCTACATGGAACGGGTTGTCCTTCTATTTCAGGTTATATCACGAATTTACCTCGTGGCTGCCGTTACTTGAGAAGAAGAGCGTGTGGGAGTTGAGAGCTCCATTTAAAGTCTGAAGATAGAACCAATCTTCTCAGCCAAGAGTCACAGAGTTGGTGATCCTGACTACTACTCAAAGAACTGAAGCAACAACATTCTGAAGATAAGTCCTTTAGAAAGGCAATGGCGATTCATCCAACCTCATTCACCCAATAAAACTTAACCACCGTGGGATGACGAAAGTAGTAGACCTTGCAGTGTAGGACTGGTAGCATTATAAATATTAAAATCAGGAACAGTACGTGTAGTCATTCCAGTGACCCTTTAAAAGACATGGACCAGAGTTTCCAAATTATTTATTTCATTATGTAAATAACCTTTCTTGATTTTGATAATTCCTGACCCAAAAGATTGAGGTTCAGGAAAATTAAATTGTACATAAACTTTCATACAGCCTTGCTTAATTAATTTTATTAAGTTGAAGTTCTGTTTGAAATTAATCATTGAATAAAGTAAATACATTCCCCTAGACCCGTAGCTAAATCATTTGGGATCAGTAGAGGTAGCGGTTAGGGACTCAGAGATCATCATCATCTACTCTGAGAACTTACATAGCTTGACCCCATCTTGATTGTCTATACACCCTTGCTTTTTTCAGAGAAGGGGGTATTTCTTATAAGACCAGTCTCTTATCTGGCACTATCCTGGTATCCTCTGATACACCTATTTGTCCAGGATAGCCTATTCATTTAATAACATCAAAACCTCTTATGACAAATTCAAAGTTTAACTCTACAAAACACTTTGTCATTAAATTTCTCTAACATTATTTTTTTTTAAATTATCTTTCAACATTCTCTGTCTAAGATGATATAGTAATATGTAATAATTATAATTGGAAGAAGCTAAACTCTTAATACATTGGTTTTGATTTAATGTATATATCACGGGATTTCCTCCCCTTGCTCTGCAGTGATGAACAGTGTATTCAGAGTATATACTGAGGGTCTTCAAAGGTATCTACTTTTCGCTCAAATTTACTCTTGGCAGAGATTTGAATTGAAGAAGATGCTTCAAATCTAGGGAGCTTCACTGGAATTTAGGAAATCAAATACTTCAGCTGATATTTCACGAGCCTAAAGGTCTGTTTAAATGGATTTTCCTGGAAAACTATTGTCTGTTATTATCTCTTATATTATCTACTACTTATAGGTGACTATTAATTACTTATCTCACCTTCGCCACAAATAGAGAGCGAATCACAAGAGATATTTTAACTTGCCCAATAACTGTGCTATAACAAATTGATAATTTTTTGTTGCACAGAGGAATATAGTGGCTGGTTAGTGAGTTCATTTGGTACGCAGATTTATTGTATTCTATGTGCATTGCATTACTATCATTTGTACTTTTTGTTCATTGGGGAAAACAAAATAATACTGACAATTTAGTATTATTACACTAGTCAACAAATTTTCAAAAGTTATTTGTACCAGAAATTAAATATACCATTTCTTATTGATTTTGACATGCTGATTTCAAATATCATAATGAAATTCACCAATTGTCTCTGGGTTTTTTTTTAAATGTTGAGTTTACATTACAGTAATACAAATAATGTAAGCTTGTTTAATTCTCTGGGGTGAACAGCTAGTCTTTCTACTTTTGCATTAGAAGGAGATTTTCTACAATTTCATTGTAATTATCAGATCTGTTGTTTTCAAGAAAATTGTCCACCACTGACTTAAATGCTAGCCATGCTGCTTTTTCCTTGCCATGCAACACGCAAAGAAACTCGTCATCATGAAGAAGTTTTCGAATTTGCGGACCAACAAATACTCCCTCTCTTATTTTAGCTTCACTCAGTCTTGGAAATTTTCTGATGAGGTATTTGAAAGCCTCATCTGTTTTCTCTATTGCCTTGACAAAATTTTTCATGAGACCCAGCTTAATGTGCAAGGGTGGCAACACAATCTTGCTGGTGTCGACAAGTGCTAGGTTCTCAATGTTCTTACTGCCAGGCTGCAATGACTGCCTGATTGGCCAATGTCTTCTGATGTAATGGTCACTTCGTGCACGGCTATCCCACTCACAGAGACAGCAACAGTACTTGGTGTATCCACCCTGTAGTCCAAGCAAAAGAGAGACCACTTTTAAGTCACCGCAAAGTGACCAATGATGATGATCGTAGTTTATACACTTCAAAAGCTGCTTAATGTTTTCATAAGTTTCTTTCATATTTCACTGGATTTTGTGATTAACTTAAAGCTATTAAATTAAACTTATCTCAAATAGTTCCAGTGGAAAAGTTAATGAAATATCTATTATATTATTTCCCAAGATGATAGATACTTAAATGCTTAAAATAGCATTTAAAGACGCGAAGGAATTTATAACTAAAATTAATTGAGTTTAGTTCTAGTTTATACGTGTGTTTTAACTATTAAATTTGCGTGGAGTTCTTCCTGAAGTTTATAAAAATTGAAGACACGAGTGCATAAATAGTTAACTAAATTTATCGCGCGTTAGAATGTTATTTGATTTTCGGTATGAATTACATGTTTTCTATCTTTTATCTAGAGTGATCGTTAATTTTGCGATCCCAGCAAAAAGAAGTACAACCTGGTAAAGAGTCCCCAGACTCAGTTCTTAAACCCCCTTCCAGAATCTGATGAGACTGTGTATTAAATTTTAAATCTTTGAGGCGATCCTATGTTGGGGATCCAGCTATCTAAAATAATAGAAAGAAAGCACACCCATTGACAAATTTAAAGACCTCACCAAGTATATTAAGTTGTAACTGGAAGAAGAACAATTGCCAGAGCTTTTTATTAATTTAATGCTACAGAGAGAGAGAGAGAGAGAAAGAGAGAGTACATATTTACCTGAACTGTGACGGTGCCTAGTTTCTCCTCACTGGATTTAAACCATACCTCACTGGTCAGTTGTTGCCACCTCGTTCCAAGAAGTTCCCCCACCAGTGGCGAAATCTAAGAAACCACACCCCATTCTCACCTGTATCTAACGGTGACAGTGCCATCCCATAGACTCTTTTTATATCATAAAAAAACCACAAGAACATTTAGTCTTCACGACCGGCGATAAGTGGGAGAATTTGCAACCAGCCAAACCTCGCTAAATCTGGGGCCGGACATTGAAGTAAAAGACACTCTCAATATTTTAAGTGTTAATTGACGGTTTTTTTTTGTATAATTCTATGGAGTGCCTGCTTCCGAGGTCGGTAAGTCTGTGTGAGAGTTTGTGTGTTGGCCAGCACGAGCGTGCATGACTAAAGGAAATTTATGTGCAACTATTTTAATTGCACTCACTAAACGTACAGGAACATTGGCTCCTAAATACCATCGCAATAAGGAAGCTGAAATTTTTCGGTCATATAAAAAGACATAATAGTCTGGAAAAAACAGTGATGGAAGGCATGGTATCTGGAAAAAGGGGAAGGGGTCGTCCTAGACGACGGTGGACCCAGGACATCACAGAGAGTCTGAACTTGTCTTTGGCTGATGCAGGTCGACTTGCCCAGAATCGTGATGTGTTCAGAGCAGCTGTAATGGAGACAACGTTCTGAAAAGAATACGTCACATGATGATGATTTTAATTTTATTCCTTGCATGGTTCACTTTATAAGTGGGATTTCTTAACCTCTGTTATTTCCCCTTCCTAATCTGCTTAGTAGAAGGAAAAACAGTTAAGGATAATAGGACTAGTGTCCTAATCCCTCTTTTCCGGATAGATTAATTGACTGTTGGGTTAACTTATCGATTTCTGTTAACTACCTGTCCTTTGGACCGGGTTCCCTTTTCCTTTGTCTGTACAAGAGGGAAGGGCATATTGAATATCACTCTTCACCAAACCCCCACCCACCTTGTTATTTGTATTTTTTTGAACCTTTGATTTCTGCATGTAAATTGATAATTGTTTGTGACTTGATTTTATGCTAAATAAAAGTAATAAAACTTTTAGCATTTGTGTTGGCAGGCCCAAACCCAAACTTCCCCATATTCGTTATCGCAGTCTGTATTCACGTACGTTGTGTGTTTGAAGCACCAAATCGGTGTGAGCGCAGGTGTGAGTCTGGAAACTGGCAAATAATTGTTTGTCGAGAAGAGTTTTTTTAAGGAGTAGAATGGAGAGAAAAATTGTCGTAAAACAGTCTGTCCTTACTCTTCCCAGCACTCTGTGAATCAAATATTTACTTCTAAAACCCTTACTATCACATAGCCGTTTCCATCATTTTCCACTCTAAACAGGACCACTATTTCCAAGACTCTTTCTCTCAAAATAAATTTACGACAAAATCATTGGGACTGCAAAAGGCATAGCTTGCCTTTTGACAGTCAACCACAGTTTAAGATGTGCTGCACATGTATTGCAGCATATGTGTGGCGCCCAGCTCTTATCTTGATCTCCTATTCTGCAGCCAAAATACAAACTGTACGCCTTCTTAATCACTAGTTTGATAAGGGTGGATTTAGGCTAAATGATAACGGTGCGCCACAATGCCAGGTACGTTAGCTCCGTATAAGATTGACGACCACTTGCCACCCCTATCGACACCTGGTATTAAAGTGCAAGATGTAGGTGTCTTCTCTGATTTTAGGATGTTGCTGTGTATGTGGTAGTAGAACAGTTCACAGAGTATAACACAGGCAACATGATGTGTAGAGTCATAGAAATGGTAACTTCGTTGTATAATTTTTTTCCATTTATTGCACGCCACAAAACAGTCAGGATATTTATATCATCAACATAGTTCAACGAGTTCAGCATTCAAAATCATAGAGTTCTAGTTCGTGAAGCTGTATAAATAATATATATATATAAATTCTGCAACAGTGTCAGCTGCAGATCATCACTGTTCAAAGACAATAATAAATATTCCCTTTCTGATGCTAGCAGATCAGATGTATACAATCAGTCCGTTTACTGTCTGCACGTGAATAGCATACAGGGATTACAGGTCAGCTCGACCTTTATAACCTTCCTAAGTCTAACCATCTGACTTGGACGTGATCTCTGATATAACGAATCCTGGAACACAGACAATAGTCTTGTTGGTCTAGAGCGACCCATATATATATATAACTAGTTCAGGTATAAAGATACCGGTGACTTAATCCTAGTCAAAGTACCTCTCCATTTTGAATCACACAAGCGAGCAAAAAAGGCGACAAAATGACGAACCTCTAGATGATAGCATAAAGTTCGATACAAGAGGAATTACCTTATTTCGGAAAATCAGCCATGAACATATGCCTCCAGGCAGGCTTGAATAATACTGGGAAATAGTCTAGTTAGCTAACTAACTCACAAAGACAATGTATTTCCCTCAGAAAATCACAAGACGCAGGTCGCGTCTGCTCGCGACTTAGACCATTTCTAAACTCCCCGAGCTGGCCGGAACAACAAACGAAAACCAAGTCGAGACATGCGCAGAACGACAATCTCTGAGTCGCCGTTCACAATAAGACGATTCTAAGAACATTCGAGATAAAAGTCTTACACAGTCGCGCCTTTTATGGTCATGAAAAGAAGCGTTAAGAAAGGTTTCAGGCATCTACAACAGTTGACTGATACTACCAAATAAGGAGATATGGTCACGCTTCGTTCAAGAAATTATAGACCGAACGTGTCTCTATACAAGAGAAGGCAAACTCCTAAAAAATTGTAGTCTCGATAACTCGGATTATGTCCCTTTGACTGTAAATAACATAATACACACTTCAGTCAAAAAATGATCATACATACGAAAAATGATCATACAAACGAAAAATAATAATGATCCGTGCGTAACATAGTTATATTTCGTTTTTGTGATAGAAATGTCACCTCACCACATATATAACAGAAATTATTAGCACTGTTCACACATGTCCTAGGCATTTCTAACTACGATACTTTTGATAAGGACAAATACATTAACTAATAGCAAAATTTTATCAGAGATAAGATATTTATACACAAAGGTGATGTAATCATAGGTAGGATTGCATCATCAACTTCTAGTTACATTTTTATTGGTCATTAGAAAAAATTATGCAATCGCCCACAAATGTTGCGTCATATATATAAATTGACCGTAATTAAATAAACTAGTAGCATATATCTTGAAAACTAGAGCCAATAAACATTTTTAAATGTCATTTTCGTTTTCAGCACATCAAAATTAGTTAAGATCAGCTATTTTCATTTCTGGTACATTTTGGTTGTTGACTAGTGTATTATTGTGGTTTTGGCGTGAGCTGCCTAATCTGCCTTAGTGGTTCACGAGGTGTGACCGCCGATTAAAATTAAAGGATAGTTTGTTTCTTCTTTTTTTTTAAATTGGAGAACCTTTACCCAAGAATCACTCTTGGCAGTAAAATAGATAGGATCTGATTGCTGACCGTGTCTCTTTTTTTAAAATTCAATAACCTTCCTTAGATACCTCCTTTCTGAGGTTTGGTGCTGGCTTTTGTGGGTTGTAGTCATTGCCCATGACGCGCATCCATATGTTAGGACTGGTGTGTATGCGGAACGGTATACAGCCATCTTCGTTCTCTTGCCAATCTTTCTTTTATTGATGAATCCTCGATTTAGGGTCTGAAAAAAGTCTTCCAGCAGCCGTTCTTCGGGTAGCCAACTCTTCTTTGATGCCTCCCTTCCAGTCTATTATAGCTCCAATGTATTTAAAGTGGTTGATCTGCTCCTGGCTCTTTTCCGCCAGCTTAATCTGATGTCTTGTTTCTTCTCTTGAGACCAGCATGGTTTTTATTTAAGAGCTGTTGTTCACCATCCCTCTTTTCTCCAGCTCTTCTTTCTAGACTTGCAGGCTGGATTGAAGGCATGCCTCTGATATACATATAGAAATCAGGGCAACGTGGTCGGCTATTGCCAGCTTTGAAATACAGACCTGTCTCATCTTCCCCTACCCTATTGAATACTTGTTGGTCTTTTTCTTACAAAGTCTCCATAGTATGAGTACATCTGACTATATGATTTTTGAGTGAAGTCATAATGAAGCTCCGTCATCGCTTCTGACATTTCCCCAACATCTGCTAGCTTGATATGGCTGGTAATCAAAGGATTAACTTTACACATCTGATTTTCCAAGTCCTGCAGATGCTTGTGAGGAAAATATGTTTCAAAATTTCTAGACAGCAACTACGGATGGTCGGAGATGATGTCCTTCAGTGTTTTTTCCAGAGAAGGTTGTTTTGCTTCCCACTCATGCACTTGGAGGAAGCTTTCCAAATGTGAGAAATTGGAGAAATGGCCTTCACGAATTTAAAGTGTAGAAAACAAATATAAATATCTGAGTAAATTAAGTCATTCACCCCTCATGTTTAATTCACCCCTCTAGTTTCTTATACCCTCCAAATAGATTTATTCACCCTTGGGTGAACCATTCACGACTCTAAGACGCACTGCCTTAGACGAAAGAATATGAGTGTATTGGCCGTCTGATTTTAGGTACCCCCATGCGGTGCATGAGGCGTTGTTCGAAGAAGAAGATGAAGTGGCCTGTATCAAAATAACAGCAATAGCATAATTCGAGACAGACAGGACAAATAAACAGACATCTATAGAAGCTGTCAAAAACAGGGCTACTCGTTAAAGTAAACAAAACAACGGGAGAGGGAATCAATAACAAGCAAGCAGATTATTTAAAGAGCAATGGACATATCTGTTTTCCTTTTAGTGTGTTGTCTCTTTATTTGTTTTGTTGGCCTCGCTGCTTCTACTGTTAGTCCTGTTTCTGTTTAAAACAATTGATGGATTATTAATTAAACCTGTAGATAAGAATAATACATTGTCGATGGATTGCCAATGCAATATTGTATGCCATGAACATTCATTGCTGAACATTCATTGTTATGTTGATATTAAATCGTTACAAATTTTCGAGGTGACTGTCTTCTTGATTCCCTTTCATGAAAGCTGGCAGTTGTGTGTGTTACCTCTAGAGAACGAAACAAAAGGACAGAGTGTGGTAGACACAGTCCACACTTGTATCCATCCATATATATATATATATATATATATATATATATATATATATATATATATATATATATATATATATATATATATATATATATATATATATATATATATATATATATATATATATATATATATATATGTTTTTGTTCGTCCATCACGGGTGATGAAGACCACTCTGTTCATCCAATTATTTAGGAATATGTTAGGTTAGTCTATGGGTACGAAGGTGACTGATGAGCCCGATGCGGGCCTGGAAAGATCTCGGACAGTGTGGGCAGGGAATGTTTGCTTCATGTGAAGGTTTTATTACACGGTCCTTTCTAGCTTGTCTCCGCTGTTCCGCTGCTGCTCTTCTGGATGATTCGCATGCCGCTGCACCTTTACGAAGAGATGTGCGCCAAGCAGTTCGGTCTTGCGCAGCAGCTTCCCATGTGTCTGGGTTTATGTCAAAGGTTTTCAATGACGTCTTTAACGTGTCTTTGAAGCGCTTCTTTTGGCCACCATGGGAGCGTTTACCCTTCTGTATCTCACCATAAAAGAGTATCTTTGGCAGTCGATGGTCTGTCATGCGGACTACATGACCTGCCCAGCGAATCTGTGACTGCATCAGAATAGTATCAATACTAGGGATACCAGCTCTGTCAAGAACGGCGGTATCCGGGATCTTGTCTTGCCATTTGATGTTCATTATCTTCCTGAGACAGACTGTATGGAAGTGGTTTAGCTTCTTTACATGGCGCCTGTATACAGTCCATGTTTCACTTGCATACAGCAGCACTGGAAGCACCGCAGCTCTGTACACCTTCAGCTTTGTCTGTAGACTAATGCCACTTCGATGCCAAACGTTGGTGTATAGTCTGCCAAATGTGCTGCTAGCTTTGGAGATCCTGGTGTTCACCTCATCATCAATGACAATGTTCTGGGATAGTGTGCTACCAAATATATATATATATATATATATATATATATATATATATATATATATATATATATATATATATATATATATATATATATATATATATATATATGGATGGATACAAGTGTGGACTGTGTCTACCACACTCTGTCCTTTTGTCTCGTTCTCTAGAGGTAACACACACAACTGCCAGCTTTCATGAAAGGGAATCAAGAAGACAGTCACCTCGAAAATTTGTAACGATTTAATATCAACATAACAATGAATGTTCAGCAATGAATGTTCATGGCCTACAATATTCGTGATATAACATCTCTCAGACCCAAAATTCCAGGTCAGGTCAACAATTGTGGCATAATATTCCTCAGCCCCTGCATTCCAGGTCCATTTCTATAAACTGCCAAATATTCACATAGCACTGGTGTCTTCCAAATTAGCTCCCCCCCCCTCCTTTCGATCCGCACGGTGCTCTACAAAACTTGGTGACGTCACAGACATACAAGTTGAGCACCATTTTCACACAAACAACCACTAATATCATTACTATCCATATGCCCAAGATCGAGCTGTAATAAATAAATCAGTCTGTACAATCTCATTCATCCATCTCCATCTGATGCAAACATCATAATAATAAAGCTCCATGTGAAGCACAGGTGTCATAAATGTATAGTTAATTCAACACCTAAATTATCATTCTTGACATCTAACACCCTCTCCAGAAGAAACATGGAGTTTTTCACCCAAAGACAGGTAAACTCGTGAAACAATCATATTCAATAGTAAAAGAACCATAGTATATTCGCTGTGCGTAAAATAAAGCATGGCAAAATGATAATTTCAAACAATCAGCGCTGTGGAGGACATAAAAGCAGTACCACGTCAGCAACATAATAGACAGATGTACAGGGTAATATTATTAGTAGCTAAAGCCTAGACAGAGAGTCAGCAATGACATTTGAGGATACTCGGTGAGCAATACCAAAAAATGATATTGTTGCAAGAGTAATGCAACGTGCCAAACGACCGTTTACGGACCTGGAAGAATGTAAGAAAGTAAGTGGACGATGATCTGTTTGAATGAAAAAATGGGCACCCAGGAGATATTTGTCCAACGTACCGACAGACCATACAACAATGAAACACTCCCGCTCAATAGTAGAGTATCTTGTCTCAGCTGGCAACAATTTCCGACTCACATACATTAACGGGTGTAACATGCTATTAACTTCATGTATAAGGCAACTCCCAATACCGACTGAGGACGCATCAGTCCGGAGTACAAAAGGTTTGCTAAGGTCAAGCAGCAGTAAAATAGGGTGACCAGAAAATACGCGTTTTATTTTCTGCAGTGCAGTGTCACATTCTTCCGTCCAGATCACTCTTTTCGGCATACCCTTTCGAGTAAGCGACGTGAGGACAGCAGACATGGGGGACAAATTAGGTATACATTTATGGTAATAATTAACTAAACCAATCAAACTTCGAACCTGCGTTTTTTTCGAGGAACTTGTAGGTTCAAAATGCGACGAATAGTGTCATCCTCAGGCTGAGTCACACCCCTACTCGCTCTGTGTCCCAGAAAATCTAGTTCTTGGAATCCAATCTTAACTTTAGTAGGTCTGACAGTCAGATTATGCAATCACAAGACAGAAAACAGTGACAATAAACCATGAATATGATCGGTCCATGAGTCATGGAACACGCAGATATCATCAATGTAGGTGATTATATCTTTTCGATCACCTAACAACTTTCTTATCATGCGTACAAACTTCGCGGGTGTGTTTACGAGCCCAAAGCACATAAATTCTATTGATACTGACCATGCGTGTTGCAAAAGCAGTTAAAGGCTTTGTCGATTCTGACAAAGAAATCTGCCAATAACCCCGGGATAGATCCATTCATAACCCTCTACTCCCAAAGGAGCATAGGCCTTCAACAAACACATGCAAAGTCCTCCTGTCACGTGCCATCATCTCAAGTTCTTTCCACGTTCTCCTCATCATTTTCACCTCTGTTTCCAGCTCTCTTCTCCATGTGTTTCTTGGTCTACCTCTGCCTCTCTTGCCCTGGGGGTTCCAGAACAAAGACTGCCTTGTAATGCTATCAACGAGTTTCCTCAGTGTGTGTCCTATCCATCGCCATCGTCTTCTCATCTCTTGTTCCACTGGCACTTATCTAGTTCTTGTCAGCAGTTCCCCGTTGGTAACCTTGTCATACCATTTTAATCCCTCTATTCTATGCAAGCACCCATTTATGAAAGCCTGTAACTTTTTGGTTGTTGTCTTTGTTGTTCTCAATGTCTCAGAGCCATACAATAGGATTGACTTCACATTTGAGTTGAAGATTGAAGATTCTTATTTTCGTGTCGGATCTGATTTCTCTTGATCTCCATATACTTCCCAATGCAATGAAAGCTCCTCTTGCCTTTTGTATTCTTATTTTGTTATCGATGTCTGTCCCTCAACTTTGTCTATATTACTGCCAAGATATGTGTAAGATTCTACATCTTATTTGGTGTTTCTTCAAGTTCAACCCTGTTATCATTACCTGCATTTATTCTCATTATTTTTGTCTTTTCCCTGTGTATTTTCAGATCCAGTTGCTGTGACCTCTCATCGAGTGTTTTCAATTTGTCCTGCATCTGATTACAGTTATGGGACAGATGAGCCAAGTCATCAGCAAAATCCAGATCATCTAACTGCTTAGTCAGAGTCCACTAGATTCCATTTCTGTTGTGTGTTGTCGATGATCTCATAACCCAGGCTTGTGTTAGTAAGAAAAGAAATGGAGAAAAGAGGCATCCCTGTCGCACTCCTGTTCTTATCCCAAATGGTTCTGTAAGCTGTCCTTCATGAAGAACTCTGCATGTCATGTCTTCATATGTTTTCTTTATTAAATTAATGATCTTCAGGGGAACTCCATTAATGCCTCATCAATTTCCAAAGGGATTCTCTGTCTACACTGTCAAATGCCTTTTCGTAGTCCACAAATCCGATGTATAGTGGTGAATTCCATTCCAGACTTTGTTCAACTATTATTCTCAAAGTGGCTATCTGGTCTGTATATGATCTGTTTTGTCGAAAACCTGCTTGTTCATCTCTCAGTTTCTTGTCTATGGACTCTTTTAATCTCTCAAGGATAATCCTTTTTAATACTTTTCCTAGCACTGATAGTTACATTATTCCTCTATATTTTGTGCACTCTTGTAAATTTCCCTTCTTAGGCAACTTAACCAGATATCCTTCCTTCCATTCTGCTGGTATCTCTTCCTTTTCCCAGACTTTACCAAGTAATTTAAATAACATCTCTGTAGCGGTGTCGATATCTGCTTTGATGGCCTCTGCTGGAATGCCATCAGGTCCAGACACCTTTTCCATCTCTTAGAAGCTTTATGGCTTTCTTTATTTCTTCCTTCCTTGGTCTTTCACCGTTAATTTGCAGCTCTTCTTCTGCTGGCTGGATGTCCGGGGGTGTTTTGTGGAGCTGGTCTATTGAGAAGGTCCTCATAATATTCCGTCCACCTTTTCATTTGCTCTTGTATATTGCTGAGCAGTTTTCCATTCTTGTCTTTTATGAGGCAACTTGTTTGCTTGTATTTCCCTGTTAGCTTCTTTGTGCTGTTATACAGTTCTCTCATATTTCCTTTGGCTGCAGCATCTTCTGCCTCTCTTGCCAGCTCCTCAATATACTTCCTCTTGTCTCTTTTGATACTTCTTTTTACTTCTTTGTTTGCTTCTGTGTACTCTTCTTGAGCCTTGGCTTTGGAACTTCTGGTTTTGCTTGTGTTTAAATCTGCTTTCTTGTTTTTTCTGTCTTTTATCTTATTGATGGTTTCTGTTGTTATCCATTCTTTTTGTTGTCGTTCCCTTTTCCCCAGAATTTCTTCACGTCTCATTCCATACAGTTTTGACCTGCTGCCAATAGTCTTCTGTATTCTCTACATCTTCCAGCTGTTGGAGCACTTGGAATTTGTTGCATACTGTGACCGCAAATTTGTCTCTTGTTTCTTGATTTCTTAGATGTCCTACATTAAATTGCTGTCTATAATTTTGCATTGTTGCATATCTCTTGAGTTTCATTTTTGCGTTGGCTATCAGAAGGTGGTGATCTGATGCCACTTCTGCTCCTCTATATACCTTTACATCCTGCAATGATGATCTAAACTTCTTGCTTATGCATATATGATCAATCTGATTTTCTGTTCTATGGTCTGGTGATATCCATGTTGCCCTGGGGAAAAGTGCTTCCTCCTATAGCGGCAGCCAGTAGATTTGAAGCACAGAAGTTTGAGAATAGTTCCCCATTTTCATTCATTATTCCTAGCCCATGTTTTCCCAAGACTTCTTCAAATTCGGTGTTGACTGTACCTATCTTTGCATTCATGTCACCCATCAAAATTGTGATGTCTCTTCTTTTTACTTTATCCATAATTTCCTGTAGTCTAGTATAAAATGCTTCTTTCACAGACTCTTCTTTGTCATTAGTTGGTGCATAACATTGGATGACATTTACATGTATTTTCTTTTTAGCTGTTTTAAAAGTAGCTGTTATTATTCTGGGTCCAACAGCTTCCCATTCAATGAGTGCTTTCTGTGCTTCTTTAGATAACATAAGAGCTACCCCTTCACTGTGGTGTGAACTTTCATTTTCATGCCCTGAGGACAGCACCAATTCACCTGTGATGAGTTTCTTCCTGTCTACCCCCTTCCACTTTGTTTCACACATTCCCAGAACCTCGATTTTATATTTCCTCATTTCTGCTGCTACTTGTGCCACTTTCCCTTGTTCGTTTAATGTCCGAACATTCCAGGGGCCAAATCTGGAAGTTCTCCTAGAAGAAAGAAGGTTAGTAAGCAACACAGACTCCTTTCGGCTTTCCCTGTCTTGGATGGCTGTGTTTTATTTTCCTTAATTGACTTGTCCATATTTGTTGAAGTTTTTTGTGGTTTAAATGGTTTACAGGATGGGGTAACCAGCCACATGCCCAACCCTCCTTAGTCGCTTTCTACCCAATTCCACGTCTCACAGCAGTTCCCCTCAACTTCCAGAGTGATTTCGAAGTAGTGTTACTATTCTTTGCTCCCCTTTCATTTTTCCAGCTGTAGTCTGAGAAGTTTCTTATTACTGGGAATTTTCAATTCCCTAGATATTTGACATTTTCTTGTTAGCTTTGAACATCTTATATGCATGTTTTCCTTTCACATTTTGGTAATTTCCTATTACTCGTACCTTTTTTCTCCGCAGTGAATATGTGTAGTTATGTCCAGTTTCGTAGGAGTTAGGGTTAGGTTTAGTATTAGGGTTAACACTAACCCTAACCCAAACCCTAATCCTAACCCTAATCCTAACTCCTACGAAAGAACACTTAACTACACATATTCACTGCGGAGCAAAAAGGTACGAGTAATAGGAAATTACCAATATGCCGTTCAACCTCTGATGGGTTATAATTAGGATATATATTGTTTTCAATTCCAAATAATATGAACAACTGCCAATATGAGAAAGTGGCATCACATTTGTCAATCATTGTAAATAAGGGACAATCACAATTGTGCTTATCCCTGCAGTAAGCTTATGCACGACAGAATTAGAATCACTAGAATAACAACAATGGAACCGCCATCTTCTGTGGGTTTGCCTAAAGTTAGTTGCTTATCCTTTACAGGACGTGGCAATCAAACCCAGCTTTTATTGGCTGTTTTGTGATTTTTCATGGCAATTTTTTCATTCAGTAGTTTGCCATTGCTTTCTGAACGGTACGGCGCTTAAACCATTGTTAAAAATCCACACAAAGCGATATGCTACCAAACCGCCTGCAGCAGGTTTCGAACCTGGTATATCTGGATTATGAAACTGCGTTCATATCCATTAGGCCACAGACGCCGACGTATATAGATGTCAATTCTGCTTAACAATAACAATAACACCCGGAAATGGCAGCCATATCATGTTTATGTTCTTGTGCGCTTTCTTATCGCTGGACACACTAGGTCGCAGTAGATTTTTACGGATAGTACCTTATTTTTATTAATTTATTTATTTTTTCATGTGTCCTTCTTAGCTCTTACATTCTTTCCTTTACCTGACGAAGGCCTTGCGGCAGCAACGTTAGCTATTTTCCTTAACTTTTGTCAAAGTGAGACAAATCACCTATTTTCGATTTTTTTCCCCTCTGTTTCCATTTACCCAATTCCACGTCTCACAGCAGTTCCCCTCAACTTCCAGAGTGATTTCGAAGTAGTTATCATGCAGTGGTTGAAATAAAGAATACAGAGCCAAGTTCTTCGATGTTACCCTAGTAAGTTGCCAACGTTATTAGGGTTAGGATTAAGGTTGTCTCAGTTCTTTTTTTATTTTTTTAAAGTCCGTTTAAGACAGAAAGCCACTGTTCTTCATTTAACCTCATGGAGTTGTAATGATTTGTGTGACCTCCCCTTTCCAATAAACAAACAAACAATTTGGACAGAGTAGAGGGGGGAAGAAGGTACTATATTTGGGTATTGGAAATCCGACTTTATTTTCTTGAAATAGTACACCATATGTCCTAATTATAACCCATCAAGGGTTGAACGGGATACTTTATAAAAAAGAAATTAAGATATCTATCCAAGTAATGTGTGCATCCAATGTGATACCCATCAGTAGATACAGTTTACTCTTGCCTAATAGGGCTGTTAGGAATGTTATTGGATTATACTGATTATAGGCCACCATTTTGATCAAGTGGCACTAATTGAGCGCAATGTATATAATTTTGGCATTATGTGAGAATGTACAAGATGATATATTTATGGCTATTACAGTGGACCTGATATAGCAGAGGAGATATTTCTGGCTACTACATAGGCCTACTTATATTCCAGAGGATGTTCAGTCTTAATAACTTGGATACCTTCCCGTGTTGGCATAGAGGGAAATGAAAAGGCAGATAAAGAAGCCAAGAAAGATAGATCTGATAAAAATCTAATAAATATAGGGATGAGTAAATCAGAGATTAAGAGCTTAATTAAAGATTTAATAACAGATGATTGGAAAGTAAAGCAGGATACCAATCTGAAGGGAAGACATGCATATAAGATGTTCAAGGCTCCAACAAGAAAATGTCAGATACCGGTATCTAGGGAATTGAAAATTTCCAGTAATAAGAAATTTCTCAGACTACAGCTGGGAAAAGGCTATTTCAGAATAGAAGAACCTTACTGTGCAGGATATCTTCAAGGTAATAAAATAGAGCATTTCTTGCTAAAATGTAAGAGAGAGGTATGAACAAATGAGAATCCCAATATTAGATTATTTGCATGCATCAAGTTTACCTATAAATATTGAAGAGGTGTTGAGAATAGACAGGCCTATTGAACTTCATAATATAGTCAAACAGTATTTAACCAGAACAAAAGTTAATACATAGTAATTGGGGAGGTGAAGGTCTGATGCTGTTCTTACAATACTTATGATTTTTGACAGGTGAAAGTCAATTAAACATTTTTTAAAGTCAAGTATATAACTGGAAACACCAGGCCTTTACATCTCTCCACCATATTATCTTTGTTTGATGTTTGTGTATGGTTTTGAAAGGTTTTATCTCATTTTTTTGTTTGTTTGGGGTTTTTTTTTTTTTTTAAACAAACAAGCATAATTGGTAATTATGATTTGCCATATTTACAATGATTTGAGGTGTGATGCCACTTTCTCATCTCGGCAGTTGTTCATATTATTTAGAATTGAAAACAATATATTTCCTAATTATAACCTATCAGAGGTTGAATGAGATATTTTTCATCATTATTAAAAACAAATGATAGATGTATTAGCGAAGGTTGCAGCCTTTTGATGGCATTTTTTGGGAGGAGTGTGCTGGTTAGAGTTTAAGGGAGGGGGTTTGGTATGTGTTTGCATTTTAGTTGTCTTTTTTTTTTAATTTGAGGGGTGGAACCTAATCCTGGTTAGGGTTGGGGGGTGGAATTGATGTGGAGTTTGGGGATAAGGTTGATGGTATGTCTGTGCATTTTCATTAGAAAGAAAAGTAATCTTTAGTTTAGGGTTATGGATCATTGATAGATAAATTAGGTCAAGTGTCTCGTGTGGTGTCATTTTGATCTTGTGTTTTTTTTAAATAATGAGAATGAATTGCAAAGAAATACGGTTACACGTCCATTCCAATATCATTGGGCAAAATGGTGGACCTTGTTCTATTGTCTTCACCTTGTACAAAAGCATCAACTCTTGTGTTTTTTAGCTTTTGTTATAAGTGTTGATCATGGCATGACATGTTGTACCATCCTTGTGTAAGAGGCAAAATAGGAGATTGGGTATGGGGTTGGCTAAATCCATTCTTTAGAAAGTTTAGGCCAGAAAAAATTTTCAGCTAATACAAAAAGCTAGAGGAGTCCAATTGCATGGCTCTAAATCATGGAGAACGACCAAAAAGCTACAGACTTTCATAAATTGGTGCTTGCTTAGAATAGAAGGACTCTTACTCAGATGTGGCCCTTTATAGCAATATCTGTAACTCATCTGTATGTCTGATTCTGAGAAAAATGCCAAAAATAAAAATTGTTGTGGTTTAATGTTAATATTGTATGGAATTTAAGATTTTCAGCTGTGATATCTTCTTCTTTGTTCATCCTGAAAAGGACTTTGGTTGCGTTGCGTCCATTTACAGCGAAGCTGTAATATTTGCACCTTTCGGCCGACACATCCGACTTCAGCACTGCATTTTTGGGACTGGGTTAGCCTTCCCTCTTCGATCCCTACTCACTCAGCCAGACTGCAGTGATGAAGCCTGTTTCTAGGACCACCACGTGGAGGTGTAGGGTCTTGGTCAGCTCTGGTTAGCTGACCCTGATGCAAGCAGTCTAACTATGGGTTGCTAACTGCATTTCTCACTGCTGACGCATCTTAGGTCCCAGCTGTGATATGAGGCCTTCCATACAATTACGAGAAGAGTTGAGCCCACATGATTCCAAAAACTCATTTGTTTTCATGTCCTAATAGCTAAGTTCCTCCTTTTTCATGGTTGCTTATCACTGTGATTGGCTTATGTTGTTACCAAGATGTGTTTTGCATTATCCAATCAGAGTCACAATACACTTTGCTAACCACAGCATGTTTGTGCTAAGCCTCAGTTACAAACATGTTAGCACATGTGTTTTACGTTCCTTGATTGTGTTTCATAATTTGCTTTGTACTTTCCCTCATAATGAGTAACAGTCTGACTATTGAAGGAAGCATCAGAAAAATGTGGAAACATGGAAATAAGCGGAGTCAAAAAAAAAGGACTGGTGAAGCTTATGTTAGTTTCTAAACATCAAAACCTATTGCTGCTCTTGTGGTGAATTGCCTTGTTCATACATGAAAGGAGGTTCAATGACATAGAACATTACTTTATGGTGCCTGGTCAGTCATATCTGCCTTGCAATATAAATTTCAGTCACATTGAGAACAAACTAAATGACTTGGAGGTGTTTTATGAAGACCACTGTGTCATACTTACTCGAGGTTCTAGGACCACTAGGCCATTCACAGTGACCAGATTACACCATCATGTCCACTTATTATCTTTTATTATACATCATCATCATCTCAGCCCGTAACCCGTCATGGGTCGTAGGGGTGCCATGGTGGAAGCATCAGCAGACAGGGTCCTCCACTGCTCTCTATCCTCAGCAATGCGTACAAGTGTGGAAAAACCGTGTCCTGCCCATTCTTTGATGTTATCAGCCCAGGATTTTCTCTGCCTTCCTCTTCTCCGTTACCTTCGACTGTCCCCTGAAGGATCGTTTTCGAAAGGGAGTCATGACGAGTTACATGCCCAAACCAGGCAAGCTTTCGATGTTTCACTATTGACAAAAGTGGTTCTTGGTGGCCTGCATAGGTGTTTATCTTCTCTCTAACATAGACATTTGTTTTGTGCTCTTTATAGCAAATGCGCAAAATTCTTCTATAACATTTATGCTCGAAAGCCTGAATCCTTCGCTCCGTATCTGCAGTGAGTGTCCAGCTCTCACACCCATACAAGAGAATAGATAATACAAGTGATTTGTATAATTTGATCTTCACAGGAAAACTGATGTTACTTTTCCAGATCACATTCAACTTTGTCATGGCAGCTGAGGCCATCTCAAGTCTTGTCTTGATTTCTTTACTTGATCTTCCATCACTACATATAGTGGACCCGAGATATTTAAAGGTGTTAACTTCTTCTAACGTTTGCCTATTTAACGTAATGTTGGTCGGAACATGTTTCTTATGGCTATTCACCAATATCTTGCTTTTTTCTATATTAATTTCCATCCCATACGTTCTTGTTACTTTCTCCAGTCTAGAGGTAAGGTCTTGAAGTTCTGATTCTGATCCAGCTATCAGATCAATATCATCAGCAAAACGTAGGTTGCACAGAGGTCGGCCTCCAATCGATATGGTTGATTTATAATCGTAGAGAGCCTCCTGCATAATATGTTCTAGATAAATATTAAAGAGCACTGGGGACAGGATACATCCCTGCCGAACTCCTACAGTTGTTTTGAAAAATTCTCCAATGTCGTTGCTTGCAAAAACAGCACTGCTTGCGTCCTTGTATAGTGCTTCAATGATATCTATGATGTTGGTATCAAAATTGAATTTTCTCATTACTTGCCATAAGCCTTCATGCCAGTTAAAGAAGGGTAAGGCCAAGGCATACAACCAGTCAATCTTTGATCTCACTTTCATTATTCTAGAGTGTCCAATTGACACATTGGTTAAAGTGCTAGTCTCTCACGACAGAGGGACCAGGTTTAAAAGATAAAGGTATCACTCTCCAGTCTACCTCTGCTGTAAATGGGTACCTGACTGATGGTGAGTTAGGGAAGTAAAAGGCAATGAGAAAGGGAACTAGTCACACCTCTCAAAGCTGGACCTAGTATTGCGAAAGCTCTAACACTTCACTCCAGTTTCGGCAGCATCTGCTGTGGGACTACCTTTACAGTTTTAATATTCTATCCAAGCAAGTATGCAACTTCAGTGAAGCTCATTAATGACAAGTATGCAACTTCAGTGAAGCTCATTAATGACAAGTATGCAACTTCAGTGAAGCTCATTAATGACAAGTATGCAACTTCAGTGAAGCTCATTATTGACAAGTATGCAACTTCAGTGAAGCTCATTAATGAAAAAGTGCAGGATTTCAAAGATTATTTATTTATGTTCCACCACACCACAAGAAGTTCTTGAAAAATGTTGTAGCCCTACAGAGTGATAATGCTACAACAGTAGCTGAAGAAGAAGATTCTAGTGATGGTGAGCTGGGGTATTAGAACCAGCAGCCCTGAACCCACCCTCCCCCAACTAATGTTACACGGGCAGATAAGAAACATGAAGGGGATGCACACACACTACCATTAAATTGCGTATGCTATCTATAAATTTTATAGATTCATCACACACACTACTGACATATTTTCAGGTCTTCAAAGAAAAATCTTTAAAATAAAGCTTATTTTTTTAGACAACCTAAAATTTAGCAAAATTAGTGAGATTTCAATATCTTTTTTCACAAAAATTGGCAGGCTTCTTCTTCTTCTTTGATCCTTAGCCACCGACCGTCAAAGCAGTCAGTGGCCATCACGCCTAGTGGCGTCTTGTAGGACAGCAACAACCTGCTTCCACTCTGCTTCCATATGACAAGGGGCAAGCCTGATATTTTTTTCACAAAAATGGTGAGCGTGTCTGTCGAATGGAAGGCTTCATATGGCATAAATTACATTTGTCAAAAATTATCTTATACATATTTATTATGCATTTTAAATCTCTGAATCAGTTAAAAGAAAAATCAATAAGGACACAATCTTCTCAATAAGGCACAGACTGTTGTACACACTCTTCTCAATAAGGGACAGATTGTTGTACACAATCTTCTCATTAAGGCACAAACTGTCATACACAATCTTCTCAATAAGGCACAGACTGTTGTACACAATATTCTCAATAAGGGACAGACTGTTGTACACAGTTGTTACTGTGCATTCTTTTTCTCGCCAAATGATAAGTAGGTAGAACCAGTCTTGGCCACCAAATGTTAAATGTCGACTATTTTCTTTAAATGATACGGCTGGCTTTTGATAATGAATCTCCGCCACACAGGCTAACACTTGTAAATAAATAGATCAAGGCCCCGTAGTAAGGCCACCTGGTAAAGACGAGACGTTCTGTATACATATTAGCCACGCCCACACAGGGCTATATATAAATATGAGTTATTACTGTCACGCATGGAATGTAGAGTGATTGTGTGCTGGCAAAGTCGTTCACACCACAGGGACGCACACAGGAGTCATGGAGTATGGAACGACTGATGACATTTAATAATGGTTTATTAAGTCACAGCACATCATCACGTTGACATGGACGAATACAGTTACATCGAATCCTAACAGCTTCATAACCTCAATGCTACAATAATAACAGTTAATGGATCCTTTCATCAAATGGCCGTAATCACCGTGTTAATACAATAACTATGCCTCATCAAAGATGCTATATCAGTTAATGGATCCTTTCAGCAAACGGTCGTAATCACCGTGCTAATACAATAAATATGGCCTCGTCAAAGATGCTCCTAACATCACCGTACTATAAATACTGCACACAGCAGATATATAAATCAAGGCCTAAAGTACTCCTAAACTTCCACCAGCAAACGGTCGGCATCACCGTGCTATAAATACTGCACACAGCAGATATATAAATCAAGGCCTAAAGTACTCACAAAAATCCATACTGCAGCTTACGAAATATGCTGTACACACAGCGAAAACATAAGTCGACATCTTCTTAAGCACTGCGCAGGCATACACTATAAAAAAAACACTTGACCCGCTCAGTCCACGCCCAGAAACAGACTGCCCGGGATCACACATCTCCCGCTCAAACAGTCACGAGACTTGGCTGTTTAGAACACAGCTCTCAATACATGCGGCTTAGCCGCGAGCTAATCACAGCTCAACACAACTCAGGGATACATTCCTCACAGGAGGGGACTCAATGCTGTGAGTAGCGATCATACGCTCTGTTCTCGAACATATGAGAAGATATTCCTATCATAAATTTAAACAAGCATCATAGCTAAACAAGCATACAAGCACCGCAACCCAAAATCTAACTTGGCCACCAAGCATATTCAGGGTTACTCCCCTTTGACCTTAACAACAATCTTCTCAATAAGGGACAGATTGTTGTACACAATCTTCTCAATAAGGGACAGACTTGTACACAATCTTCTCATTAAGGCACAGGCTGTTGTACACAATCTTCTCAATAAGGGACAGACTTGTACACAATCTTCTCATTAAGGCACAGACTGTTGTACACTATTTTCTCAATAAGGCACAGACTGTTGTACACAATCTTCTCAATAAGGGACAGGCTGTTGTACACAATCTTCTCAATAAGGGACAGACTGTTGTGCACAATCTTCTCATTAAGGCACAGACTGTTGTACACAATCTTCTCATTAAGGCGCAGACTGTTGTACACAATCTTCTCAATTAGGGACAGAATACTGAATGCACATTTTCTATAAATATGACATTGCAAATACACTGTTTTCAAACAGGCATAGAACATCACTAAAGTTTTAAATTGAATCATTTGTTTTCCTGTTACAAAGGACTTTAAATGATATATCTTGTGATGGCAGCATCTCAGTACACCATTATGTTATACAACAAACTATGACTACCAAACAATAATCGTCAATATCAGCAATGTTTCTAAGTAGTCTGGCGCAAAGGTTGTGCAATCTTCACATATAATTAATGTTTCCATTTCAGATTGCAAGCAGGATGGAACAGAAGATCCAATTCCTGGATCAAACAATAAAACAGGAAATAAATACAGATTTTACAGTGAGATTTCAATTCTTGATCAAAATCTTGATACAGCCAAAGTGAAATAGTGACATCTGTTAAAATATTTAATATGCTAGTATTATTTTTAGTTTCTTAATTGTTTTCTTGAAGGTGTAATATATGTGCATGCATTATTCATTGCCTCTGGCATCACCACATCATTAAAAAAAATTAGCTTCTTTCTAACTATAAGAACACAGTGACTGAGACCTTTAGTTTAATTTTTAAATTCACAAAAAAATCTCATAGCACTCAAAGTGTATACAGCTGGTAAAAGTACTCAGTGTTGTTGCCACATGTTAATTCTTACTGTTGTTATTTTTTTAATGAATGTAAACACTCTTGCTACATTACTCTTGCTTTTTACAAACAAGCTGTAAATAGTTTTAAGAAAATTTGGACTACTTAGAAACACAAAAGTAAAATCTACTCTAGAATCCTAGAGCAGAGACTCTGACGCCTAGCTGAGCCACAATTGGATGAGGTCCAGTGTGGATTCCGAGCAAACCAAAGTACTCAAGACCTAATTATCTTTACACTCAGACAGCTGAGTGAAAAGGCACTTGAGTATAAGAGTGAGATCCATCTTTGTTTCATAGATCTGGAAAAAGCGTTTGACAGGGTCTCCTGGAGCAAACTTTGGGACTGTTTGGCAAGGAAGAACATTCCAGCACCTCTGATTTATGCTATACAGAGCTTCTACAAGTCTTGCAGAAATTATGCGAGGACAGCAAACCATAAGTCAGAAGAGTTTAGGACCACCACTGGTGTAAGACAAGGTGATATCCTGTCACCTTATCTTTTCATACTCCTCATGGACAATGTCATCAAGGCATCTAAGGAGAGAACGTATTCAGTGGGGTATTGGAAGATGAGACAGGTCTGCATTTCAGAGCTGGCATTTGCTGATGATGTTGCCCTGATTGCTAAATCAGAGGCACATCTCCAATCCAACATGCAATTCTGGAAGGAAGAGCTGGAGAAGCGAGGGATGGTCATAAGCTGCTCTAAAACAAAATCCATGGTGATATCACGAGAAGAAAGAAGTCATCAGATTAAGCTGGGAGAACAGGTCCTGGAGCAGGTCGACCACTTTAAATACCTCAGAGCTATTATAGACTGAAAGGGAGGCATCAAAGAAGAGTTGGCCACTCAAAAAGCAGCAACTGGGAGACTTTTTCAGGCCATAAATCGAGGATTCCTCAGCAAGAGAGAGGTTGATAAGAAAACGAAGATGGCTGTATACCGCTCCACCTATGTCCCAGTCTTGACATATGGATGCAAGTCATGGGCAATGACTACAACCCACAAAAGCCAGATCCAAACCTCAGAAATGAGGTATCTGAGGAAGGTGGTTGAAGTAACAAGAAGAGACATGGTCCGCAACCAGACGATATGTCAAGGCCTAAAATCCCACCCCCTGCAGACCCAAGTAGAACAGTCCCAACTAAGATGGTTTGGCCATGTCTGCAGAATGGGAGAAGATCGGCTACCACGACAAGCATGGGAAACAAAGAGCCAGGGATCCAGACCCCCAGGACGACCTAGAGTCCACTGGGAGGACAACATTAGACAGTCTTTGAAGGACCGAGGACTAGAATAGAACCAGGCCAGGAGGAAGACAGCTGATTGGATAGTCTGGCGCTCTCTCTTCCAAACCTCTACACCTCACGGTAGAATGGGAATGACTAAGTAAGTAAGTAAAAAAACACAAAATATTGAATATTCACAGCATTGTTGTAATAAAATGTAGAAATTAAAATTTTTCAGTTCTGCTGTCAACTGTCCCTGCCCTATTATAAGAATTATTTCAGCATCAAGTTTTATTGTTTTTATTACCAGACTTCAAGAAATCTTGAAACTAACATTCCAGATGTAACTGCCAGAATAAAACAGGAATTGTATTGTGAGGTGAGTTGCGGTTTTTAAGCAGACACTAATTTTTATACTTTGAAATTCATTTAATTAAATTTTGTTTTGTAGACATCAAAGTAAATAGTCTATTTTATATCTTTTTCTTCTGTTAAATGTTTATTAAAATCCTTTATCATTCTTACTGCCAGATTTTAAGATGTGTTGCCACTTGTATTTAGATAACTGGTAAATTGGTACAAAAATATAATTGGCAATATGGTAAAGTAAATAAAAAACATAAGTTTTAGTCTTCCATGGACAAGTAACAGCTTACATTATGATGTGGTCTATGTCGTAGACAAATGCAGAAATAATTAATCATCCTTTAGCTACCCATGGAGCACAAGTCTTCAACAAACACATTCCAAGTGCTTCTGTCATGTGCCATCAGCTCAAGTTCTTTCCACATTTTCCTTGTCATTTTCACTTCTGTCGCCAGTTCTCTTCTCCATGTGTTTTGTAGGTTGACTTCTGCACCTCTTAACCCAAGGACTCAAGAGCTAAGACTGCCTTGTAATACTATCAGCAGATTTACTTAAGGTGTGTAATTTCCATTGCCATCATCTTCTCATCTCTTTTTCCACTGTCACTTGTCAGGTTCTTGTAGTAATTCGTGTTTGTTTCTTATTGTTGACCTTGTCATACCATTTCAATCCTTCTGTTCTATGCAATCCCCCATTTCTGAAGGTCTGTAGCTGTTTGGTTATTGTTTTTGTTGTTCTCTATGTTTCCAGGCCATATAGTAGGACTGACTTGACATTTGAGTTGAAGATTCTTAGGTTTGTGCTGTACTTGATTTCTCTTCAGCTCCATATTTTTCCCAGTGCAGTGAAAGACCCTCTTGCACTTAGCATTCTTACTTTGATATCATTGTCTGTACCTCCAACTTTGTCTATATTACTGCCAAGATATGTGTATGATTCTACATGTTGTAGTGGTGTTTCTTCAAGTTCAACCTTGTTATCATTTCCTGCATTTATTCTCATTATCTTTGTTTTTTCCCTGTGTATACTCAGATTCATTTTCTGTGACCTCTGTTAGCCTCAACAAATTGTTTTTAAAGGACACATTAACCAAGGATTCCTTGGGAGAGCCTAGAACCAGAGCATAACATTTTAGCTCTGCATATTTAGATAGTCCCAATGGGTAGTTGGGATGCACAATATGTCGTCTCCTATCTTGAAGCCAGATATGAGGATTCTTTAAATGCATGCCAGTCCAGGAAGTGATGTTCAGCAAAGAAACACGAGCTCATGACTTCCAAGTCAACATGTTTGAAGTGACAAAAAATGCTACAGGAAAATCCTATACCAGCCTATATCTACAGTGAAGATAACACTAAGAATTCTTCAAATTAGCTCAGCAGCTAGTTACAAATGTATGAGGGGAGAGAAATACATTTTTCCAAGCAAAGAGTAGTACCTTTTTTTTATCTGCTGTGGCTGTGTGACCTGAATTGTATACTACTGTCTGGCAAAGCTTTACTTTTATGACTTCTGTTTTAATCAGATCAGAATTTATATTAAAAGCAAACACTTGCAGTGTGAATATATTCCAGTAATACCACAACTGAGATAAGGAAGTAAGTTAAATATCACAAAATAAATTAACATTACAGTTATCAAGTTGTGTCCATGTTTAAGACAGAAGTGGTTTGTCTGAAACATGAATATGTACAATATTTTGTTTCCAGGGATATACAGTGAAGACAGAAGGAAAAGGTGAGGAGGAAATTCATGTTTCTGCATGGAGGGAGAATAAGGGGACCAGTTCCATATCTGCATGCCCTACTGAGGACAATTTACTGAGTAATCTTTTACACTTTTTCAGCAGTAATATTATCTTTGCTAATAAAATTTCCACTGGGAACCAGCATATTACAAAATAAATGTTATTTATACACATGTAATTTAGAAAGTGTATCCTAAACATCACACAGTTGTGGTGTGTACATAGCAGCCTTAACACACATGCTGTACAAAAACTGCCCGCATAAGAAGAAATAAAAATTTATTACACAGCAAAAAGACGTGTGGTAATCTAAAATTGTGACTTAGTAACAATTTTATGCATTTACTTATTTGAAGCTCTTCAGTAATCACACTAGAACAGGTAATTGTTCAATGTTTTTGTTTTTTTTCATATGCCAGCTATTACTTGAGGTGAAATCTCCGGTTAATATGTCTAACCTGAGACTGATTTCACATGAGTATTCCTTTTTTCCCTGTACAATGACAGGTGTCCTCTTGCCATTCAGGCAGATACTTGCCGATTTTGGAGGTACCCATTAGAGCTGGGTCGGCTAAGGAGCCGTTCAGGTTATTCCAGTCCGTGATCAAAGACACTCTTTCAAATGTCTTCGCCAGGGCTCAAATTATTTCAGTCCAAGTCCCAGTCGACGACACTTCTTCAAATGTCTCACCAGGGCTCGAACCTGGATCACCCGATCGCCAGTTTGTGGTGTATTACCCTTAGGTCATCCAGATCTGCATTGTTCTGGCTCTTTAGTGTTGCAATTACTGACAGTGCATCTATAAAGAAAGCATTTGTCTCTGTGCTTTCATGTCAACAGTTCCTCTGCTGCAGTTTTCAATGCCTTTACTTCTGCTCTGAAGTTACTTGAGAATATTCCTGTTGTCATTGAAGCCATTTTTTTTGTACCAGTGCTTAAGCTCAGCAACACTCCTCCACGTTCATCTTCTGTTGCATTTGTTACTGATCTATCTGTGTAGGCATGGGTTCAAGTGTTGCTTGGGTAATGTTTCTCTATGTATTCTGTGTTTATAACTCTTCTCTCTGCTGCAGTCTGGCTCTTTCTCTCAATGCCAGGAATGTTTTCTATCATTTTGGGGAAGCACTTCTTTCCTAGCTGGGAGTTTGTGTGCACTGTAGATGGGTTTAGTTGCTGATATCGCATTTATGGGATCTGTTCTCATCTTTGTTTTGGTTGATTCTGCAAAGTTGCTTCGCTTGAGTCTTCCCCTTTCAAGACCATTTATTCTATGGTATATTGGGTGGTCTGTTAGTCTCCTGAATTTCTCTGCTGTTTCTGAGCCCTGCTATCTTTTCTGTCCTTCATTGGAATGTAATCTTTTTAAGTTTTTTAATAGGTGTTGTCTTCATGCCTCCTTTTATGATTCTCATTGCTTGGTTTTAGAGTCTGTTAATTTTAATGAAGTTTGACTTAGCTGCTATTGCCCATGCTGCAATGCCATATTCTAGGACTGGTCTCACTCGCCCTGTGTATAGCTTCTTTAGCACACTCTCATCTGCCTCCCAAGCTGTTCTTCTTCTTCTTTGATCCATAACCACCAACCGTCAAAGCAGTCAGCGGCCATTACGCCTGGTGGCGTCTTGTAGGGCAGCAACAAATTGATTCCACTTTGCTCGGTCGGCGGCCATCCTTCGTACAGTGCCCCAACTGTGGTTCATTCTTTGCATCTCAGCTTCCACAGTCCTCCGCCAAGTTGTTTTTGGTCGGCCTCTCTTTCATTTTCCTTCAGGGGTCCATAGCATAGCTGTTCTTGTGATGGCATCGGGGTCTCTTCTGAGGACATGGCCAACCCAGCTCCAGCGTCTGCCAGCTATGATGGTGTGCATGTCCTCTTGCTTGCTCCGAGTAAGCAGATCTTGGTTGGTGATGGTATTCGGTCGTGGAACATATTCCATATTTATGACCAGCTTTATTGGTTTGTAGTCGCTACCTCCTAGCTGATCAAGCACCCGTCTGTTCTTGTATTTAGAGCTGAAAATGTGGTCATTGTGTTTGTTGTCTTGTTAGATAAATTTTATATGATTTTATTTTTAATGTTTTCTAACATCAATAACCTTTAGCTCCCCAAGGAGCATAGGCTTCAACAAACACATGCCAAGTCTTCCTGTCCTGTGCCATTTTCTCAACTTCTTTCCATTTTTTCCTCATCATTTTCACCTCTGTTTCTAGTTCTCTTCTCCGTGTGTTTTTTGGTCTACCTCTGCCACTCTTTCCCTGTGGATTCCAGAACAAGGACTGCCTTGTAATGCTATCAACAGGTTTCCTCAATGTGTGTCCTATCCATCGCTAGCATCTTCTTCTCAATTGTTCCACTGGCACTTTTTTGGTTCTTGTCATCAATTCCACATTTGTGACTTTGTCATACCATTTCAGTCCTTCTGTTCTACGCAAGCACCTGTTTATAAAAGTCTGTAGCTTTTTGGTTGTTGTTTTTGTTGTTCTCCATGTCTCAGAGCCATACAATAGGACTGACTTCACATTTGAGTTGAAGATTCTTATTTTTGTGTTGGACTTGATTTCCCTTGTTCTCCAAATGTTTCCCAATGCAGTGAAAGCTCCTATTGCTTTTTGTATTCTTATTTTGATATCACTGTCTGTCCCTCCAATTTTGTCTATATTACTTCCAAGATATGTGTACGATTCTACATCTTTTAGGGAACTTCATGGGAACTCCATAATGCCCCATCAGTTTCGAAAGCGATGCTCTGTCTACACTGTCAAATGCCTTTTCATAGTCCACAAATCCGATGTATAGTGGTGAATTCCATTCCAGACTTTGTTCAACTATTATTCTCATTGTGGCTATCTGGTCTGTACAGAATCTGTTTTGTCAAAAACCTGTTTGTTCATCTCTCAGTTGCTTGTCTATGGACTCTTTTAATCTCTCAAGGATGATTCTGTTTAATACTTTTCCTGGCACTGATTGTAACATTATTCCTCTATAATTTGTGCACTCTTGTAAATTTCCCTTCTTAGGCAACTTGACCAGATAACCTTCCTTCCATTCTGCTGGTATTTCCTCTCTCTCCTAGACTTTGCCGTTTAGTTTGTATAATATGTCTGTAGAGGTATCAATATCTGTTTTGATGGCCTCTGCTGGAATGCAATCTGGACCAGCTGCTTTTCCATCTTTCAGAAGCTTTATGGCTTTCTTTATTTCTTCTCTACTTGGTCGTTCACCACTGATTTGTAGCTCCTCTTCTGCTGGCTAGATTTCTGGGGGATTAGTTAGAGATGGTCTATTGAGAAGTTCCTCAAAATGTTCTGTCCATCTCTTCATTTGTTCTTGTATATTATTGAGCAATTTTCCATTATTATCTTTTATGAGGCCATTTGCTTGCTTATATTTCCCTGTTAGCTTCTTTGTGTTGTTGGCTGCAGTTTCCTCTGCTTCCCTTGCCAAATCATCAATATATTTCATCTTGTCTCTTTTGAGGTTTCTTCTTACTTCTTTGTTTGCTTCTATGTACACTTCATGAGCCTTGGCTTTGGAGATTCTGGTTTTGCTTCTGTTTAAATCTGTTTTCTTGTTTTTCCTGTCTTCTATCTTACTAATGGTTTCTGTTGTTATCCATGCTTTGTGCTGACGTTCTCTTTTTCTCAGTACTTCTTCACATGTCTCGTTCCAAATATCTTTTACTTGTTGCCAGTGGTCTTCCTTATCTGTTTCATCTTCCAGCTATTGGGATACTTAGTATTTGTTGGATACTGTGATTGAAAATTTTTCTCTTATTTCCTGATTTCTTAGATATCCCAAGTTATACTGTTGTCTATAGCTATATGCTGTTGTAAATTTCTTGAGTTTTAATTTTGTTTTAGCCAACTGAAGATGGTGGTCTGATACAATATCTGCTCCTCTACATACTTTCACATCATGCAGTGATGACATAAACTTCTTACATATGCATAAGTTTTCTAACATAGTTCTTCCGTAAATTGTGAACCCCCCTCAGTTCTTATTTTAGCCCCTAGTAGTCTGTGGACCCCAGGTTGCTAACTCTTCTTTTTCTTTTTTGATCTGTCAAAGCAGTCAGTGCCCATCATGCCTGGTGGCATCTTGAAGGGCAGCAACAAACTGCTTCCATTTTGTTTGGTCAGCGGCCATCCTTCGTACAGTGCCCCAGCTCTGGTTCATTCTTTGCATCTCGGCCTCCACAGTTCTCTGCCAAATTGTTTTTGGTCAGCCTCTCTTTTGCTTTCCTTCAGGGTCCATGGCATAGTTGTTCTTGTGATGGCATCGGGTCTCTTCTGAGGATATGGACAACCCACAACTCCAGCATCTGCCAGTTATGATGGTGTGCATGTCCTCCTGGTTACTACGAGTAAGTAGTTCTTGGCTGGTGACGGTATTTGGCCTAAAGATCAGGAGAATCTTCCTTGGGCAGTATGTGTGGAAAGAGGACAATGTCGACATTACCTTCTCTGATACTCACCAGCAAATAATGAACCAGACAAAGAGAAACACAGAAAGTACACAGCTCTCATTTAATCTTAATTTGGTGTTTGTGCTGTACTGAGAGCACTTCCAGATGTTGTTTAGACTAGCAAAGACTGTTCTTGCTGTATTCATTCTGTTGGTGATGTCTTTGCGTGTTCCGCTGTCTGGTGTTACTATGCATCCTATAAATGTGTCCATCTCTTCCAGCTTCTGGTTCCTTATTGTTATGGGCTCAGGACTGCCCATACTGAATGTCATGACCTCTGTCTTTAGGCTGATATTCAGACTCACCTGCTGGCTATACTTATTCAGTCTATCTGTTTTTTCTTGGATGTGTTCATGTGAATGTGCATGTAGTGCAATGTCATCTGCATATTTCGGATCTTCCAGTATAGAAAATGTCCATCTAATTCCTTGTGGACTGCCCTCTGTTGTCAGGTGCATCACCTGGTCTATGACTGTCAAAAATAAAGTTCTTGATAAGGGGCATTCCTGATATACACCTGTTGTTAGGTTGCTCAACCAAACACTGCATGTAAAATTAGCATAGAGCTTTTTGTGATGGAAATGACGCGCTGGGAATTCCATAAGCCCTCAGTATTTTCCATAGGCTGTCCCCATGTATACTGTCAAAGTCCTTTCCAAAATCAACAAAGTTAATGTATAGCTGTCTCTACCATTCTGAGCACTGCTCTGTAATGTTTCTGAGGGTAAATATACGATCTGCACATCTTCTGTTCTTTCTGGATCCCGCATGTTCTTTCCTCAGTTTATGGTCTACTGCTTTTGAAATTCTCTGGCTAATTATCTTGCCTAGTATTTTACTGAAAACTGAGAGGAGAGTAATTCCTCTCCAGTTGTTGCAGTCTGCAACATCGCCCTCTTTGGGCAATTGGATAATTATTCCTGATAATCACCTGGCTGCTCCAGCATTTTAACATTATCAGAACTACTGCAGATCGTCCCTGCCCAGGCCAACCCAGATACTTCAAAAAGATGCTTAAATACAGCTACTGCATCGGTGGAATCACTACTTGACAGCAGATTCAAAAGCACAAGAAGTGGTTGAGACCCACATATTTATCCCAGAAATGGTCCATTCTTGGCTGCATCTGTTTTCTGAAGTATTTTTGCCAGGTAGTGGAGGATGTCTATGAGGTAGTAGTTTGTCTGTGTTGGGTTTTTTTGGGTTTTTTTTATTTTTTACCTCCCAAGGTAGTATCACCAGCTTGTCATCACTAGTGTTACTAACTGATGTATTTAGAGCATCCAGGTGGGATGCATTCAGTTACAATCACTGTACCTGTCTCCACATGACTGATCATGCTGTTAATGCCATCGCATACAGGGATGTGCTTCAGAATCATGTTGTGCTTCTTTTCCAGTGTCATCATGAGTTACCAGATGATAGCACATGACCACATACAGCTAGGGCCACCAGAGTATTTCTGCAGAGATTTGATTTGTTTTTTTGTATCACCACATCAAGAAACTGCGATTCAAAAGCCACTATAAATCTGCCTTTGTTTTTTTTTTTTTTTTTCCGAAATCTATTTTGTACTCCAGACGTAGAATATTTTTATGTATTAGCATGTAATTATAAGGCATAGATGACATACCAAATGACATCACAGTACACAATACTGTTTGTATAAAAGTTGTTAACAATTAATTTTATTTTTTTTTGTTTACAACTAAAAGAATATTTCTGATGATTTTAGGTTGCGTTTTAAACTAAAGAAACATTTTGATCCTAATAACATATGTTCATTGATGTTTTTTCAACGGTCTGATTATTTCCCTTGACAAATGGAACAAAGATTATGTTGCTTTTAGTCATTATAAATAAAATGTGAACATAAGATCACATATTTGCATGTAATTTTATCCTGTCTTAGTGATTGCTATTTGCTTTGAAATATATGTCACGTTATCTGCTAGATTGTAAGAATTAACTCTGCAAATGTTGGTCTAGATGTGTCAAAGAATGTGAACAGACATTTACTCTAATATGTGTGTGTGGGTGTGTGTGTGTGTGTATACATGTTCATGTGTGATAATAATAATAGGAAAGAGATTACAGAAATTTACATCTTCTCTAAATGTAAAATTTTTTTAAACATATGTCCATATATCATAAATGCCTGGATTGGTCAAAATTTGTTTCAGGCTGATTGTGATGACAGGTGTACTAAAACTGATATACAGCTTACTGACTTCTTGGAAATACCAGAAAATAAACAACACATAGCCTCATTTGGACAGGAGGAAGGTATGGATAATAATAATCTTATTTTCAGTTCAAATAATGACTGTAAAAATAATTTAAATGTCTGCACTATATGACATTTAATGCTTACAAGTCATTGCAAGATAATTAAAAGCATTTTAAATAGTCTTATGTGATATAATTCATTACCTGGACATCATGTTTATGTTAAAACATTCTGCATACAAGAATTAAAGAAAAAATAATTTTCAACATTTCACGTGTATTAACTTTTCCCTTTTACAGCATTCTTGTTCCTCCAACTTGATAATAAACAGGATGATTTACATGATGTGTTACCACTTTCTTCTTCTTCTTTGATCCTTAACCGCAAACCGCCAAAGCAATCAGCGGCCATCACGCCTGGTGGCGTCTTGTAGGGCAGCAACAAATTCTGGTTCATTCTTTGCATCTCAGCTTCCACAGTTCTCCACCAAGTTGTTTTTGGTCTGCCTCTCTTTCGCTTTCCCTCGGGGGTCCATAGCATAGCTGTTCTTGTGATGGTATCAGGGTCCCTTCTGAGGACGTGGCCAACCCAACTCCAGCGTCTGCCAGCTATGATGGTGTGCATGTCCTCCTGGTTACTCCGAATAAGTAGTTCTTGGTTGCTGATGGTGTTTGGCCAAAAGATTTGGAGAATTTTCCTTAGTCGGATTGTGTGGAAGGAGGACAGTTTCGACATTTCCTTCTCTGTTACTCTCCAACATTCTGCACCATAGAGAAGCACAGAAAGTACACAGCTCTCATATAGTCTTAATTTGGTGTTTGTGCTGTACTGGGAAGACTTCCAAATGTTGTTGAGAATAGCAAAGGCTGTTCTCGCTTTATTCATTCTGTTGTTAATGTCCTTGCTTGTTCCGCCGTCAGGTGTTACTATGCATCCTAGGTAAATAAATGTGTCTGTTCTAACTTCTGGTTCCTTACTGTTATTGGCTCAGGATTGCCCACATTTAGTGTCATGACCTCTGTCTTCTTCAGATTGATGTTCAGGCCAACCTGCTGGCCATACTTATTCAGTCTATCGGTTTTGTCTTGAATGTGTTACCACAGTACAGTAGAAATTAATAAATTAATTAAAACAGTAAATAAGAAAGGAGATGCTAATTTTACTGATGTAGCAAAGGAAATTAGCATCACACTGAGATTTGCTGATAGTGAACCATCACTGAACTTCATCTTCACTCAAAGACAGCTAACATTTGTGACAACAAAAATAGTACTTTAAAAATGATGTCTGTGACTTAAATTGCAGTAAAATATTTTATGTCAGAGAGATAAATACTCTGTATAGTGTAAGAGATAGAGCTGTTGCTACTTACAGTGATTTAAACATTCAGTCTCACAAGAAATTTGAAAAGAAACGAAGTCCTACAAGTGTGATATTTGTAGAGTATCATTTAGTGTGAAACATAACCTAGAGCAACAAAAAAGAACATATATATGTGAGAACCTTACAGATGGGATGTTTATGATTTCAAATTCACTTGCAAATTGAGCCTACAAGAATATAATAAAATACACACAGGAGAGAAGCCTTACAAGTCTGATGTTTGCACTTATGCATCATTTATTAAAGTAGATCACCTACAAGTACATAAAATAATACATACAGGAGAGAAACCTTACAAACATGATGTTAATGCAGCATTTACTGGGAGAAGTAGTGTACATAAACAGTTACGTACAGGAAACAAGCCTGTCAAGTGTGACGTTTTGGTGTTGTATTTGCTCAATAAAAAAAAACCAACAAAAATATACATACAGGAAAGAAATGTGATTGAGCACTGCATTTACTCAGATAGATAGCTTACAAAAACGTTCAAGAATTCATTTGAGAGAGAAACCTTACAAGTGTGATATTTTAAAAGCCTTCTAATTGTGATATTAGTGCTCTTGTATTCCCACAGAATGGTAACCTACGAGCAAACAAAAAAAAACATGCAGTAGAGAAACTTTTCATGTGTGATGCTTGTGATATTTGGTTTTTTTCCCTCCCCCTCCTGTGAATTAAAATTGGCTTTAAATGGGCAGAGTAAAAATCAACTAAGGATGACAGTTGATATTTTAACTCTTTCATTCCAGAGTTATTTTGCACGCTGTGCCAGACTTTTTTTGTGGGCAGAATTTTATAGAGTGAAGTGTTCATCTTTCAGTCTAAATTTGTTTGTGAATTTTCCTTTGAACATGTACTTATTATATACCAAACTGTAGGGAAATGGATAGAGAATTCAAATATATAATGTCTGTGGTAGTATTAACACAAGTATGTTCGGTATAATTTAATCATTTTGCATGTAAAATTGAAAAACGCTAAAAAGTTGACTGTAGAATACGATCTTACCAAAGACAAATTACTGTCGTAGACAATAAAACTTTTTTTTTAGTCTTCAAACGTCAAGTTAATCCATATACAAAGTAAAAAAAACATGCTTATGGCCAAAATTAGTAGATTTAATTTTATTCGCACCAGTTTGTCCGTGGCTCTTTGTAAGAAAAAAATAAATTATGCAATCGTGCATTACGTAATTTTCAAACAAATAAATAAGAATAACGTCATATAAATACTTTTTTACTCTTGTTTAATGTTTTAATAGTATCCCTAGCTTCATCTTCTACCAAGAACTAGTGATTAGATGTTACGGTAGGTCTAGTTTTGTTGCTTTTTGATCGGCCAGAATATGACTACGCCCACTCATCAACTAAATTTAGTGTGTCTAGCTTTTCTGCATATATTCCGTATTTTGACAACAAACTGTGACTACCAAACAATCATCATCAATGTCAGCAATGTTTCAAAGTAGTTTGACACAATTATTTGCTTAGGAGACTTAGAAAATGTAAATATAAAGCGTGACATATTTCTCTAGCAAAAACAACGAAAAACGTAAACACGCGAATCTTCACAAAAATTGTGATAATAACATCAAAACACGCACATGTGCTGATTAACTAAAGTCAAATTAGTTGTTTAAATAGTAGCGGAAGTCATTCTACGAGTTTTAATATATGAACTGCATTAAGCGGACGATTTTTAGGGTTTATTCGTGATAAACTAAAAACCATGCTCTGAGCGTTGCTGGGGCACGGCGTGTTGAATTTTGCAACGCTCAGAGCGTTGCTGTGGAGTCAAAGAGTTAACTAATATGGTAGAAATAAAAAGAGCAAACACAATTAAAACAATTTTTTAACTTCACATTATAGAGTAATAAGCTTAATAATAACTACAATGTCAAGTAAGAAAAAAGCTTGCCCAAGGAGGAAGCTGTATCAAGAAAAAGGTGTGATAGATATAGTTTGATGACAAGAATATGTTAGAAAGATGTACAGATTATGTATGTGAACTATATAAGCATATAAAGGCAACAAACTATCACCATTTGGTCATGCAGTGACGAAAACTAAATATAGATTAGACAAAGAAGGATGTGATAAAAAGTTTGACTTTTGACAATGCAGCAGAACAAATGAAACAATATTTTCTATAATATTATAAATATATACAAAGGTCAGAAAAAGTATAAATATGGGCTTTGCAGATTGCAAAAGGGTTTTTGACAGAGTTGATTATAGTAAACATATTGAAAGCCTTGAAGGAATAGGTCCTTAATGGAAGAGACATCAAACTACTTAGTAAGGTGCAGAGTTGTCTTCAAGTCTTTCCTAACAAGTCGAGTCTAGAGTTCCTAACAGTAGCTTTCAAGTCAAGTTCTATGTCACATCTCCTTTTTGTATTCAAAACTATCTATAGTTATGACCACTTTTATTCAAGCAGTCACATCAAGCAATAAATAATAATCTCTATTTTTAGTATTTTATTTAATTGCAGCATTCATCTGATCAAACTATTGAGAGGCCTTCCAGATGTTGTTTAGACTAAAAAAGGCTATTCTTGCTTTGTTCATTCTGATGTTGATGTCTTTGCTTGCCCTGCCGTCTGGTGTTACTATGCATCCTAGGTATGTGAAGGTGTCTGTCTGTTCCAGTTGCTGATTCCTTACTGTTATGGGCTCAGGGTTGCTCACATTGAGCATCATGACCTCTGACTTCTTTAAATTGATGTTCAAGCCCACCTGCTGGCTATACTTATTAAGGCTATCTGTTTTTTCCTGGATGTGTTGATGTGAATGTGCTAGTAGTGCAATGTCATCTGCATATTCCAGTTCTTCCAATGTAGAAAATGTAGTCCATCTTATTCCTCTTGGACTGCCCTCTGTTGTCTGGCGCATCACCCAGTCTATGACTGTTAAAAATAGAGTGGTTGATACGGGGCATCCCTGTTGTACTCCTGTCTTCACTTCAAAGGTTAGATTGCTCCTCACAACGCTACATGTAAAGTAAAAAACATAAAAACCTCTTTGCCAACTTTACGTGATCAAACTCAGTTGGCAGATATATGTTATTAATTAAAAAAGAAAACCATTTTCTGTTTTCGTTATGAGTGCATTATGAATGAGTGCCCCAAAACTGGGTCAACAAAATTGACAGGTCCCAAGTTTAATATTTTAAAACAAATCTTGAGTCGAGTCTTTGTAGTGACTGAAGTCTGACTCAAGTTTCTTCTTCTTCCTCGTTCGTCCTGAAAAGGATGTTGGTTGTGTTGTATCTGTTTACATCGAAGCTGCGATATCTGTAACTTTCGGTTGACATATCCGACATCAGCGCTGCATTTTTTGGGACCTGGTTTGCTTCCCTCTTCGATCCCTACTCTCTCAGCCAGACTGCAGTTTGAGTCCATTGACTCAAGTCAGCAACTATGGTGTAAAAAAAAAGGAACCCGTTACACGCCTGTTAAGTCATATTTTTATTATTGTAGTTAAATGTTAAAGACTTGTATGTGCAGGTCAGATTTTGTACACGCTAGTAAACACGCTCTGTGTGTTGAGAGATTTTTCTTAGTCGGGAGGCTGTATGCTCAGTAATTTTTGAACACAGCTCTACTGACTAGCTGTTAGTTTGTTTTTTAAAAATATGATAGGAATCTGGTCAAATGTTCTATGGAATAATTTTGGGGGGAAAGGCGGATGAATTCTGCTCACATCTCAAGCTGCGAGTTGGCGCTTGAATGAATTTTACTGAGCTGTTTTGAGCAGCTGATTTTTTGGACAGTACTTTGCTGGCAGAGCTTGAAAATGGACGCTTTACCATATTTGCTAGTGTGTTCCAGCATATATCCTTTTTGGAAAAGGAATATTTGATAATTGAAGAATGCACGTAATTGTAGATTGAGAGAGAATATATTCATATTGATTCTAAGCCAGGGATATTATGGCTTACCTAATATGTACTGTGCATTTACCTGAAGATAGAGAGAGTATATAGTATATATATTCATATTGATTCTAAGCCAGGGATATTATGGCTTACTTATTATGTACTGTGCATTCAACCGAAGATAGAGAGTATATATTTCATATTGATTCTAAGCCAGGGATATTGTGGCTTACTTACTTATGTACTGTAGATGCTGGTGAAGCTTGAGAGATTTTGCACCTGTTATTTAAAGCCTTGGATAACGGCTTGCTATATATGGTTTATGCTGTATACGTATCTGTTGAACTGTTGATGTGAAATGTCGTCCCATGATGTCTGCGTGAGTCTATCGTTAATAAACGTTGAAAATGGTAATCTAGTTCCACCACTTCCTGACTCCTGCATGTTGCTGTAGTGCATGAGTGCAGTAGATGTGTAGCCAAGAACCTATACACAATCGCGTTTATTTATGTACACATCTGTCGGCCACCCGTAAGCCCGACACATGCTGATTGCCTTCATCAGCGAAAGTTAATAATAACATTTATCTTCTTCTTGAACCCCCCATTATCACTTTAACAGTGGTGGTTTCCAGTGATTCGGGGTATCATATCAACTGCAGCAGGAGTTTACTACACAAGTTCAACATGTCAAGTCAAGGTTTGCAGAGTTTCCAGTTCTTGTTCCATGTACAAGTTTCCAGTACATGTTATACAGTATCAAGAACCTGA
This sequence comes from Oreohelix idahoensis, assembly GCA_024509875.1. Classification (NCBI taxonomy): domain Eukaryota; kingdom Metazoa; phylum Mollusca; class Gastropoda; order Stylommatophora; family Oreohelicidae; genus Oreohelix; species Oreohelix idahoensis. The sequence continues at coordinate 119,381 of JAMPIV010010382.1, read as the reverse complement.
GAGTGAGAAGTGACGAATTCAAGTACCTTTCAATGGTGGATTTTCCTTTCTTCAGACTGTGTGTGACCCATCATCTTGGCAGGAAGGCTGGGAATTTTCCTTTTTTGAGTCATTTGTGCTTTATATCTTGTCTTTGTCACTCTTGTTTGTATTGTCTATTTTGTCATACACTGTCAATATTATAAGGCATATATATATATAGGTCATTAATTACATTATTTATAGTTTAAGGTAATTGTACAAGTTCTTAAGCAAGGACTTGTCACCCACTGAGTTGGGATAGAGTGAGTTTCTTCTGGATATTTACATTACTTACATATCTTGTAACATACAGCAGAATGTCTAGTTTGGATTATTTCATTACACAAGGGAAATCCCTTGGTATGACTACTGAGGAAGTAAAAGAATTCGCACTTGTCGAATATGCCAAGGTGCAGAAGTCAGAAGAAAAGAAACAGAAAATGGAGGCTGAAGATAGAAGATTGCAAATACAAATGGAAGAGAAAAAATTCAACAGCTAATGGAAATGGAAAAACAGAAAATGGAAGCTGAAAAACAGAAATTAGAGGCTGAGGATAGGAGATTGCAGATGCAGGCAGAAGAGAGAAAATTGCAAATCCAAATGGAAGAGAGAAAACTTCAGACGCAGGCTGAATAAAACATTAGACTCCACAAGCAAAAGTTGTTAGCTATGGAGCTGGAGAAAATGAAGGTAGTGAATGTGATTAATACACAGAGTGCAATGGACAATCAAACAACTTCTAATAAGGCAAATAATCATTCTTATAGACCCAAATTGCCTAAATTTAATCCTACCTCTGACGATATTTCATTTTACCTAAATAGATTTGAACTTTCATGTGAATCTCAGAAAATAGACAAGTCGGAATATTGTGCACGAATTATGGACCTACTTATGGGTGATGCAATGAATGTTGTAAGTAGATTAGAGGGGCCTGACAAAAATAACTATGATATGGCTAGGGCTGAATTATTGAAGAAATACCAACTTGACGAAGACGGTTATCGTCTGCGCTTTAAGACTCTGTTACCGGAGACTGGGGTAGATTTTTCAGACTTCATAGCAAATATATGTCTAACGTTTTCACGTTGGATTGAACTTTCTAAAACTGAACACACATATGAAGCACTTATGGACTTATTGCTTCGCGACAAAATCATGTCATCTGTGAATGAGTCTTTTCTTTCCTTCTTACATGAGCGAAAGCCTACAAACTTGAAAGATATGGAACAGTACTGTCGCCAATATGTCACTGCACACCCAAATGTGACTGTTGGCCATTCTCAGGTTAGAGAAGGTTTACCCGTGGCTTCAGCAATACCATATGGTCCTAATTTGCGACGTAGATCTCAAAGTGCTGAGCGCAATTTTGGTAGGAGAGATAATCGTAATTTCGGACAGAACCAAGGGGGCCCATCACGTAGTGATTCTCCTTCTTCAAGGAACTGGAGACAATTTAATGGTCCTCAACATTTTGGTTCCAACAATTATGGAAATTTTGGAAGGGGTAACTACAATAGAGATTATCAACCCTACAATAATTTTTCGCGGAGACAACAAAATTCACCTAATAGACATTTTGACCAAAGGGGAAATAGTAATCGCAACTATGCTAACTGGGGTTCAAATCAGAACAATAGTTTCAATAGAGCAAATAACAATGCTCCCAATAGAGATAATAGTCGCGATAGATCGCGATATGACGGTAGATCTCCAAATAATAGATCGCATCGCCATGCTAACTCTGCTCAACAAGAGCCCCAGGTTGTTAATGATCAAGGTAACAATAATAATAGTGTCTCTAATGCTACTACTTGCTCTGCTTTCGATTTCGAGAGAGCATCTCAGTGCCCGGAGTGCACAACTTTGTTCCAACCTACAGCTATAACTACCTTGAGTTGCGGTCATCCTCTTCCGACTACTCTTCCTGCCTTGTCTGCACACGACGGAAGAGGGTCTCTTACCCTACATAAAGGATTTGTAAATAATAATCCAGTCTCAGTTCTCTTTGATTCTGGATGCATGACTGTTGGGATTAGACAGTCTCTAGTCTATCCATCTTGCGCTACAGGTAATATGGTGAAATGTGTGACATTTGGTGGGACAGTTGAGACTTTTCCGACTGCCATAGTGCACATTGCCACACCATTTTTCACTGATTATATACACGCATGTATGCTCAGAGTGCCTATCGCCAACCTTACTGTTGGACAGATACATGGTATAAAGATATGTACGCTGGTACAAATTGCTTCTTGGGAACGGCAACATCACCTTACTGATACAACGCTAATGACTACCAAAATCTTATCACCAAGTACATTCTGCTAATTTAGTGCAATCTTGCAGGGTTGATGATACGATTGTTCATCATGCTAATTTTAGTGCTTCTTTTAACCCAGTTCAACATACCTCAGTATGTCGTTATTCTAATTTTGACTCTTCTTTAACTACTATTATAGAAGAAGATCCTTCAGTTTTATCTGATACACACACTAATTTTATAGCTACGACTGAATCTACGTTGATTGCAACTTCTTTGCTGCAATGACTAGCGTTTTCTTTGCCACATGTACGGACTTAGTTGTTAGTACATATATGTACCTTATGAGTTTCTTTAGCTTTCTTGCTGGACCGGTTAGCTCGGTATCTTCGTCTTTTATGACTTTTTGTCACACTCACTGCACTCCTTTTAAACTTCGACGTAGGTCCAAGTTTACTATTGTATGCTTTTACATCTTTATTATATCTTTCTTACTTTTTTCTTTGCCCAGTACACAGGCTATGACTTCAGTTCAGCCTTTAAGATGTATGCCTTTGTCTACTGCATTTCCTTTGTCTTGCGCAAAATCTCAGATTGTCAGCCATCATGACACTCTTAGTCATAACTACCATCTCTAGATCTGCTTATAGATTTTGGTATCACTTATATATCTGCGACTCTATTATACATTATCGCACACTGGTGGAACACTTTTATGACCCTGGTTAATTCAGGATTTTGGTTTAGTATGTGCTACTTTCCCTGTTACCCTTTCTTGTGTAATGGAGGAAGGTTTGATTAACATCGTACAGGGGTCGGAAGTTTACACGGCCACATTTGATAGGTTAGAATTGAAATTAACTGTTGTATTTCATAAAATCTTACCTTTACCAAACAGAGATTTTCATTTGTGTTTTTTTCACAGCAACGGCTTTGCGATGAGAGTCAGAGCTGCTATTTTGATTGAGTATGCTGTGGTATTTATCGCTAGATTTGCTGTTCCAATGAAACCAGTTGGCAGTTTGATGCCACACTAGATGTTTTGGTATCTTCGTGCTCATAGGATGTTCCAAGACTACTAGAGTTGTCCTTTCTATATAACTTATTTAGGATAGTAGATAATATTGTATATTAGTATAGTGTAGTATATTAGATAGTATTGTATTAGGATATGATATAACTTTTTTAAGTTAGTATGTTGGTTCATTGTTATGCACCATTTCATTGCCATGTTGTGTTTGTATGACTGTGTTTTGATAATGCACTATTTCATTTCCATATTGTTCTTATACTACTGTTTTTTTTTATAGACGTTGAGGTTATAGCTTTCTTTCATGGTTTTGATATATATATATATATATATGTTTGTGATAGTTGTATTTATTTTCCATGTAATGCATTGTTTAACTTAATTGTTACCATGTTGTATTATTGATTTCTTTTCCTATTTCGATTTCATTGCTGTCTTTCATTGCTGGTCATTCTTCTTTTACTTGATCTTGTCTTTTTACCTTCTATTTGTTATTTCCTACTTAGTCTATATGGAATATACTTAACTTTGTTTGAAACCGATCATCTTTGTATACTTATCTGATTACTTTGTATACCTCATTTCCTACTTTCTACTTATTTCTAATAATTTTTTGTGAATTTATGGACATGACTTAACATAGTGTAATCCTGATGTGTAGATATTATGATTGCATCGACCTCAATTTTTTTTTAATTTTTTGTTCAATGTAATTTCCCCCCCCCCCCCCCCCAAAAAAAATGATCATATCATTTTTTCCCCCTGGGTGTCGGTGTAGTCTGTTAAGTCATATTTTTATTAATGGAGTTAAGTGTTAAAGACTTGTATGTACAGGTCAGATTTTGTACATGCTAGTAAACACGCTCTGTGTGTTGAGAGATTTTTCTTAGTCGGGGGGCTGTATGCTCAGTAATTTTTGAACACAGCTCTGCTGACTAGCTGTTAGTTTGTTTTTTTAAAATATGATAGGAATCTGGTCAATTGTTCTATGGAATAGTTTTGGGGGGAAAGGCGGATGAATTCTGCTCACATCTCAAGCTGCGAGTTGGCGCTTGAATGAATTGTACTGAGCTGTTTTGAGCAGCTGATTTTTCGTGACAATACTTTGCTGGCAGAGCTTGAAAATGGACACTTTACCATTTTTGCTAGTTTGTTCCATCCTTTTTGGAAAAGGAATATTTGATAATTGGAGAATGCACATAATTGTAGATTGAGAGAGAATATATTCATATTGATTCTAAGCCAGGGATATTACGGCTTACCTATTATGTACTGTGCATTTACCTGAAGATAGAGAGAGTATATATGTTCATATTGATTCTAAGCCAGGGATATTATGGCTTACTTATTATGTACTGTGCATTCAACCGAAGATAGAGAGAGAGTATATATTTCATATTGATTCTAACCCAGGGATATTGCGGCTTACTTATGTACTGTAGATGCTGGTGAAGCTCGAGAGATTTTGTACCTGTTATTTAAAGCCTTGGATAACGGCTTGCTATATATGGTTTATATGTTGAACTGTTGATGTGAAATGTTGTCCCATGATGTCTGCGGGAGTCTATCGTTAATAAATGTTGAAAATGGTAATCTAGTTCCACCACTTCCTGACTCCTGCATGTTGCTGTAGTGCATGAGTGCAGTAGATGTGTAGCCAAGAACCTATACACATTCGCATATATATATGTACACATCTGTCGGCCACCCGTAAGCCCGACACATGCTGATTGCCTTCATCAGCGAAAGTTAATAATAACATTTATCTTCTTCTTGAACCCCCCCCCCCCCCCCCCCCCCCCCCCCCCCCCCCACCCCCCCCCCACTTTAACAACACCCATTGAGGCATATTGGGAATATGGTGTTATGCCCATATTATCTTGACCGTTGGCACACTAGGGGTGATGTGGTTGGCATCACGCCGGCCGCCTTAACCTTCCCGGAGTTGCTCTGGTACCCATTTGGTACACTAAGTGTTTTGTTCCCAAAATGTTGGAGTGATGTGGCAGGTGTCACAAAAATTAATGTGCCAGAATGTCAGTAAAATTGAAAAATAAAATGGAACATGGCTAATGAGAGCAAATTTAGAGCCTAGGATATGGCTTTTCTCCTTCTTCAAGCACCATGCCTGGTCACAGTCTATCATTAATCAGTCAGTACCCTTTAGCTCTGCAAGGAGTGTAGGTCTTCAACAAACACATGCCAAGTTCTCCGGTCACATGCCATCAGATCAAGTTATTTCTGTCTTCCACACCATTTTCATTTCTGTCTCACGTTCTCATCTCCATATGTTTTTTGGTCTGCCCCTGCCTCTCTTACACTGGGTGTTCCGGAACAAGGATTGCCTTTTAATGTTATCAACAAGTTTCCTCTATAGGTGCCATATTGACTGGTAGCATCTTCTTCTCATCTCTTGTTCCCCTGGTTCTTGTCATCAGTTCCACATTGGTGGCCATGTTGTACCACTTCAATCCATAAATTGTACACAAGTACTAACTTACGAAGGTCTGTAGCTTTTTTTTGTTGTTCTCCATGTTTCATTACCATACAATAGGGCCGACTTGACATTTGAGTTGATGATTCTTGTTTTTCTGTTTGATTTTTTTAAATTTTGATATATTTCCCAATGCAGTTAAAGCTCGTCTAGCCTTTTGTACCCTTATTCTGATATCTTTTATCTTTCCCTCCACCGCTGTCAATTTTACTGCCAAGACATATATGTATGATCCTATATCTCATAGTGGTATTTTTTCAAGTGCAATCTTGTCACAAAATAAAATGTTTATGCTATAACATCTTGTGAGCAAAATGTTAACAAAACAATTTTCAACATTTCAGATGTACGTGCGTGCCCACTGTGCAACATTTCTTTCCTTCAACTTGATGTCCTGGATGAGCATATGAAAACAGTACACAGCAATGGACACCAGGGATTTGATAATAAACATGATGGTCTACAGGATGTGTTACCACAGGGCAGTGGAAATAAACTGATTAAAACAGTAAATAACAAAGATGATAATTTTGCTGATATAGTAAATGAAAACATGATACAGAGACTCACATTTTATGAACCATCACCGAACTTCACTCAGGAAGGAATAGCTAACATCTGTGACAACAAATATAGTATTATGTCAGCTTTTAAAAATGAGGTCTATAATATAAATTGCAGTAAAATATTTTCTGTCATTGAAATAAATTCTCAGTTTAGTGTGAATGATAGAGCTGTTGCTACTTACAGTGATGTAAGCATTCAGTCTCACAAAACAGAGAAAGTGACATCTTCAAAGTGTGATATTTGTGAAGTATCACTTACTGTGAAAGATAACCTAGAGCAGCATAAAATATTACATACAGGAGAGAAACATTACAAGTGTGATATTTGTGGAGCAGCATTTAATGACAGAAGTTACTTACAAGGACATAAAAGAATACATATGGGAGAGAAACCTTATAAATGTGATATTTGTGGTGCAGCATTTACTATGAAAAGTAGCCGGCAAAAACATAAGAGAATACATACAGGAGAGAAACCTTACAAGTGTGATGTATGTGGAGCAGCATTTACTGATACTAGTTGCTTAAAGGTGCATAAAAGAACACATACAGGAGAGAAACCTTACAAATGTGATGTTTGTGGGGCAGCATTTAAACAGGTATATCACCTACAAGGACATAAAAGAATACACACAGGAGAGAAACCTTATACATGTAATGTTTGTGATGTATCATTTAGTCAGAAGAGTTGCCTACAAGTACATAAAAGAATACATACAGGAGAGAAACCTTACAAGTGCGATGTTTGTGGAGCAGCATTTAATGACAGCAGTAACCTACAAAGACATAAATCAATACATACAGGAGAAAAACCTTACAAATGTGATGTTTGTGGTGCAGCATTTAAACAGATATATGACCTACAAAGACATAAGAGAATACATACAGGAGAGAAACCTTACAAGTGTGATGTATGTGGTACAGCCTTTAAACAGGTATGTCACCTACAAGCACATAAAAGAATACATACAGAAGAGAAACCTTATAAATGTGATGTTTGTGGTGTAGCATTTACTGAACAAAGTAGCTTGCAAAAACATAAAAGAATACATACAGGAGAGAAACCTTACAAATGTGATGTTTGTGGTGTAGCATTTACTGATAAAAGTAGCCTGCGAAAACATAAAAGAATACATACAGGAGAGAAACCTTACAAGTGTGATGTTTGTGGTGTAGCATTTACTGAAAAAAGTAGTCTACGAAAACATAAAAGAATACATACAGGAGAGAAACCTTACAAGTGTGATGTTTGTGGTGGGGCATTTACTGATAACAGTAGCCTGCGAAAACATAAAATAATACATACAGGATTGAAACCTTACATGTGTGATGTTTGTGGTGTAGCATTTACTGAAACAAGTAGCCTAAAAGCACATAAAAGAACACATACAGGAGAGAAGCCTTACAAATGTGATGAAGTATTTAGTGAGACAAGTAGCCTGCGAAAACATAAAAGAATACATACAGCAGAGAAATCTTGAAAAGGCGATGTTTGTTTTGAACCAATTACTGATAAAAGTACACACATGCCAAGTAGTTTGGGTTACCTGTAGTCTGTACAGATTTTTCTCATTTTCAGATCTGAACAACCGAACATACTTTCCGTACCCATTTTTGCCTAATTATTAACCCCTTACAATTTGATTATTGGCCAAAAAATGCCAGTGCAGAAAATCTACTGTCCAAAATTGAGAGTTGGAACACTGTTTAGCGAGACCTGAGTATTTCCAGTATGAGAGAAGCTTCCGTTTTCTGAAATTGTTTTCTTAATTGATCGATATTTTGATTCTTATTTAAGTCATGGCTTTTCAGTTTGTGGAATATTTGCTTTGGGAGCTGAGAGGTGACTTGATCATGGGTCTGATTTCTTCTACTTCTTCTTTGATCCTTAGCCGCCGACCGTCAAAGCAGTCAGTGGCCATCACGCCTAGTGGCGTCTTGTAGGGCAACAACAAATTGATTCCACTTTGCTCGGTCGGTGGCCATCCTTCGTACAGTGCCCCAACTCTGGTTTATTCTTTGCATCTCAGCCTTCACAGTCCTCCGCCAAGTTGTTTTTGGTCAGCCTCTCTTTCGTTTTCCTTCAGGGGTCCATAGCATAGATGTTCTTGTGATGGCATCGGGGCCTCTTCTGAGGACATGGCCAACCCAGCTCCAGCATCTGCCAGCTATGATGGTGTGCATGTCCTCTTTCTTGCTCCGAGTAAGAAGATCTTGGTTGGTGATGGTATTCGGCCAAAAGATTCGGTGAATTTTTCTTAGGCTTGTTGTGTGAAAAGAGGACAATTTTGATGTTTCCTTCTCTGTAACTCTCCAGCTTTCTGCACCATAGAGAAGCACAGAAAGCACACAGCTCTGATATAATCTTAATTTTGTGCTTGTGCTGTATTGAGAGGACTTCCAGATGTTTTTTAGGCTAAAAAAGGCTGTTCTTGCTTTGTTCATTCTGTTGTTGATGTCTTTGCTTGCCCCGCCGTCTGGTGTTACTATGCATCCTAGGTATGTGAAGGTGTCTGTCTGTACGAGTTGTTGATTCCTTACTGATATGGGCTCAGGGTTGCTCACATTGAGCGTCATGACCTCTGACTTCTTTAAATTGATGTTCAAGCCCACCTGCTGGCTATACTTATTAAGTCTATCCGTTTTTTCCTGGATGTGTTGATGTGAATGTGTTAGCAGTGCAATGTCATCTGCATATTCCAGATCTTCCAATGTAGAAAATGTAGTCCATCTTATTCCTCTTGGGCTGCCCTCTGTTGTCTGGCACATCACCCAGTCTATGACTGTTAAAAATAGAGTGGTTGATAAGGGGCATCCCTGTCGTACCCCTGTCTTCACCTCAAAGGTTAGGTTGCTCTGCCCAACACTGCACGTAAAGTTGGCATAGAGGCTTTTTATGATTGACACTAAGCAGCTTGGAATTCCATATGCCCTCAGTATTTTCCATAAACTGTCCCTATGTATACTGTCAAAAGCCTTTTCAAAATCAACGAAATTAATGTACAGCTGCCTTTGCCATTCTGAGCACTGCTCTATAATGTTCCTGAGAGTAAATATATGATCTACACATCTTCTGTTCTTTCTAAATCCTGCTTGTTCTTTCCTCAGTTTGTGGTCTACTGCTTTTGAAATTCTCTGTATAATTATCCTGCCTAGTATTTTGCTGGGAACTGAGAGAAGAGTGATTCCTCTCCAATTATTGCAGTCTGCAAGATCTCCCTTCTTGGGCTATTTAACAATTATTCCTTTGTTCCACATTGTTGGTGTTGTCCCTGTTTTCCAGACTTGTGCAAATAGCGGTTCTAATAGTTCTGCTGTTAGCTCAGGGTCTGTCTTAAATAGCTCTGCATTTAAGTTATCATGGCCAGGAGCTTTTCCATTCTTTAACCCTTTGATTGCTGTGATGATTTCTTCTTTTCGTGGAATGTCTGTATTAACATCTAGATCGTTTTCAGCCTCAGGAACATTCAATTGTGTCTCTGGTGGTTCCTTGTTCAGAGTTTCTCTGAAATGCTCTACCCATCTTGTTTCCTGTCCCTCTGCTGTCGTGATGAGATTTCCTTGCTTATCTCTTACTAATGTAATATTGTTTGCACCTCGTTTTCCGCTGATGAATTTAGTTATTTTGTATACTGTGCTTTGTTCATTTTTCAGTGCTGCCTCTTCTGCCTGTCCTGCAAGATCGTCTACACAATTCCTTTTGTTGCCTCGGGATTGGCGTTTAACTTCCTTGTCCAGCTGACTGTACTGTTCGCTATATAGTTGCTTTAACCTGGGGGACTTCGCTTCTGTTTTCTTTCTTTTCATTTCCTTTCTCGTTCATTCGTCTGATTTAGACTCCGACAATGACAAAAGTTAATCTGGGGAAAGACTTAGGCCAAATATTGTTGATGACAGATCAAACATACAAGTGTAACGAAGTTGGTTGTTACTGATGATGATGTAGATGATAGTTCAGAAGAGAATTCTGATTAAAAGAGTATACCCCAGTCTCAGGAATGAGCACTGGTGTATGGATGGCACAGGTATAGTCAAGGCTGTAAAGTGCTCCTGACAAGATGGTAATGAGTAGATCAAGAGACTAGAGTGCCCCTTTCATTCATATCTATCCTATGCTAAACTACAAATAAAAATTCCATTCAGCAAAGTCTAAATTATCAAACCACATATAATTGACCAAGTCTGGAATACAATTACTGAATCATTTTATTTAGATTATTTTCTTTTCTTCTTGGTGAAAATGTGGAATTGAAAAATATGACTGGTTTAAATTTCATGCTTTTTCAAGCCAAAGTCAGCTGATATTTTCCACCAAAGTATACGATGCCGTGTTCGCCAGTTAACAAGATTGATTGAATTCAGGTCAGGAATGAACGAACGAGCGAACGAAATCTTTATTTCATTAAGGTAAAGAAATAGGCATAATTGCCTTTTTACATTTCTGCCCTGCAATACAATTTTCTGCGTTTTACAAATTAAAATTAAAATATTAATAACTTCAGACAGGATCAATTAATATTATCATCACAATCAGTAACTGAGCACACACAAGTACATATATTCATAGTCATTCATGCACATAGAGAGAGGGATAGAGAGAGAGGTCAAGCAATAAAGCTACTTAATATTAAAAATTCAAGTAACCCCATAAGCGCATACATGCATACACTAAATGTGAACCAACAAAGAATGAGAAGTCAGTGATCGACTATGTCATAGTTAGGAGGAGCTCTTTCAAATACGTCCGGAATGCTAGAGTCTGGAGGGGGCCAGAGATTGGAAGTGATCACTACCTGCTTACAATCAAAAGAACAACTGAAAGAGTTTCACAGCCTAGGAACTGGCCAACGTCACGCAAGAAACTAAGTAAATGAACGGGAGAAATGAGCATTAAGACCTACAAGCTGAGAGTGCCAGAAATTAAGACCAGATATCAGGGGCTAATTGCTACATCGGTGAGAAACGCAGAAGAACAACCTGATGACTTGAAAACCCTCTAGCTTAAATTCAAGGACATCATAAAGACAGCTGCTGCAGAAGCATGTGGTGAAGTCTGTCTTGGGAACAAGAGAAAGAGGACATCTTGGTGGACAGAGGAAGTCAAAGAGAAGAAAATGGCATGGAAACAATACTTAGGAGCTAAAAACACAGCAGGACAAATAGATAATACTCAGAGCAGAAGCAAAGAACAAGGTGCTAGCAGCAAAACAGAAGTCCTGGGAAGAATTAGGAGAAAAGCTAGAAAAAGATGCGCAAGAAAACCAGAAATTGTTCTATAAGACCCTAAAGAACATGAGGAAGGAAAAACAATGCCCTCTCAAATTTATAAAGGACAAGCAAGGAAAATTACTTGCTGCCTTGAAGGAAGTAATGGAAAAAATATTTCTCAGAACTCCTTGATGGTGAGCAAGGTCAAGCATCAGAAATGATAACCGCTAGCACAGAAGAGAAAATCAATGGTGGTGAAGATGACATAAAGATGGAAGAACTGAAGGCAGCACTGGAGAAAATCAAGATGGGCAAAGCAGCAGGGCATGATGGTATAACACCAGAAATGGTTAAGTACATGGGAGCAGTAGGCGACCTATTACTCTTAAGGGTCCTATAGGCAGCATGGTGCAACAAGGCCATACCAAAGGATTGGGAGAATGCCATCATAACACCAATTTTCAAAAAGGGTGACAATCAACAATGTGGAAACCATAGAGGCATATCCCTTCCCAGTGTACCTGGTAAAATCTGCTCTAGAATCCTAGAGCAGAGACTCCGATACCTTGCTGACCCACAGTTGGATGAAGTCCAGTGTGGATTTTGAGCAAACTGAAGTACTCAAGACCTAATCTTTACACTGAGACAGCTGAGTGAAAAGGCCCTTGAGTATAAGAATAAGATCCATCTTTGTTTCATAGATCTGGAAAAGGCGTTTGACAGGGTCCCCTGGAGCAAACTTTGGGACTGTTTGGCAAGGAAGAACATTCCAGCACCTCTGATTCATGCTATACGAGTACAAGTCTTGCATAAATTATGTGAGGACAGCAAACTATAAGTCAGAAGAGTTCAGGACCACCACTGGTGTAAGACAAGGTGATATCCTGTCACCTTATCTTTTCACACTCCTCATGGACGATGTTATCAAGGCATGTAAGAAGAGAACAAGAAAGTATTCAGTGGGGTACTGGAAGATGAGACAGGTCTGTATTTCAGAGCTGGCATTTGCTGATGATGTTGTCCTGATTGCTAAATCAGAGGCACATCTCCAATCCAACCTGCAAGTCTGGAAGGAAGAACTGGAGAAGAGAGGGATGGTCATAAGCAGTTCTAAAACAAAATCCATGGTGATATCATGAGAAGAAAGAGTACATCAGATTAAGCTGCGAGAACAGGTCCTGGAGCAGGTCGACCATATTAAATACCACTGAGCTATTATAGACCGAAAGGGAGGCATCAAAGAAGAGTTGGCAACTCTAAAAGCAGCAGCTTGGAGACTTTTTAAGGCCATAAATCGAAAATTCCTCAGCAAGAGGTAAGAAAACAAAGATGGCTGTATAACGCTCCACCTATGTCCCAGTCGTGACATATGGATGCAAGTCACAGACAATGACCACAACCCACAAAAGCCAGATCCAAACCTCAGAAATGAGGTATCTGAGGAAGGTGGTTGAAGTAACAAGAAGAGACATGGTCTGCAACCAGACGATACGTCAAGACCTAAAATCTGCAGACCCAAGTACAATGGATGGGTTTGAAAAAAAAATCGAAAAAAGGTGAAACGTCTTACGAGGACAAAAGACAAAGAAAATAGTCTACATTACGGCCACAAGGCCTTCGTCAGGAAAGGAAAGAAAGTGAAGGATAGATAGGACACATAAGAACTTAAATAAATATAAAAATAAAACCTAGGTAGACCCAAGTAGAACAGTCCCAACTAAGATGGTTTGGCCATGTCTGCAGAATGGGAGAAGATTGGCTACCATGACAAGCATGGGAAACAAAGAGCCAGGGATCCAGACCCCCAGGATGACCCAGAGTCCGCTGGGAGAACAACGTTAGACAATCTTTGAAGGACAGAGGACTAGAATGGAACCAGACCAGAAGGAAGACAGCCGATAGGATAGTCTGGTGCTCTTTAATCCAAACCTCTAAATCTCACGGTAGAAGGGGAATGACTAAGTAACTATTTAAAATTCAATTTAAATTTGAAAATATTACAATGACAGTTAAATGCTCATGGAAACTTTGAAATAACTGATACAGAATTGTCGTTAAATGTGTGCACATGATTTCATGACATGTGAATGCAGATGTCTTTTGAATGAGGTGTAATTATCAGTTTTGACAGACTTGGATAGGGAATTCCATGCTAAAGCACCTGCATAACTAAAACAACTTTGGAAGAGGTCAGTTCGAGGTTTTGCAAGGTCCAGAAGTAGATCGCCACATATAAAATATGAGCAGTACTTATAGCGAAAGAACATTTGCAAGTATGAAGGTGTTCTGCCATGTAAAATTTGATGCACAAACAGATCTTGGAAGAAGAAGAATTTTTTAAGAGGAAGAACATTCAGCTGTGAAAATAGCTGAGCACTGGGAATGTTATTATTCAAGCAAACAAGTCGTAGCGCTCTTTTATGTAGGGATTCTAGGCGTTTCAAAAATGACAAGCTACAGTGACTCTCACCCGTGTGTTACCGGGGCCCGAAAGGGGAGCAAAGAATAGTAAAACTGTTCCCGTCCATGCATGTTGTAGAAAGCAACCAAGGAGGGTTGGGCATGGGGCTGGTTACCCCATCCTGTAAAAAATTTAAACCACAAAAACTTCAACAAACATGGACAAGTCAATTAAGGAAAATAAAACACAGCCATCCAAGACAGGGGAAGGTCCTCTCGCAGGGAGGTGTATGATGCAACACAGAAAAAGCCGAAAGGAGTCTGTGTTACTGACTAACCTTCTTTCTTCTAGGAGAACTTCCAGATTTGGCCCCTGGAATGTTCGGACATTAAACGAACAAGGGAAAGTGGCACAAGTAGCAGCAGAAATGAGGGAATATAAAATCGAGGTTCTGGGACTGTGCGAAACAAAGTGGAAGGGGGTAGACAAGAAGAAACTTATCACAGGTGAATTGGTGCTGTCCTCAGGACATGAAGACAAAAGTTCACACCACAGTGAAGGGGTAGCTCTTATATTATCTAAAGAAGCACAGAAAGCACTCATTGAATGGGAAGCCGTTGGACCCAGAATAATAACAGCTACTTTTAAAACAGCTAAAAAGAAAATAAATGTAAATGTCATCCAATGTTATGCACCAACTAATGACAAAGAAGAGTCTATGAAAGAAGCATTTTATACTTCTTCTTTCTTCTTTGATCCTTAGCCGCCGACTGTCAAAGCAATTAGTGGTGTCTTGTAGGGCAACAACAAATTGATTCCACTTTGCTCGGTCGGTGACCATCCTTCATATAGTGCCCCAACATTTATACTAGACTACAGGAAATTATGGAAAAAGTAAAAAGAAGAGGCATCACAATTTTGATGGCTGACATGAATGGAAAGATTGGTACAGTCAACACCGGCGTTGAAGAAGTCATGGGAAAACATGGGCTAGGAATAATGAATGAAAATGGGGAACTATTCTTAAACTTCTGTGCTTCAAATCTACTGGCTATAGGAGGAAGCATGTTTCCACATAAGAGAATACACAAGGCAACATGGATATCACCAGACCATAGAACAGAAAATCAGATTGATCATATTTACATAAACAAGAAGTTTAGATCATCATTGCAGGATGTAAAGGTATATAGAGGAGCAGATGTGGCATCAAGTCACCACCTTCTGATAGCCAAAATAAAAATGAAACTCAAGAGATATGCAACAATGCAAAATTATAGACAACAATTTAATGTAGGACATCTAAGAAACGAGACAAATGTGCGGTCACAATATACAAAAAATTCCATGTGCTCCAACAGCTGGAAGGTGTAGAGAATACAGAAGACTATTGGCAGCAAATCAAAATGGTATGGAATGAGACATGTGAATAAATACTGGGGAAAAGGGAACGACAACAGAAAGCATGGATAACAACAGAAACTCCAAAGCCAAGGCTCAAGAAGTGTACACAGAAGCAAACAAAGAAGTATCAAAAGAGACAAGAGGAAGTATATTGAGGAGTTGGCAAGAGAGGCAGAAGATGCTGCAACCAAAGGAAATATGAGAGAACTGTATAACAGCACAAAAAAGCTAACAGGGAAATACAAGCAAACAAGTTGCCTCATAAAAGACAAGCATGGAAAACTGCTCAGCAATATACAAGAGCAAATGAAGAGGTGAACAGAATATTTTGAGGACCTTCTCAATAGACCAGCTCCACAAAACACCCAGGATATCCAGCCAGCAGAAGAAGAGCTACAAATTAACGTTGAAAGACCAACGAAGGAAGAAATAAAGAAAGCCATAAAGCTTCTAAGAGATGGAAAAGCGTCTGGACCTGATGGCATTCCAGCATAGGCAATCAAAGCAGATATTGACACGGCTACAGAGATGTTATATAAATTACTTGGTAAAGTCTGGGAAAAGGAAGACATACCAGCAGAATGGAAGGAAGGATATCTAGTTAAGTTGCCTAAGAAGGAAAATTTACAAGAGTGCACAAATTATAGAGGAATAATGTTGCTATCAGTGCCAGGAAAAGTATTAAACAGGATTATCCTTGAGAGATTAAAAGAGTCCATAGACAAGAAACTGAGAGATGAACAAGCAGGTTTTCGACAAAACAGATCCTGTACAGACCAGATAGCCATATTGAGAATAATAGTTGAACAAAGTCTGGAATGGAATTCACCACTATACATCGGATTTGTTGACTACGAAAAGGCATTTGGCAGTGTAGACAGAGAATCACTTTGAAGATTGATGAGGCATTATGGAGTTCCCCTGAAGATCATTAATTTAATAAAGAAAACATACGAAGACATGACATGCAGAGTTCTTCATGAAGGACAGCTTACATAACCGTTTGGGATAAGAACAGGAGTGCGACAGGGATGCCTCTTGTCTCCATTTCTTTTTTTACTAGCAGTTGCATGATCTGGATTTTGTTGATGACTTGGCTCTTCTGTTCCATAACCATAATCAGATGCAGGACAAACTGAAAACACTCGATGAGAGGTCACAGCAATTGGGTCTGAAAATACACAGGGAAAAGATAAAGATAATGAGAATAAATGCAACTAATGATAACAGGGTTGAACTTGAAGAAGCACGAATACAAGATGTATAATTGTACACATATCTTGGCAGCAATATAGACAAAGTTGGAGGGACAGACAGTGATATCAAAATAAGAATACAAAAAGCAAGAGGAGCTTTCATTGTATTGGGAAATATATGGAGTTCAAGAGAAATTGGATACAACACGAAAATAAGAATCTTCAACTCAAATGTGAAGTCAGTCATATTGTATGGCTCTGAGACATGGAGAACAACAAAGACAACAACCAAAAAGCTACATACTTTCATAAATGGGTGCTTGCGTAGAATAGAGGGATTAAAATGGTATGACAAGGTTTCCAACGTGGAACTGATGACAAGAACTAGACAAGTGCCAGTGGAACAAGAGATGAGAAGAAGACGATGGCGATGGATAGGACTGTCACGAAATGGTTTTACGACTAGAGGCTGTCTACATATAGTGACAAGACACTAGTGAGAAGAAAGGATAGATTCAGATGAAAAATGACAGTGCAAATGTGAAAGTTGAGACCATTGGCTCCGAGGTTGAGAACCGAAGTTGACTCTTCCTCGCCACTCCGGACGTCTTAATTGCTATGGCCTCAACCACCTCTAACTACCCTAAGGGGATAAGGTTCAATTAAGATTCACATACACCACGATACAGACAACAGATAGCTACTGTACGTAAATAAAATGACTGGTCCAGATTATAAATGTACAAGTTTTATTATACACACAAACAAGTAGTCAAATACATGTCAAAAGGATAAAAATGCAGTGTAAGCACACCTGGAAAACAAATTCAGGCAAAATTACAATGATGTATCATCAAACCTTCACCCACACGTTTCACCTGTATGGAGAAAGAAGGTAAGATTAAATGAAATAAACCACACTGCACTTGGTGGGGTCTCAGCTGTCGAGCCTCCACTCCAAACTAGCTGTTCTAACTTCTAATCTCAATTCTAAGTACACAGTCAGCTGGAACTACTGCGAATTTTCTACACAATCTCTGCAGAGACTTTGTTTCTACACAGCCTATCCTGAAATCTCCTGAACACTGCTACACAACTAACTCGTCTAAAACTTCAGCAGCTGACCTCTGCTATGCTTTTCATTAAACTGTGCGCTCAGTTCTGTCTTTCTGTTCTACCACCAGTAGACTAAACTTCAGCAGCTGTCTTCTGCTCTAACATCTGTAGAGGGTATTGTAACCCTGTTTCCCTCCACAATTCTGAAATTCATGACTAAGGTTTAAACACTGAATTCTGGACTGGAAACTGTAGCTGGCTGCTACTACGAATTGTATACACCTGCCCGCTCACCCCTTTCTCTGGGCTGTGGGCCTTCGGCTTTATTATGGCCGAGACGAAGCGAAATAAATTACAACCATGCTGGCAACCTGCCGATTTGCGTGTGTAAGCAGATTGAGCATCAGAGCTCCGGATTTTTCCACCAAAATCCCTTTCAACTAGAGAATGTCTTCCCTGCCTTGGGAAAACGTATTTTTTTTCTCTTCTTCCACCTCTTGCAATTAACGCCAAACTTTGCGTTACTGCGAATGCTACAACTTTGCCGTGGGAGAAATTTTGTGGTATCAAAATTCCGCTCTCTCTTTCCCACAAAGCCGGTACCTGCTGTTTAGACAGAAAAAAATGCAACAGCTAAACACACAGTAATAATACATTTCTAATAACAAATAACTCCCCTACTCTCTGTTCCCGTTATGCACCTCCATACAAATAATCATGCCAACACAGCCCTCTCCTCTACTGTTCCCTTCTCTACCTGCCCCAAAATAAACATTGGCTGACCCAGATCATCTGTTCTGCCTGACTAAGTCCGAGCAACAACAATATTTCACTGGCTCTATCTGGGCAGACGTACTGTGGCCTACTTCTTACGCTGACACTACCTGCAGCAGTGATTAACACAAAATAAAATATCTCTAGGAATTCCTAAAATTCCCGTCAATAATATTAATCACCTCAAAATGAAATAAAATATTATTCCCTTAACAGAAATAATTTCGTCTCCGTCTTCTGAATACTCAGAACCACAATACATAAGATATATAACGTATACCCCTGTTAGATGCTAGCATATACATACTGCCTAGAAGTTATACATAACCCCAGGTTATCAATTGAAAACCCCGTAGTTACAAACACGTGTTTACAATTCTTACGACCATGTGCTCCTGCATAAATATTCATTACATGATAGCGCCCACGTGCTCCTCTCTCCCTCACCCCTCTGGACATCGTCTCGAATAAATATTCGGAAATATTCGGTAACCAACGCACCCACGTGCTTACAAATTACACCTCTTTCACTCCTGTCCACAGATAGATGTGCAACTATATAAATAACTTGCAGCCTTACACTCTCCATAAAATCACAAATACCCATGCTCCCATCATTCTGTAATTAAATATAATTCGCAGATGCGGGTTTCTCTACAGACCTGCTTTGCAATAATACAAAGCACGCTCCCGGCATCTCAACTTTTAAACCAGCTTAAATACTGCTATTCCTTCAATAAGGAATTATTATGAACCTCTTTCGTTTCTCAAGTCTATCACTAAGATAGTATTTGATGGCTCTGAAGTTACGAATTAACATTAAACTTAAACTGCCCAAAGAAACTTAAATGATCGGCCTAGGGCTAGAAAAATTAAATAAAGTACCAGGCAAAAATTATGCTTACCAAAACTCGAATGTTCCCACTGAAAGGCAATCGACAATTTGACTCTGGCACGTGGATGGCAATTACATTAGAGAGAACGAGAATTAAATTTCGGGCCTATTTATCCTCTTAGATCAGCACGCTGACCTCGTGACGTCATATACGCAGCTTTGTTCTAAGCCCCAATGAACGCGCTGCCATTCAAAGCAGTTAGATCTCAGCCAATCAGAATTGTAAACAACTCTGACTCATCCGGTTACTGCCAGCACGTGCTAAAGTCACTACCCCCATGAACAAAGAAACAAGAATAAAGTTTAGCCCTCTACTGTCAATTAAAGCAAAAATGGCCGAAATATATTCAATTCCCGAAAAATACGTCTATGGACATGCCAATCTTTAAAAAGACTAAAACTGGTGCAACTCTTATCTAGGCTCTATAATCTTTCTTCTAGAATAACACTACAACAATTCCCTACGCACCAACTCTAAACACATAAAGAAGAAACATAAAGCAGATGAGATAAAACTCCATCGTGATCTCACTCTGAAAAACGTAAATAATAGAAGGAGAAGAAACATGGAGATGGATTACCTGTAATCCCTCCTAGAAAAAGTGAACAAAATGCAAGGAGGAAAAGACATGGGCCATTTGAAAGACAGAATCTCAGTCCACTTCATCACATCGACACACACTGAGGAAACATGTTGATAGCATTACAAGGCAGTCCTTGTTCTGGAACCCCCAGGGCAAGAGAGGCAGAGGTAGGCCAAGAAGCACATGGAGAAGAGAGCTGGAAACAGAGGTGAAAATAATGAGGAAAATGTGGAAAGAACTTGAGATGAAGGCACGTGACAGGAGGACGGCGTGTGTTTGTTGAAGGCCTATGCTCCTTTCGGAGTGGAGGGTTATGAATGAATGACAACGACTCCAGATATTTGAGCAATAAGAAAGGTGACTTTGAATATGTGCATAATAGTAAGTTACCAGACGTCCTGGTTTTCGACCATTTTTGATAGTTTGTTCCGACTTTTTTTCGATGCAATCTGGGACGCCAATTTGTCCATGTTTTTTGACGAATTTCCCAATTTGGCATAAATCTCACAGATTAAAAGAAAAAGTTATTATTCCGTGGCTGACTTGAGGGAATTTTTAATTATTAGTGAACTGGCGCCGAAACAGCACAAGAGGTTGTCAGGACCGCGAATTAGTTTTGTAGTTCCAATGTGATATTCGCAGTTATTTGAAATTTTAGGTAGTGGTAAAGTACCAAGATTTTGCGTACGTTATATGTTTATTTAATTTAAACGGTGAACTATTTGTGCATGTTTTGTTATTGTTGTAAGAAAATGGTACCAAAGCGTAAATGCAGTTTCAATGAAGATTTACAAAAGGAATATCCATTTATTAAAAAGAGTACATCAAACTTCAATGTACGATGCAATATATGTGCCTCCGGGTTTTCGATAAGCCATAGTGGACTTGGTGATATTAAGAACAACATAAGCAGTGAGAAACATAAGAGAGCCGTCATTTCAGCTGCATCAAGCTCGTCGTTAACCACTTTCTTCAGAGCTGATAAAATTGGTGACCAAGAAGAGCAATTAGCTGCTATAGAAGCTGCCTTTGCATACCATACAGTGCTACACAATCATACTTTCAGGTCTATGGATTGCACATCAAAATTACTTCAGGTTACTTTAGAGCCAAAATTTGCAGGAAAGTAGTTGGATTATGCGCACGTTTTGGAGGTGCTGAAAGAAAAGGACAGAACAATGTTTTCAAATAACTCAGACATTCTTTGAAAATCCTCTATCTGAGGCATGGCTTGTTTTTGTTCACAGTCAGGCCTCTCCATTCCACGGAGCAGTGCAAAAATTAGAGGGACAGACGGTCACTGTGTTTTTAAGTCATTGACAGCATCAACAGGTTGAAAACTATTTTGATGTCCAAACTGGAAGACTGTTTCTTGCCATCAAGAGTTAAGCTAATCCTTGAAAAGCTGGAAATGGAAGGACTTCCAAAGAAGGATGTGAAAAAGTTTCATGCTAGCGTTTCTTCGTTCTATGAAACAGCTTTCAATTATTTGAATAAATGAGCTGCAAAAAATTTTCAAGACCTAGAATCCTACAGCTGGGTAATGCTGAACAGAATACCAATTTGGGCAGATATTGAGATATCATCATCACTGGTGATTCAAACATTACCTTCAGCCCAAGAAATTGAAATTTATGACGAATATGCCTATATGAAGCAGTTTTTTACTTCTCAGAAAATTAGGGAATGGAGTGCCAAAAAACAATTGCCACCACAACGTTGGATTGAAATGGTTTCCCACTTCAAAAACAATAATGTTACATTTTCAAATATTTTGAAGTTGACAGAGTTTTTTTTCTGTCTACCTGGAACAAATGCTGCCACAGAAAGAGTGTTTTCTTTGATGAACAGCTTATGGGCAAGTGATAAAACACAGCTAGGTGTTGAAACTTTGAAAGCTACGTTGACAACCAAAGTGAACTGTGAGGAAACATGTGTTGAGTTTTTTAAGATGCTGCTTGCAAAGAAGGACCTATTGATAAAAATCCACTCATCTGAAAAGTACAGTAACTCAGCTTCACCTTAAGTAAGGATTAGACTGGTATACACACATTTTGGTGCCTTAAATTTTATAACTGTTCTTGGGTAATTTTGGGTTGCTGATTCCAAAAATGTAATCAGATTTTTGCTATCAGCTCTAGTTTTTGAGATAACTAAGAATGACCATATTAGTAGGGCAATTGTTATGTACAATCCTAGAGCTAGGTGCTATCAGTGGCATTTTGACTTTAGTCTGCATTCATATTGTATGTAATTACTGTGCATATATTACCAAAAATGTAATAAAACTTTATCACTAGCACTTGTTTAGTCAACACGCAAAAAGGATCTTTTCGAGGACTTCCTGGAATGTGATATGCCTGGACAGTCACGCCTAAGGGTCCAACAGTAATCTGCCATCATGTGGGCATCCCAAAGTCCCTGGTATCTCTCTTCCATTGTTTTTATATCTTGGTGAAATGTTTCACCTCGCTCCTCACTAAAGTCGCCAAGATTCTCCGGAAATAAATGTAAATGGTTATGGAGGTAGTGCAGTTTTATGCTCATGTTGCATCCAAGTTCACAAAACCTCGACAGCATGTTTCCAACTAATTCAGAATAATTGTCTGCTTTAAAGTTACGCAGAAAGTTTTGCACAACTAAAACAAATGATGACCAGGCTGTGTTCATGGAATCAATAAAATTTGGATCGTTTATTAACTTTCTAATTTGAGGTCCATCAAAAATTCCAGCTTTAAGTTTGTCTATGCTCAATTCTGGAAACTTTCTGCATAAGTAATTAAAACAGGTACCATCTTTGTTCAGTGCCTTAACAAATTGCTTCATCAAGCCAAGCTTTATATGTAATGGTGGTAGTAGAACTCTTTTTCGATCAATGAGAGGCTTATTGACAATATTTTTTTCTCCAACTTTAAATTCATCCCTCAACGGCCACTGTTTCTTTGTCCAGTGCATATCTTTTGCCCTGCTATCCCACAAACATATAAAGCATGGATATTTGGTGAATCCCATTTGCTGGCCAAGCAAGAAGTTCATCATTTTAAGATCTACACAAACCATCCAGTTATGTTCTAAATACTTCAATTTTTCCAGAACTGTGCTTATTGTAGCGTACTCCTCCTTCATTGTAGTAGAATGAGCAATTGGAATTGAGCCATATTTGTTACCATTGTGTAAGAGAACACCCTTCAAACTTCTTTTAGAGCTGTCAATGAGAAGTCGCCACTCATCTGGTGTATAACTTACACCCATTTTGTTAACAAGACTTCCTACATTAGTACAAAACACAAGGTTGTTTTCTTTACAAAAGAATGGAATAAAACCGTGCTCTCTGCTGCGATAAAATGTAACCTTTGTTTCAGCAGTCAGTAATTTTTTTTTTTCAATCTTGAAGCCAAAAGTTCTGAAGATTCCTTGGAGAGATATAGATCTCGGATTAGATCATTTAGTTCAAGCTGAACGAAGCGTTGAGCATCTGAAAAATCATCTTCGACCTTTTCTTTACCCTTTTGTCCTGATTTTTTGCATTGAAATAGGTCAAATCTACTATTTTGTCCCGGATTAGGGATTTGAAAATATGGTCACCTTAGATTAATTTAATTAATATATTATATTTATAAGTAATAGATAACTAATCCCCCTAGCCAATAATTAATATTAAAAACAATTAACTAGTGCTAAAAGTAAACTACAGACAAAGTAAGATTAACGGGAGATGCTACTTATCTGGAATATGGCTTTTGAATACGATAATAGGTAAGCTGGTTCACTCGGGACACAAGCAAACCTTCTCTTTTTTTAATTTATTTTTTGTTTTTAATTCTCACAAGTGAATTTGTTTACAATACACATCAAAAACTATTTCACATAATTGACATTGCAATTCAGTCATAAAAATTAGAAAGAAATGTAACTGCAAATACAAGGACAAAGAACACATACATAAGTATAAACACTTCATAAAGCTACCAAAACTTTTGTTTTTACTATTAATAAATCTAATGTTGCAATACCTACACAGGTTAATGGTGCTTGTTTTATCGGAAAAAAACTAAATGGAATGATTTAAGTGTTTTGTTTTTTTGGTGTGAATATATGTAGAAACAGTTCTGAGTTAAAAACCCTTTCGTCATAGACGGCTTTATTTCTGCAAATCTATACTAGATGTCTGGGAGCCGCGCTGGTGTAATGGCTTCGGCGTTGTACTGGCGACCAGGTGTTCATGGTTCAAACCCGGGCATCAGCGTTTGAAGAAATGTTTACGACCGGAAATTTGACTGAATAACCTGAACGGCTCCTGTGATAAAATCTCTGTGGATGACCGGGTTGGAAGGAAAGTCTTCAGGTTCCTCAGCCTCGCAATGACATGTCATTGGGCCGAAGGGCTGAAAGCCCAAGTGCCGCTGGTTAAGGAAAAAAAAAATAAAAAAATACTAGATGTCTATATTCTGCCAAAAGTGTAAGTAACTGAATTTTAATGCATGGAGTAATTTTGGGAAAGATGTTGAGCATAACTGCTTTATACAAAACTGCTTCTGTTGTTGTATTTTTTGTAATGTATGTTTCAAAGTTTGTGTCACTGTATTACAATTACAGACCATGCGTTCCTCTGCCTCTTTGGTGTTTAGTCTTCAAAGTTTACTTACTACTTACTTAGTTCGTTCCTCTTCTATTGTGATGTGTAGAGGTTTGGAAGAGAGAGCGCCAAACTATCCTATTGGGTATCTTCCTCCTGGCCTGGTTCCATTCTGGTGCTCGGCCCTTCAGAGATTGTCTAATGTTGTCCTCCCAGCGAACTCCTGGAGGTCTGGATCCCTGGCTCTTAGTTTTCCATACTTGTCGGGGTCGCCGATCTTCTCCCATTCTGCAGACATGGCCAAACCATCTTAGTTGGGACTCTTCTACTAGGGTCTGCAGGTGTTGGGTTTTTAGGCTATTATGTATGGTCTGGTTGCGGACCATGTCTCTTCTTGTTACTTCAGTCATCTTCATCACATACCTCATTTCTAAGGCTTGGGTCTGGCTTCTGTGGAGTTGTACTCATTGCCTCTGTCTCGCATCCATACGAGTTTACGTTTGGATTAATCTGTATTTTTTATTTCTTTTTCTATGAATGAAGAGTGCTGAGTAATATAATAATCTGTAAATCTCCTTTTTTTTTTTTTTTTTTGGCAATCTTTATGTGTATTCAGTTTGAAATTACAAACCATTTTCATTTTACATGTCAATAAAGAAATTTCAATGAACATGCAGTGACACAATGAGCAGCTGTATAGAAAAAAACTTTCACTCCCTCTCACACACTAATTTGTATTTTTTATTAACTTATTCCTGCCAAAAGTAATCTTTCATTAACAATAATAATAAACTAGCCAATGTATCAGATGCACATTCCTACTTAAATAATGTAGTGCGATTTTTTCCCTTCGCCGTATTGATACCTATTTTCCAGACTTTTTTTTTTTTTTAACTTTTACTTGCATTTCATTTCAATTCACGAAACCAAGATTTTTAAAAAGTGAAATAAAGGAAGAGTACGTTGTATATACACTGAACTCTCGTGCACAATGGGAGAGCAAAACAAAATTTAAAATTAACTAACTACAATTTTTTACAGGGGGATATATGTTTTTTTTTTTTTTTGTAATGCCAAACATGGCTATAATTATTTACACATGTACATTCAGTTCTGGGTTTGAATTAGTTTTCTGCCCACCTATCACCTCAAACTCTAATATTTTTTGTGTGTTTTTTTTTTTTTTTGTAGGAGGTATAATTGTGAGAATAAGTGGACATTGTACTGTTTCCCTTCAAAGACTGCGAAGTTCCTACATATCCAGACTAAATATTTAAATTCCACTAGCAGGGTCAAAAGTTTACAAAAAACTCACAGACCTAAGGGTCTTTTATATTTGGACATGCGCCCTAATACAACCGACTAGGTGGAATGTGACACGCCTCGCCAAAACGAGGCAAAAGTTTTAAAAAAAAAGTCAAAAGTTTCAGTTCTACTTGTTTTGTACACTTAGGTAGGGAATTCAGCATGATAGCTCTATACATGTCAATAGCTCGTGGAACGTAAAACACTAATTCATTTTTCAAAATGTCTATTGTAGGAGTAATTGTACTACAGTTAAAAAAAAACAAATGATCTTCTGTCTCCTGTGTATAGTGTTACATAATTTGCATTTTGGGATGTTTTTCCATTGTGCAACAAGTTTTTGCCTAATGGGTGTCATGCTATATAGTAATCTAAAGGTGACTTCCTTTGTGGATGGAGCAACTGGTAACTCGTGTAGGCTCCTAAAAATAGGTTGATAATCAGAAATCGAATAATTGTACTCACGTTTTATCCTTGTCACTAATGATGGTTCTTGTAAACTAATGAGACTTCTGTATATGGAACGTGTGTTTTGTTGTAATAGCGTGTTTCCTTGTATGCTTTGTATGCATTGTTTGCAGAACCGTGATAAAGTGCCAAAATGATGAGGTTGGTTATTGTTGTAACAACACACGTGAGATAATCTTAAACCAATATAATAATGAGCCAGGGGGTATTGTTCTGGGTCTTTAATGATTTCTCCTTTGTACTTAATTTGTAAAGCTTTTATTTTTGTTGCTATATCCTATAAAGAAACTCCCCCTCTGTCTTTGGATTGCATTAACGTTTTTGTTTTATACAACATAAAGTGTTGCGAAATAAGAATGTTCTTGTGAGTTTGCTTATTTGTGTAATAATTTCTTGAACAATGAATTGGACATTTGCTATGTAAATCAATTTAGATAAAATAAATGTGTTAATTAAAACCGATCTTCCAAAAATTGAAGTAGTTTTGTATTTTTATCCTTCTAATCTGTTTTTTATTTTCTCTAACACATTCTTCCATACCTCTGTATTTCTTTGTGTTGGTGTAGCAGTGTATGTAACACCGTAAATTTTTATTTTATTAACTTGGAGCAACTGAAAAGGAAAGTCTGATCTGTTTCACCATTTACCTATTCCCATTAACTCTGATTTCTGAATGTTGAATTTTGCTTCGTTGGCCTGTCCAAACTCATTAAAGGTGTTTAAAATATTTTGAATGGATGACATTTTGATTTGGAAAAATACTGTGTCATCAGCATAAGCGGCTAATTTTCTTTGACTTTGTCCTGGAATGAAAACACTTGTGATATTTGTGCCTTGTCTGATTTTTCTCTAACACGGTTTCTATTGATAATACATATAACAAGGAAGAGAGTGGGCACCCGTGTCTAACAGACTTAGTTAAAGTAAAAGGTCTACTTTCAGGTTTTTTTGTATTTTATTTCTATCCACTTTCTAAAGTATGCCCCTATTTACAGGCTAACATATTTTTTTTTTAAAAGGATGGGATACTCTATCAAAAGCTTTTTCTTGGTCTAACGATAAAATAGTGGCCTCGTACTGCTTGTCTGATGCGTAATTAATCAGGTCTCTTAAAAAAATGTGTATGTTTACTAATATTCCTCTGCGGCACACTGTTCTGTTGGTCATCATGAGTCAGGATATGCATTAATGGTGTTAGTTTGCTAGTGAGAGCTTTAGTTAGGATTTTATAGTCAGTGTTTAGAAGGGATATGGGTCTGTAATTTTTTTGTAGTTTCCTGTCTTCAGTGACGTACTAAGAGGGGTGCGAGAGGGCGGTCCGCCCCGGTGACAACCAGGAAATGGGTGCCACTGGACACTATTATGACAGTACTTACTGTTAAAAATATACTTGCTAGTGCTTTTCTTTATAGCAGGAGGGTGTCAAAGATAGGAGCCGCCCCGGGTGCTAAATATTTTAGGGACGCCTCTGCCTGTCTGTTTTATCTTTTGGTAAGAGTACTATGTACGACTGACTTCAACTTTCAGGAAGTTCACCTTTCTGAAAGGCTTCTTTGAAAACTTTAGGTAAAAGTGGTCTGAGAACGGGAAAACAAATGTATAAAATTCTGCTGTTAGACCGTCTGGACCAGGTTTTTTGCCTTGACGTAGTGTGTTTACTGCCTGTCGTAGATTTTCGAGCGTTAGAGCTTGGTCTAAACTTTGCTGACTTGTGTTACTTGATCTGTTTTAATTGTTGATCTTCATCTGTACTCGTTATTCTTCATGTGTACTAGTTAATCTTCATCCGTACTAGTTAATCTTTAACTGTGTGATGTATAATGGAAATCTAGCCTACAGCATCCGACAGCCTTTGCTTTCCCGTTACAGTCCTAAGATTCACTAAGTCACGCATTTCTCTGCCTGTCTGACTCACCTTTTAAGCCACGCCTCTTTTTACTTGACCATAACAAATGAGTTTGTTTACCAACTTTCGCAACTTGTCATTCATAGCAGGGGGCGAACCACGTTCGTTTACGCAAGTTTCTCACGCGAGCTGATCTGTCAATATTATGATAACGGACAAACCGCACGTGGAAAACACGTGGAAGAGTAACGGCTTTGAAGATTCTCTGTAAGGGGAGCTAAATCCTGTGATGTTCATTCATTCAGGGGGAGATAAACGCTTTGATCTCGAGAAACAGGGAAAATCTCAGATGGAAGCCGGTTACACGGGTTAAGCCTCTGTTGTCGGTTAGCAACGGAGAACAGAAGCGACCGTAAACCATTTATCTGGGAAATGTAGTTTCAGATTTCTCTGCTAGGAAACAGAGTGTGAAAATTCACATCTTCTAGAGATCATAATAACATGATCGTATGTAAACTGCGTCTTTCCCAAATTAGTTATCAATGTCGCTCAGAATTTTTCGGAGAGTTTAAACATGTTATCTAGAACCATTGTGGATAGAGGTATTAATAGTTTCGTGTGTTTTCTTTCTGGATTTCTGGTAATATATACATTTGTGCTTAAGCATATTAAAGTGTTAAAGGTTTTAGCATCTTAAGTTCACTTTGATTTCCTAGGCGATTAGAACTAGTGAATTAAATAACGCATAGCTATTTTTATTCCAGATGTTTCAGTTGTAATGTTAATTTTATCACCCGCTATCACACAGAAAGAGATGGCTTAGTTGACTAATTAATACACTAGGCAATGGATAATTGACGGAATAGAATTCACGTTTATTTCATTTTGTGTAATTTAGTAAGTGACTGTAGTTTAAATATCATGCGACTAAACAAACCGACGCCGGCCCTCTAATAGTTACTTAGTGACAGGCAATATTTGTTAAAGTGTGCGTATGGATAAATTAAATAATAACTGACCTGATAAGGATAGGCTAGAGACAACGTGTGCTTATATGTAGATATTACTTACTTACTGTTACGCACAGATTTTTCTGAGGCAATATATATATTTACCTGTCTTGATTGTACACTTTAATTTTGTAATCCAAGGTGCATAACTCTTGATTAGCGGAGGTTACATTTTACAATTGTTGTTACCTTCTCTTGTGTCTTAACCTGACTGTTGGTTTATTATTAGACCCATGTCTGGTTGTTTCCTTATGTGGCTAGAATATGTCATCTTTTCTTCGAATGTTCGTAACCTGAGTTGATGTTTATTCTCTGACCATATAAGGCTCGTTTTGGTCAAGTATCTTTGCTTGGTCCAACATCAGCCCATTTGAGTTCAATTCAGGGGTCAAGCGCTTCTGCGCATGCGTCGAATTTACGGTTGCTTGAGAAAGACTTCCATTCCAGGAGTCGAACAAGAGTTCTGATGAGAGTGAGACGCGTTTCAGTGTCCGTGATCATTTGTCGGGGAATATGAATGTCCTCTCGAGTTGTTAGTTTATCTAAAGATGATTTTCCCCTTTGTGATTCTAAGCGCCTGGAGGCGCGTGAGTTGTGCCAATTATTTCGCAAGAAAGGTAATTGCTCTTCATCATTATTATTTGTCGCCAGTTGTTATGATTGACATTTTGTAGGCTGTTTGCTAACTTTCCCCACTGGGCGGGAAAGAGTCTACTGCCTTAAGAAGTTACAGCTCACGAATCACCATGTCTTCTACGCATTGGGTTGGTGCATGCCCCAAGGGCTATTTGTTGGTTGAACTCTGTTGCTCCGGCGGTATCACGTCAGTCAAGGTTTGACACCTTTGCTATTAAAGGAACTTATAGGACATTGCCTGATGTACTCCAGAAGACATGTCTGTCTAGCTGGGGTCAGAAAGGGAGAGTTGGTTTACTCCCCTACATCTATATATCTCGGCTGTAGTAGAAAAGGATGATGGTTTCAGCACCTGATTATATCTACAGTCGTTTTCTGATGTATTGATACCAATTATATTATTCACCATTGCTATGCTATATGTCATCAAGATCGTACTGACTTTGTATATGCTGATGAACGTCTACTGTCCTGTGTCGTGAATAAATGCATGAAACGTCACCAGCTGTTACCATAACTGACTTCCTGGTTGTGAGTCAAAGTGACGTCCTTGTGACCTGTGTACTGTAGTCCTGTGTGGACCTTCATATTCTATCAACACATCAGACAACCTACCAGACACGAGACACCCTTCCATACAGCCTTCAACATCACCTGGTGTCTACAGAAGTAATATTACCACCACACTTTGGTGACTACAAAATAATTACACCAACATTTTGTGGCCAATTCTACTTCTACATTTCTGGGTGGCCAATATTACATTCAACATTTTTGGTGGCCAGTAATCACCACTGCTACCCTGTGGTGGACTACAATAGTAATACTTCAACATTTTTGGTGGCCAGTTGGTTTCGTCTGGTAACCAGCACTTACGGGGTCCATAACCCATTCATCATTCGGAGGTCAAGGTTCGGTGAACTGTTCTCGCTTCATGCCTTTAAGATATCTAGGTCAGCATACTACACAGTGGTCCCTGCACTCAACATTGTGACGGGCCAGAGTAATATGTGTACTCTACCTGTAAACTGAAAGTACCCAGCGCTGCCTGATAGATTGCCAACTTTGCAGTTTTCAACGTAAGAAGGTCTAGTGCCGATTCAGTCGAATTACTGCTTTAAGAAGGTCAAGTACCGATTGCATCAAGTTACTGCTTTACTATATCAGAAGGTCAAGTTCCGTGACAGTCGTCTTTACAGTTTTGTTGATGCAAGTCCAGATGTTTGATCAGCGTTGGATCATCTATCTTTAGAATGCTGATTACCACCTGTTCTTTGCCGTGTTGACGATAGGATTGACATAAGATAAGTGGCCTATTTTGTTTGTGAACTGTGCCCTTATGTTGTGTTAACTGAGCCTTCTGTGTTTACATATCCTTTTGTTATATGTTTATATGTTACATGTTGTTTATATGGTGTTTATATTTCAGCGGTTTTTTTTCGGTTGGGCGGTGTCTGATTATAGGTTATGCCACGTGACAGAGGTCCTATATCAGCATTCTGTAGGGACTGTGCAAATCTCCCTTAGCGGAATTTGCTAGCAACATCTGTTGCTATTTTTGTTTAGTTGTGACGAGGTGTGCTTTTCGTCATTTTTGTCATATTTTTTCTGTTCTTTAGTTTTGTTTTGATTTGTTTGTATTTGTAGGTCTTCTCTTTTTATTGTTTAGTTTATACAACTTTATATTTATACACTGTGACGTCATTTGTTTTGTTTGATTTTTTCGCAGTTATCATCACAGTCTCTGTGATATTTTTTTCTTTGGTTTTCTTGTTGATTTAGTTGATTTCTGCGAATGTTTTCGTATTGTCTCTTATGATTGTCCTTTGTCTATGTTGTTTGTTGACATACGCTGTTAATAGATATATTTAGTCATGCACTATTGATAGACATACTTGGTCATGCACTATTAGCTATGTAGTGCACTTATAATAATTGACTGGTGGTGTTATTATAATACAATTGATTATACAATTTCTTTTGCAAAAGACTTGTCTCCCACAGATATTGGGATGATATAATGTGATTATACAAGTGCTTTATTTAAGACTTGTTACCATTAAGGTTAGAATAAGATAATTTATTATTTCAGGTTTTGGACTCATATTATTAGACATTATGTCTACACTTGAGTACTTTATTGAGCAAGGGAAATCCCTTGGCAAGACTGGTGATAAGTTGGAAGAATTTGCGACTGTTCTATATGCCAAGGCATTACAGTCGGAAGAAAAGAGAATGGAAATAGAAGCTGAACAAAAGAAATTGCAGATGCAGGTGGAGGAAAGGTGATTCCAGATGGAAATGGAAAAACAAAAAAGAGAAGCAGAGGCTGAAAATAAAAGACTAGAAATAGAGACTGAAAATAAAAGACTAGAAAAAGAGGCTGAAAATAAAAGACGAGAAGAAGAGGCTGAAAATAAAAGACTAGAAAAAGAGGCTGAAAATAAAAGACTAGAAAAAGAGGCTGAAAATAAAAGACTGGAAATAGAGGCTGAAGAGAGAAAGTTACACAGAGAGTCTGAAGAGAGAAAAGCAAAAATGGAGCACGAAGAAAAACTCTTAGCTTTGGAGTTAGAGAAGTTGAAGTTGATGAACATGGGTAATGCTAATGATGCAAATAAGGTGTCATCTTCTGATAAGTCTAATGCTAGTACTTTCAAGATTAAACTACCAGCTTTCAATGCTTCCAGTGACAATATAACGTTCTATCTGGACAGATTTGAACGGTCATGTAAAACACATAATATAGATAAATCACTATATGTTGATCAATTGTCAAATATACTTAAAGGTGAAGCTCTGAGTATGCTAAGCATGGTAGATGAGCCTGACAAGAACAATTATGAGGTTGTCAGGGCGGCTTTATTAAAGAAATACCAACTTAACGAAGACGGCTATCGTCTTCAATTCAAGAATATGTTACCAGAAACTGGAGTAGAATTCTCTGAATTTATTGCAAAAATACGTCTCACGTTTACACGTTGGGTAGAGCTGTCTAAGACAGAACATACATTTGAAGCACTTATGGACTTAATACTTAGAGACAAAGTTATGTCTTCTGTCAATGAGTCTTTTCTTGCTTTCCTTCATGAGCATAAGCCTAAAAACATAAAAGAAATGGAAGAATATTGTTGCCAGTATGTCACTGCGCACCCTCATGTAACCGTTAGCAACTCTAAAGTGAAAGAAGGTTTGCCAGTTGCTTCGGCAGCACCATATGGCCCAAACTTCTATCGTAAATTTCAAGGTACTCAACAAAATTTTAACAGGAAAAGTAACCGTAATTATGCTCAGAATCAGGGCAATAAATCACATAGTGGTTCTTCTTCGAAGAACTGGAGACGGGCTGACAGTCCTTGTTATTATGTACCCAATAATTATAAACATTTTCGCAGAGGTAGTTATAATAGAGGCTGTCAAAACTATTCTTCGCGGAGACCTCAAAACCAAACTAATAAATGTTCTCATCAATGTGGAAATGATAATGATAACTATTGAAACTGGGATTCAAACCAGGATAACAGTTACAATAGAGAATACAATGATAATTGCAGAGGCAATAATAGTCGCTTTAGATCTCAACACACAAAAAAGAGATATCAGCAAGCAAATGCTGTACAGCAAGAATCTCAGGGAGTCTGTAAACAGGCTGATGATAATAAAAACTCTAGCGCTGTCACATGTTCTGCCTTTGACTTTGGAAGAGCAAATGAATGCTCCCAATGCACTACTTTGTTCGAACCGACTACTGTAACTACCTTGAGCTGTGGTCACCCTCTTCCCGCTTTTCCTGCTGCAGTTGTGCATGACGGGAGAGGATCTCTTATCCTACATAAAGGTCTAGTAAATAATAATCCAGTCTCAGTCCTTTTTTATTCTGGATGCACTACTATTGGAGTTAAGCAATCTCTTGTAGATCCATCCTGTGCTACAGGAAAAGTGATAAAATGTGTCACATTTGGTTGCACTTTGGAAAATTATCCTACTGCCATAATTCACATTGCTACTCCCTTTTTTACGGGAGATGTGCACGCATGTCTTCTACCAAACCCTATTGCGGATCTTATTATCGGTCGTATTCACGGAGTTAGGGAATGTACTCCGTAGCAAATTGCTGCTTGGGAAGTACAAAATATTCAAGCTACCAATGCTGTGGTCACAAGAGCACAGGCTCGTCAGATACCTCAAACTTCATTAACTGATAATAATGAAGTACATAGCCAAGATAGTCACTTGGTTATTTCACGTGACTCATTCATAAAATTGCAAGAAGAAGATCCTTCTTTTTAAAAATTCTTCATTCTAGCAAAAAAAGGTGATCCAAATCAGAATACAAATAGAAAATCTTGGATTACTATGAAGAACGGCATACTTGTGCGTATGGTACAAGACTCGACGGCGTCTGCACATTCACAAATTCTTGTGCCTAAGAGTATGAGATTACATATATTGCAACATGCTCATTACTCACAATGTGCTGGACATATGGGTTTTTCCCGTACAAAGTCGAGAGTTCTTGTGGCTTTCTTTTGGCCATTTGTGAGCAAGGACATACGTATTTACTGCCGATCTTGCAAAATATGTCAAGAGGTCAAATCTAGAGGACCACGACATGCAGAGCCTATCCAGGCTGCAGACATTCCTATTCGGCCGTTTCAGAAAATGGCAATAGATATTATTGGTCCTTTTAGGATCAAGTCGGCCAGAGGACATCAGTTTATCCTTACATGTGTCGACATGTGCACACGTTGGCCAGAGGATATCCCTCTTAAGAGCATCTCCACTGCCGAAATTGCAGACGCTCTTTGGCTGATATTTTCTCGTTTGGGATTCCCCAGAGAAATATTGTCAAACAATGGTACTCAACTTATATCAGACACTATGTCGCAGGTAATGTCGATGTTGCGTGCATATTTTGACGCACATATTACAAAAATCGATATGGCTATTTAATATGGAAAAGATATAGACATTCATTCATTTGTGTATGAAAATGCTGTCTATGGTAAAGCGAGATAACTCATGATTGATTTACACTTTTGATCATAGGAGTAATCGTTCTTGATATTGATTCGGCGCATGGATATGACACCCATGTCCGTACTTATTTGTTAGGGCCAGAAAATATATTAATTTGCTTATTATGTTTATGGCCTGAATTCATATGTATTACATATTATTAGTACAAGTAGAATCAGTCCTGTATTGTATATTTTTGATGGGTAGGCAGGACTATATTCTGTTATGCCGCTCTAGCGGAAGTAGGAGTTGTCTTGACAAGTCGTGATGAGTTCCGAGGTACTGTTTAAAATGGCGGTTACGCATTTTTTCAGGGCTGGTAGATTCTTCAATAAAAACGATTCATGAAGTGGTTTTCTTCTGTAGGAGATTGTGTCTCTACTAGAGTTGATGTTAGAGACTCTCCTAATGTACGGTACCAGGTATGATTCGGACTCCAGGTAATTCCAGACCCTATTTTTGATGATCTCATGTCGGTTAGACCTAGCTGGAATGTTGTGCTTCACAACGCTAGGGTCTCGTTTGTATCGACGAAGATGACGGGCTTCCATATAGCAGTTAGGTCTACGTGAAGTAACTGGATTACTGTAGAACTGTTTGGAGGAACTTTAAGAAATTATTCTTATATATTTCAAATTAACTTTGGCTTAGATATACCCTCCTGTGAGTGAGTGACAACTCAGGAAGGCGGCCATGTTACATTCCTGTCATCGTAATTTTGAATCACTGTCCAAAGAACGGGGCATGTATCTTACTATTCGGACAGTGGCAAGGAGATCTCAATTTTGATAGAAACCCCTTCCATGGTTTCATATATGATATAAACTGTGAACATAAAGCAACTTTAGTTACTTACCGATCCGCCTTCACTGATGCGCTTAGTCAGATAGGGGATGCGGCCATTATGTATCATGACATTGGAAGCTATTGATGTACTACCCATTATTTATGAACGTGTCATGACTTGTGATCTGCTATGTATGCCTGCAAATTGATGTGTCAAACTGTACCCATGATTTACTCGTGATGTCCCAGTGTGTGCGTCTAAATAAACTGTGTAAACAAAGATTCCAGCAGTCTGCATTGGTGCCTTGTAGACACAAGTGTATGAGTGATTAGATTGGTCAGAACACGAACAGTACACCATTCGCGTTAATCACACTCTACACTTCTACTCCATATCTACACCATCCTGCATCGGTTGAATTGACCAAGTTTAGGGCCTGCTTCCCCTAGAGCCTTAGAGGGAAACTACTGCTTACAGCTGCCTTTGCCTTCCCTAACTCAGGACTAGGGTGAGTTACCCATTTACAGCTGGGTAGACTGGAGCATGCCTGATCTCCACAACTCTGTACACTACAATGGACATATACAGTAGTGACACCACAAACAACATGTTACAGTGATTGATAGTGGAGCTTTACAGAACAATATACACAGCACTTTACAGTGTGAGAGAACTTTACAGTGGTGAGCCAGATTCCTGGGTCCAGCCTACGCAGTTTTGTTGTGTTGAGAATCACATTTTAGTTTCAAGAACATTTGTTTGACCACATCAACACCAGTAGGACAGCTATACAATCAATGTCAGCTTGACCTGTTCTGACAAGTGTAGCAATATCTGGGTCAGCACTTGTTGACATTTGACACAGTACAGTCAGGATGCTAAACTAGTGATTGTTTATCCTGCTGAAAGAGAAGAGCAATGTTGAACTTAAAGTGTAAATTTCATCGTTGGATCTTCTTATGTGCTCAAAAAAATTGAACAGTGTAACAATTAGAATACAAATCTATTACTCAATAAAGTGGTAGTCTAATTTGTTAAAACTGAGCATACAGTACAATACATTACAACTGCAACACATTGCATGATATGATACACACATTGATGATTTATATGTATTTATGTTTATATATTATTTATTTATATGTGTGATTGTTATGTGTTTGCGGGCCTGGATGGGAGGTGACTAGAACAGGAAATACCAAGTGATATTGGTCTTGTTCTGGCGTTCTATAGGGAGCAATTTCTTAATTGAAATTTGCATGCAACATAGTTTGCAAATATTTGGTTAGTTGTGACGACTGTTTCATATTTGTATTTGGAACATTTTTCTGTTCTTTATTTTTGTTTGATTTGTTTGTATAATTGTAGGTCTCATCTTTCCTTTCATTTCAGTTCTTTACACCCTTATGTTTATACACTGTGGCGTTATTTGTCTTGTTATCTTATTGCAGTTATCATCACGGTTTCTGTGATCATTTTTTTCATTTCTCCTATTTAATTTAATTTGATCTCTGCAAATGTTTTCAGATTGTCTTTTCTTGTTTGTCCTTTGTAATGTCTTTAGTTGACATATGACATAGGAGGTATAGTTGAATACACTTATATTATAGTACAGATCAGTACTTTATGATTATTATTGTTATAAAACAAAGTGTACAAGACCTGTGTAAGGCTTGTCTCCCAAAGTGATTGGGATAGGAAATATTATTTTCCACAGGTACTCAAGTGATCATTGATTACATTAAGTTATACAAGACCTTTGTAAGGCTTGTCTCCCAAAGTGATTGACATAGGAAATATTATTTTCCACAGGTACTCAAGTGATCATTGATTACATTAAGGTATACAAGACCTTTATAAGGCTTGTCTCCAACAGTATTTAAGATATACAGTTATTGTTTTCCACAGGTACTCAAGTTATCATTGGTTATATGATAAACAAAATAACCATACAAGTTTTTCACTAAGACTAAGTCTATGGTATAGACTTGTCTCCCATTAAAGTGAAATAGGGTAATTTATTTACTTTTTCAGGTTTCTGATTTAAGAAGACAGGATGTCTACATTAGATTACTTTATTGCACAAGGAAAATCCCTTGATAAGACTGGGAAAGACTTAGAACAATGGGCTTGTGGTGAAGTGGGATGTTATAAATACTTATAGGGAACTTAGTGTACTGACTGAGATCAGCTGTGAAGGTATCTATATCTATTAAGAGTAGTGTATTATAGATAACCTTACTTGCTACCACATATCTCTATATCTCAGTCAGAATTATTCTGGAATAGTGTGATGCTACGTTATGTGTCTAGGGTATGAGTATGGTGAAGTGTAAGTCACAACAACAGACAGATAAACAATTTAATTTAATCCACTACTCTTGACAACACTGTGACACTCACATACATATAACACTCTACAAAGATATCTTAAAAGAGTCACTGATAAACTTTCGAATAACAATATGTATTCATTACTGGCATGAATGAATATGTGTCCTGATTCAACTACAAGGGAACCAGGAATCACAATCAATTTAAATTACAAGTTATGTACAGAATGTATTTAATATGAATATTGTAGTGACATATATTATTACAAATGTTCTATGTGTGTCAGTTGTGTAGTAGTAAAATGAGGTAATACTGGTTTTGTTTTGTTCAAGCTCTGTTGGTATTTGTCATCATGACTTCAATAGTTTGTCTTTAGGGACCAGTATTGGAGATGTTCACAGTTCCTGATTTTAAGACAAGTAAATTCCCCTCTTAATGTTAATTTTAAAAAGTCAGTTCAAGATGAGGGGACATAATGTTGAGCTCAGCTGGCCAATTCGCTTATCTGGCGTGATGGCGGCAGGAAAGGACTCCTCTGCTCGAATTCTCCTCTGGGCTCAGGAGACACCTCACTGATAGCTAAAAAGACCAAGGAGTATGCTGTCCGACTCTGGATTCAGCAAAGCTCTGACCAGGTGCTGCTCAGTACCATCAAGACCACTGTCCCTCTGAAAAAGTTAGTGCTTGTAGACTTACACGCGTGATAGTAGTAATTGTGTATCGCGCGACGCGTGTTTAATGTTCGGCTTTCTGCCTCTCCCTTCTCGCTATCCTTTTGTCCATCTGTTCGTTCGTTTTGGTAACGTAATGTAGAAAAAGACATGAATGGAATTTAAAATTTAGGTCATTACGCAGTCTGCCTCTTAATGTTTTTCCAAGAAATACAGCACACGTTTCATTGAAGAAAGCGGGTATAATACAGTAAGCTTTTACTATCAACGTGAAAGCGTTACAATTTGCAGACGAAGCAGAAAACAAGGGGGATTTCGAGTACATTCCTTGTGACAGCACTGTCATTTTACCATTGCTCTTCTCTTTATTAATTTTATTTGTTAGGCTTCATATTTACCTAATAATTTATATATGTGGATTAGAATATTTCATGACACCTCCCCTCTTAAAACAGACATTATATGTCAGTCCTTTATTCTATATACACATATAGAAATTTATTATTATTTCTGGGGTTTACGGTGATTCTCATCACACGGATGGCGGCTTAAAAATTCCGCTCCCAGATTGGTTTTTCCAGATATATATTCAATGCTAAAATTATATGGAGCCAGAAGCAAAGACCATCGGAGTAACCTAGAGTTCTCATGCTTAGCCTGTGCTAAAAACGATAAAGGTTTGTGGTCAGTTTGCAACTTAAATGCCTTCCCATATAGATAAATATTGAATTTCTTTATTGCCCATATTACTGCAAGACATTCTTTTTCGCTAGTTGAGTAGTTGATTTCAGCTTTATTCAACTTTCTGCTAGCATATGCCACTGGGCTTAATTCCCCATCCAATGCATCTGATTTCTGTAGTAGAGTTGCACCTAACCCAATATTACTTGCATCCGTCCTTACTATGAATTCTTGACTTAAGTCAGGTAATTTCAAAATGGGTTTACTTGTGAGCTTTTCCTTCAATTCTTGGTAAGTCATTTCACATTGTGGTGTCCATGTAATGCGATCTGGAAGTCCTTTACGTGTCAATTCCGTTAAAGGTGCACATATGGAATTAAAGTTTTTGATATACTTCTGGTAGAAACCACATAATGAGACAAAGGATCTCACGTCCTTCTTGGTTTGTGGTCTCGGGGCTTTCTGTAGTTTCTCTAAATTCTTTGGGTCAGGGGTCATGTTTCCCTGATAAACTGTGTGTCCCAAAAATTCCAATTCTTTACATCCAACGCAACATTTGGTTGGACGGGCTGTTAAATTTGCCTCCCTAAGTCGATCAAACAGCATGTTCAGAGAGTCAATGTGTTCCTCAAATGTTTCTGTTGCTATAAGGATATCATCCATAAAATTTGTTATACAGGGATTATTCAGAGGATCCAATAATTTTCTCATCATTCTAGAGAAGACACTAGGCGCATTCTTCAATCCAAATGGCAATCTATTAAACTCATAGTGTCCTTCTGAGGTACTAAAAGCTAGGTATGGTCTAACCTCAGGCTTTACTGGAATCTGATAGTATCCTTTACTCAGATCCACTTTTGAGAAATATTTAGCTTTATTTAGCCTGGCAAACAGCTGATTTGTATCCGGCAATGGATCCACCTGTCCTTCTGTAATAGCATTTAGTCTCCTGTAATCTATACAGAGTCTATGTTCTCCAGAGGGCTTCCTTAAGAGTACCACCCCGGAACTATACGAAGACTCACTGTGCGAAATAATTCCTTCCTTCAACAGATAGTCTATCTCTTCCTTCAAAGCTTTTTCCTTAGCAAACGGAATCGAATATGGTTTCATACAGACAGGTGTGGAGTCTATGAGTTTCATATCATATTCCAATAGGTTTGTATGCCCTGGTCGGTCTGTTAACACCTCTGCATGATTATTTAGAACCTGTTGCACTCTCTCTTTCTGAGTTTTCGTTAAATGTGTACTGATTTTCACCTGTGCTGCTGTCTCACAGGGGTGTAATGGATATTCAAATGATGAAAGTGGTTCCTTTTTCATCTCCATGGCGATGGACAAGGTCAACAAGTGTGTCTCTTCCTGATGTTCTCTTTCCAAATATTTCTTCAGGAGATTCACATGATAGATTTTTTCTTTCCCCTTCTTATCTATCTTATAATTTGTTCTAGACACCTTCTCTAGAACTGTATATGGACCCTGCCATCCAATTTGTAACTTATTCTGACTCCCAGGCAAAAGAAGCAGTACTTTCTCTCCCACAGCCAAATTTCTGTCTTTCGCCTTCCTGTTATAATAGGCAGCATGTTTCTTCCTGGCTTGTTTCAAATTTTCATTGGCAAGTTTCCAGCCAGTTTTTAACCGAGTGGTCAGCTCATTCACATATTGGTATGAAGATGTAATGTTTTCCTCTGCCTTTTCATCAGTCCACGTTCTTAACAAAGCTTCAAGTGGACCTTTTATTGTGTGGACCTATTTGTCCATGCACCGGTATGGTCTCTTCCACTTGAAGCTTTATAGTGATGATTTTTCCTCCCAGAATTATCATTCACAAAACGACCGCTACCAATTTTTCTTTTGGGGCTTTCTCCCCACTTAAAATTCTTGATGAGAGATTTCCTCTCTACATCCTCTTCCTCCAGTTTGTTTAAGTCCGATTGAGGGATTTTCGGCTTATCCTGGGGTAAGACATCTTTTTGCACTCTCCGCATAGTGGCCATTGTAAAACAGTTAAGTGAAGCTTGTCCGTGAAAAGGGGCTTCCCATTCCATTTGGTCCACCTTATCAAATTTATTTTTCCTTTTATTGTCAGGCCTGATTTTGCCCCATGGCGTGTCCAGGTCCTGATCCATGTTCCCACTTGTGGGTGTTCCCTCATGTGCTATACTACACCTTTCTACAAAGTTCTCAATGTCCCATCTTGCTTTGGGCCAATAATAATTGTGAGCCACCTTTTGAATGATGGTACCTATCTTCTCATGGTCCCCATCTGGTTTCACATGTAGGCTCCTTATTAAGTCTGCCCTATATCTTTTTGGAAGAACCAGCTGTCCGTGACCTTTGGATCTAGCTCCAGTCTTCCTATACATCAACTTGTTTTTCATATAAAAATCTCCCTTGCCTGGAGTTGTATGACAAGTTGACAATTTTCTGAAACAAGGCTTGAGTGTTTTATCCCCAGCCTGTGCCTTCCTCATCTCTTCTGGAGTGGTATCCAACATAATATCCTCCTCCTGTCTTGAGGTCGACCTGACCTGAAGGGTTGCCATATACACAGGTTTCCTTCTGCAACGGTCAGTGTCATGATTGTCCATCTGACAATTCTTACACCACCTTTTTCCTTGGTTGAAAGATTTTCTTTCATCATATTTCCTTTCATCGAATTGTGGGAATTTATTTTTATTGTCATACCGTGGCCTATCAAATTGGTGCTTACCTTTATTTTGATCCCTAGGATCAAATTTATTAAAGTTCTGTGGTGCCCTAAAGTTATCCACCTGTTTCTTTTTATTACCTGTTACCTCTGCTTGAGCTGCTTGATACCTTTCAGCAACATTTAGCAACTCACCCAGCCTCTCTGCACCTTGTTCCATGAGAAACTTTCTCAGGTCTGGAGCCATGGACTCTCTTAGTTGCTCTATAAGGACCATTTCCTTAAGATCTTGGGTTTCCCCAGAGAAGTCCATTTCTCCAAGTATGTCTCGATTCGTGCAGAGAACTGGTGATAGGTTTCACCTGACAGTAGTTTAGCATTCCTAAATTTTTTCCTGTAAAACTCTGCATTCTTTTCATACCTTAACAAAAGAGCCTGCTTTAGCATGTCATAATTTTCCTGATCACCTCTGCTCATTTTTGCAAAAACTTCATAAGCTGCCCCACGAAGTCCCTGAGATAACTTTAAGCTCCACCTTTCTCTCTCTAACCCATACGTGGTGGCTAATAGTTCATACCTATTTATATAGCTCTCAATATCATCGTCTTTCTCAACAAAATGATCTAAATGAAAGTTCATAGCTGAGGTTGAGGCTCCCTGAGTAACCGTAGCATCAGAGGCAAAGGGACTGGCACCATTTTCAGGAGCATGGCCTTGAAACTCAAACTCCCTTAGTCGTAACTCATGTTCCCTTTGTAATCTCTTCTCCTCCTTTTCTGCTTCCCTCTCTGCAGCTAATCTCTTCTCTTCTCTTTCTGCAGCTAATTTCTTCTCTTCTCTTTCTGCAGCTAATTTCTTCTCTTCTCTTTCTGCAGCTAATTTCTTCTCTTCTCTTTCTGCAGCTAATTTCTTCTCTTCCCTTTCTGCAGCTTGTCTTCTTTCCTCGGCTTCCAATGCTTTAGCCTCTTTGTCAGCCTCAATCTGCAACCTCTTAGTCTCAGCCTCAGCTTCAAATTGTAACTTCTTAATTTCCCTTTCAGCCTCTAACCTTCTTTCGGCTTCTTTTTCTAATCTTCTTTCTTCGCGTTCAATAAATTTGTCA
The DNA here is from genome assembly GCA_024509875.1 of Oreohelix idahoensis. Taxonomy (NCBI): domain Eukaryota; kingdom Metazoa; phylum Mollusca; class Gastropoda; order Stylommatophora; family Oreohelicidae; genus Oreohelix; species Oreohelix idahoensis. The sequence goes on along the minus strand of JAMPIV010010382.1, from coordinate 76,400 downwards.
CATTCCGTTGTGACATAGGCAACCATAACTTGCCCATCTAATCCTAACTCTTTTGCAGTCTGAACCGCAGCAGATCGAAATTTGGCCAGGTCCGCCATTGTCTATCAGGTAAATTTTTATAATGTCTACCCAACAATTCAATTTCTAACTATATATCTAATGGACAACACAGGCACCGTGAGCTCAACCTTATTTAATTCCACCCAAGGATACCTTTTAATTCTTATATTCCCTGAAGTGAATTACCCCCAATATTTTTAATAGTTAAAGATTCAAAATCCCAAGAGCGAGACCCCAATATATGTGGTGAAGTGGGATGTTATAAATACTTATAGGGAACTTAGTGTACTGACTGAGATCAGCTGTGAAGGTATCTATATCTATTAAGAGTAGTGTATTATAGATAACCTTACTTGCTACCACATATCTCTATATCTCAGTCAGAATTATTCTGGAATAGTGTGATGCTACGTTATGTGTCTAGGGTATGAGTATGGTGAAGTGTAAGTCACAACAACAGACAGATAAACAATTTAATTTAATCCACTACTCTTGACAACACTGTGACACTCACATACATATAACACTCTACAAAGATATCTTAAAAGAGTCACTGATAAACTTTCGAATAACAATATGTATTCATTACTGGCATGAATGAATATGTGTCCTGATTCAACTACAAGGGAACCAGGAATCACAATCAATTTAAATTACAAGTTATGTACAGAATGTATTTAATATGAATATTGTAGTGACATATATTATTACAAATGTTCTATGTGTGTCAGTTGTGTAGTAGTAAAATGAGGTAATACTGGTTTTGTTTTGTTCAAGCTCTGTTGGTATTTGTCATCATGACTTCAATAGTTTGTCTTTAGGGACCAGTATTGGAGATGTTCACAGTTCCTGATTTTAAGACAAGTAAATTCCCCTCTTAATGTTAATTTTAAAAAGTCAGTTCAAGATGAGGGGACATAATGTTGAGCTCAGCTGGCCAATTCGCTTATCTGGCGTGATGGCGGCAGGAAAGGACTCCTCTGCTCGAATTCTCCTCTGGGCTCAGGAGACACCTCACTGATAGCTAAAAAGACCAAGGAGTATGCTGTCCGACTCTGGATTCAGCAAAGCTCTGACCAGGTGCTGCTCAGTACCATCAAGACCACTGTCCCTCTGAAAAAGTTAGTGCTTGTAGACTTACACGCGTGATAGTAGTAATTGTGTATCGCGCGACGCGTGTTTAATGTTTGGCTTTCTGCCTCTCCCTTCTCGCTATCCTTTTGTCCATCTGTTCGTTCGTTTTGGTAACGTAATGTAGAAAAAGACATGAATGGAATTTAAAATTAGGTCATTACGCAGTCTGCCTCTTAATGTTTTTCCAAGAAATACAGCACACGTTTCATTGAAGAAAGCGGGTATAATACAGTAAGCTTTTACTATCAACGTGAAAGCGTTACAATTTGCAGACGAAGCAGAAAACAAGGGGGATTTCGAGTACATTCCTTGTGACAGCACTGTCATTTTACCATTGCTCTTCTCTTTATTAATTTTATTTGTTAGGCTTCATATTTACCTAATAATTTATATATGTGGATTAGAATATTTCATGACAGGGCTGTTGCTCAATATGACAAAGCATTAGCTGCAGAGGAGAAAAAAGCTGCTGCTGAAGAGAGAAAAGCTCTGGGTGAAGAAAAAAGATTAGAAAAAGAAGCTGATACTGCTGCTGAACTAAAGAAATTGCAGATGCAAGTGGAGGAAAGGAGATTTGATGCAGAACAGAAAAAATTAGAAGCTACTGCTGCTGCTGAACAAAGAAAATTAGATAGAGAAGCTGAAGAGAGAAAAGCAATAAGAGAACATGAGTTTGAATTAGAGAAATTAAGATTGACTAGTATGAGTAACATTAATCAGGCATCTGGTGGTAATGGTAAACCTTTTAATTATAAGGTCAAGGTGCCAGCGTTCAACTCTGCCAGTGATGATATAACATTCTGGCTTGATAGATTTGAACGTGCCTGTCGAGCTCATAATGTTGACAAATCACAGTATGTGCATCAGTTGTCTGAAAATTTAAAAGGGGAGTCTCTGACTAAGTTATCTTTGGTTGAAGAGGCCGACAAGGATAATTACGATGCTATTAGGGCAGCTTTGATAAAGAGATATCAGCTGTCAGAAGAAGGTTATCGTCTTTTGTTTAAAACAATGAGACCTGAGGTAGGTTTAGAATTCTCAGATTTCATTTCAAAAGCACGACTTACACTCTCACGATGGATTGAATTATCCAAAATAGAGAAAACATTTGATGGTCTTACGGATTTATTGCTAAGAGACAAGGTCATGTCTTCGGTAAATAAACCATTCCTAGAGTTCTTACATGAGCGTAAACCTAGTACATCAAAGCAAATGGAAGAATATTGTGACCAGTACGCCACGGCACACCCTGACATGATTCTTAGTAACTCTAACATCAAAGAGAGTATGCCAGTTGCTTCGGCAACAGAATATAATCAGAATTACTCACACAAATTCCAAGGAGCTAAAAATAAATTTGATAAAAAGGTTAATTGGAATAAATATCAAAACCAAGATAACCACTCAAATCAGGGTTCTTCTTCGAAGAACTGGAATCGGGCTGATAGTCATCGACACGCGAGGGGTACCCATAATTTTAGACATTCTCGAAAGGGGAGTAGCTATAGGAACTACCCAAGTGCTTCATGGAGAGAAAAGAACCAATATTACAGGGATACTCAGTATAATGAGCGTGATGATTATGATCATGAATATTATGATTCAAACCCAAATAGGGGTTATAAAAGGGGAAATAATAATTATAGAGACAATTATAACCGAGGTAGATCACAACACAAAAGACATGGTAAATCTTATTACCAGGCTAACTTTGCACAACAGGAGTTCCACGACACCGGTAATCAGAATAATGATAAAAAAGACTCCAATAGTGTAGCAAATTCCGCTTTCGATTTTGCTAGAGCATCTGAGTGTTTGCAATGCAAAACATTATTCGATCCAACCACAGTTTCTACTTTAAGCTGCGGTCACCCGCTTCCCGCTCTCCCTGCGTCAATCGCGCATAATGGAAGGGGTGCTCTTGTTTTCAATAGAGGCTTAATAGATGGTACTCCGGTATCAATTCTTTTTGATTCGGGGTGCACTACCATCGGAGTGAGGCAATCACTCGTAAATCCTTCTCGAGCTACAGGCGATGTAGTCAAATGTGTAACATTTGGTGGCACATTGGAGAAGTACTCCACTGCCATTATCAATATTGCTACGCCTTTCTTTACAGGAGAGGTGCAAGCATGTCTCTTGCCGAATCCGATCGCTGATCTTATCATCGGTCGCATTCATGGAGTGAAAGAATGCACTCCACAGCAAATTTCTAATTGGGAAAATGTTAATATGCAATCTGCCAATGCAGTAATCACTAGGGCTCAAGCTCTTAATATGCCACAATCTTCACATTCTGAAGATAATGATGCGCAGATCCAAGATGATCCCTTGGAGATTTCCCATGATTCCTTTATAAAACAGCAGGAAGATGATCCTACTCTAAAGAAATTCTTTACTCTGGCAACAAAAGGTGATCCAAATAAGGATACAAATCGTAAATCTTGGGTTACGATGAAGAATGGCGTACTTGTACGTATGGTACAAGACTCCGCTAAGTCCATTCATTCTCAAATCCTTGTGCCTAAAAATATGAGAGTTAAAATCTTACAGCACGCTCATGATTCGCAGTGTGCTGGACATATGGGTTTTTCCCGTACTAAAGCTAGAGTTCTTGAATCTTTCTTTTGGCCTGCTGTGAATAAGGACATACGAATCTATTGTCGATCTTGTAAAGTATGTCAAGAGATTAAATCCAGAGGTCCACGCCATGATGCACCTATTCAGGCTGCAGACATTCCCATTCGACCATTTCACAAAATGGCGATAGACATCATTGGTCCATTTAAGATAAAGTCTGCTAGAGGACACCAATTTATTTTGACGTGTGTTGATATGTGCACACGTTGGCCGGAGGCTGTTCCTCTAAAGAGCATAACTACTGCTGATGTCGCAGATGCTCTTTGGTTAATATTTTTCTCGTCTGGGGTTTCCAGCAGAAATATTATCCGACCATGGTACCCAACTCATATCGGATACCATGTCTCAAGTAATGTCGACTCTTAAGATAGAGAGATCGCTGAGTAGTATTTATCATCCTATGTCCAATGGGATGGTGGAACGTCTGAATAGAACTCTGAAAAACCTACTAGGTAAGATAACAGAAGATCATCCTCAGGATTGGGATAGGGTTTTACCCGCGGCTCTCTTTGCATATAGAGAGGTCGCCAACAAACATACAGGATTTTCTCCCTTTGAACTTGTCTTTGGCGCGAAACCGCGAGGTCCTATGTCCTTACTTCATGATCTTATAACTGCTGATAATATTGTCGATGACACAAAATCCTCTTATGAATATGTCATCGCACTTAGACACAAGATTATTGAAGCATGCAAATTGGCAACTGCTTCTTCTGAATTTGCGAAACAGAAGGCAAGGGAATTTGCCAATAAAAAGAGATGTTTGCGACAACTTTGTCCAGGTGACAAAGCATTCGTCTTGCTACCTTGTAGGGAAAATAGACTTCTTATTTCTTGGAAAGGTCCGTACGATATAATATCAAAAGTTTCCGATGTTGACTATATCGTCGATATTGACGGGAAGCGTAAAACCTTCCACATCAACATGCTCACGGAATTCCATGAACGTCCGGATTATTTACAACCTGTTTTCCAGGCAACGGACGATTTTCCAGTCCAACATGGACAGTACTCATCTCTGTCAGTAATACAGGATGAGGAAACGAGTTTCTCGGATGTAAATCTACCTTTTCCAATGATTCCTCTTCACTCTAATGAATCATGGAAAGATGTTGCAATTTCTCCCGAATTATCTCCAGGAGAGCAGAAACAAGTTTCTACTATGTTAGAACAATTTCAGGATGTCCTTACTGACATTCCTGGTCAAACTGATGTCATTCAACATGACATTATTCTTACTGACCATAGTCCTATAAGAGTCAGACCGTATCCTATCCCGATAAATTTTCAAGCACAGGTAGAGAAAGAGTTGGATGAGATGATAGAGTTAAAAATTATTGAACCATCCACATCAGCATATTCTTCGCCGATGGTTATTGTACGAAAAAAAAACAATAACATACGTCTTTGCGTGGATTATCGCAAATTGAACCAAGTGACGAAATTTGATGCTGAACCTATGCCTTTACTAGAAGAGCTACTTACGAGACTATCGAATTCTCATTTCTTTACTAAACTCGATTTGTCTAAGGGATATTGGCAAGTTCCATTATCCGAACACGCCAAACCGTTTACTGCTTTTTCGACGCCTAGGGGTCTATTCCAATGGAATTTCATGCCTTTCGGTCTTATGAACGCCCCTGCAACATTCGTACGCATGATGCGTCGAATCCTATCTCATCGCTCAGATGTCATTGCGTATCTTGATGACATCTGCCTTTTCAGTGTTACTTGGAACGATCACTATAATGGGATAAATGAACTATTGTCTATCTTACGCGAGCATAACCTGACAGTGAAACCATCGAAAGCATGTATTGGTTTTAGCGAAATATCTTTCTTAGGACACCGTGTTGGTCATGGGTTCCAAAAAACAGAAGACCATAATACAAGTAAGATACTTAACATTTCTATTCCTAAGACTAAAAAGCAAGTGCGAAGTCTCTTAGGTCTAATACAATTTTATGGACGATTCATTCCGAATCTGTCCTCCATTATGTCACCTCTTTCTTCCTTGCTAAAGAAAGGGTCTCCTAATGTAGTCCATTGGACTCAAGAATGTCAATCCTCTTTGGATAAGGTTAAAACTATGTTTTCTACTTCACCTATCCTAGTATTGCCTTCTAAGGATAAGACATTTATTCTTCGTAGTGACGCTTCATCCACCGGGATTGGAGCAGCACTAATGCAAGAGTACTCTGGAACTCTGCATCTTGTGATGTATATTTCTCGGAAATTAAATGCCGCAGAGAAGAATTACTCGGTCCTAGACCGTGAATTATTGGCTATGGTTTGGTCAATCCTTAAACTGACAGATTTCTTCTGGGCGCGCATTTCATTGTGGAAACTGACCAGAAAGCTCTTACGGCTATTCAGAGTAAAAATCTGAAGAGCGCGAGATCAACGCGATATGCGATTGCTCTGCAGCCATTTCATTTTTCGGTGCGAGCTATCCGTGGGTCAGAAAATGTGATGGCAGATATTTTGTCTAGATGCCCACATGATTCATAACTGTTAAATTATATACCTAACTTGGATACAGTTGTTCCTATGTTGAAATGTGTACACATAGGTAATATCATATATTGATTGTAACACTACTTAGCGGTTCATTGATATTTATTCACCGCTGATCTTTCAATGTTTTTTTCGTCTTTGATGATCATGATGTTAAGATATCTTAGATGAAATTTATGTATAAACTAATGTAGAAATTGTGTCATTGCTAATATTGTAGTATGCGTTGGTGACACCTCTCTGGAAATATTTATACTTAGAGAAGTACTTTCTCTAAGGTCATAAAACTTATGCTTATCATCTGCGCATTGTTATTGGTGCATTGTGAGCCTATTGTTGTTGCTCCTAGATGTATTTCAAAAAAAAAAATGTATCATTTTTTTTCCCGAGGGGTGTGGTAATCTGTTGCGTGCATATTTTGACGCACATATTACAAAAATCGATATGGCTATTTAATATGGAAAAGATATAGACATTCATTCATTTGTGTATGAAAATGCTGTCTATGGTAAAGCGAGATAACTCATGATTGATTTACACTTTTGATCATAGGAGTAATCGTTCTTGATATTGATTCGGCGCATGGATATGACACCCATGTCCGTACTTATTTGTTAGGGCCAGAAAATATATTAATTTGCTTATTATGTTTATGGCCTGAATTCATATGTATTACATATTATTAGTACAAGTAGAATCAGTCCTGTATTGTATATTTTTGATGGGTAGGCAGGACTATATTCTGTTATGCCGCTCTAGCGGAAGTAGGAGTTGTCTTGACAAGTCGTGATGAGTTCCGAGGTACTGTTTACAATGGCGGTTACGCATTTTTTCAGGGCTGGTAGATTCTTCAATAAAAACGATTCATGAAGTGGTTTTCTTCTGTAGGAGATTGTGTCTCTACTAGAGTTGATGTTAGAGACTCTCCTAATGTACGGTACCAGGTATGATTCGGACTCCAGGTAATTCCAGACCCTATTTTTGATGATCTCATGTCAGTTAGACCTAGCTGGAATTTTGTGCTTCACAACGCTAGGGTCTCGTTTGTATCGACGAAGATGACGGGCTTCCATATAGCAGTTAGGTCTACGTGAAGTAACTGGATTACTGTAGAACTGTTTGGAGGAACTTTAAGAAATTATTCTTATATATTTCAAATTAACTTTGGCTTAGATATACCCTCCTGTGAGTGAGTGACAACTCAGGAAGGCGGCCATGTTACATTCCTGTCATCGTAATTTTGAATCACTGTCCAAAGAACGGGGCATGTATCTTACTATTCGGACAGTGGCAAGGAGATCTCAATTTTGATAGAAACCCCTTCCATGGTTTCATATATGATATAAACTGTGAACATAAAGCAACTTTAGTTACTTACCGATCCGCCTTCACTGACGCGCTTAGTCAGATAGGGGATGCGGCCATTATGTATCATGACATTGGAAGCTATTGATGTACTACCCATTATTTATGAACGTGTCATGACTTGTGATCTGCTATGTATGCCTGCAAATTGATGTGTCAAACTGTACCCATGATTTACTCGTGATGTCCCAGTGTGTGCGTCTAAATAAACTGTGTAAACAAAGATTCCAGCAGTCTGCATTGGTGCCTTGTAGACACAAGTGTATGAGTGATTAGATTGGTCAGAACATGAACAGTACACCATTCGCGTTAATCACACTCTACACTTCTACTCCATATCTACACCATCCTGCGTCGGTTGAATTGACCAAGTTTAGGGCCTGCTTCCCCTGGAGCCTTAGAGGGAAACTACTGCTTACAGCTGCCTTTGCCTTCCCTAACTCAGGACTAGGGTGAGTTACCCATTTACAGCTGGGTAGACTGGAGCATGCCTGATCTCCACAACTCTGTACACTACAATGGACATATACAGTAGTGACACCACAAACAACATGTTACAGTGATTGATAGTGGAGCTTTACAGAACAATATACACAGCACTTTACAGTGTGAGAGAACTTTACAGTCGACTCTGCATATTAAAAGGTCTCTCAGCAGTATTTATCACCCTATGTCGAATGGGTTAGTTGAGCGTTTGAATAGAACACTCAAGACTTTACTTGGGAAGATAACTGAGGATCATCCTCAGGATTGGGACAGGGTTTTACCCGCGGCTCTCTTTGCTTATAGAGAGGTCCCCAATGAACACACAGGGTTTTCTCCTTTTGAACTTGTCTTCGGCGCGCGACCGCGCGGCCCTATGTCTTTGCTCCATGATCTTATCACTGCTGATAATATTAGCGATGACACACAATCTTCATATGAGTATGTCATTGCTCTGAGGCAAAAGATCATCGAGGCATGCAAACTAGCAACCTCTTCATCTGAATTTGCAAATAAGAATAGATGTCTACGACAACTTTGTCCGGGTGACAAAGCACTCGTTCTACTCCCTTCTAGGGAGAACAGACTTCTTATTGCATGGAAAGGTCCGTATACGATAGTCTCCGGTGTCGACTATGTCTTCGATATTGATGGGAAGCATAAAATTTTCCATATAAATATGCTCACGGAATTTCTTGAACGACCGGACTATTTGAAGCCTATTTTCCAGGCGACGGACGATTCTCCAGTACCTCATGGTCATTACTCATCTCTGTCGGTTATACAGGATGAGGAAACTACTTTCTCAGATGTCAGTCTTCCTCTTCCTGTGATCCCTCTTCATTCTACGGAATCTTGGAAAAACGTTACTGTTTCTGCTAGTCTTTCCACTGAGGAACACCGACAAGTCTCTTCGATGTTACAAATGTTTCAGGATGTCTTTACCGACATTCCTGGACACACACATTGTTACCAACAGATTACTGGGCATAATGTATTTATTTGTCTGATAAAAATATATTTATCTTTGAATTCACGATTTCTAGTCTAAGCTATATCACTCATGTTTTATTGATACTTTTGTTATATGGGTTATCTCTCTTGTATATCGAATTTGGCGTAGGAATCTAGATTTCGTTGGTCTGTTCTTTGTTGAGCCAGAAACAGATTGTTCTTGCTTAGGTTTAGGCAGGAATGTTTATGGTCCGAGTCTAGGTTTATTCCTTGTCTATTTAAAGCGAGTTAGTCTTTGGTCTTTATATCTTTTCATGTCTAGGTCGGACTATATTCTTTAAGCTGAACACTGAGGTGAGGGATTGTGTGTTCTGCGCATGCGTCGAGGGAGACGAAAAGACGAAGCCGTGTGCCATGTCGTCCTGATAAATGGTATACCGGACTGAAGTCCGAAGATTTATCTCTGTGTTAGTCGGGGAACGAGATAGTCTATTTGTACTTATCTTGTATTAGGATTCTCCCCAGTGTTTATTCTTATTGCCAAGGAATGGCAGGTGCTTGTGCTAGGGTGATTTTCGATGACAAGGTAAAGTCGCATTTCTTCTGAACTTTTCCTAAGCCATCGTGTGAGAGATGGACAGTCGTATTATCGTACGTCCAGATGATTATTAAACAAATGACGATGACATGTATACCTAGCAGCACTAAATGATATGGTGAAACCAGTATTATTGATGGAAGAATATATCTACAGCTCTATGAGGATATCTATGAACGATCAGCGCCTTGATTTCGTAGTTTGCATCCTGGGTGAACGAAAGCTCACTGAAGAAGCCGTTTTTTTTTTTAATCCTTCTTTTTGTCGATCATCAATCAGAGAACAAGGACCCCCCTTTATTATCAGGTGATGATCAAGAGATTACTGCTGTAAAAGAGTACCCACTACTTGTGGTTTAACATTGTTACCAGAGATATTTGTTGAATTTTGCCTAAAGGAATCTTCGCTAGAAGAGGTTCGGTCTAGGAATCATTATTAAACATTATGTATTCACTGACGCGATTTGTCAGTAAGGCCTGAGAATTATATATGCACTGGAACTCTGAGTGCTGGTCTATTGACATTACATTGTACTTTTATTCAACATGAATGCCCACATAATTTTGTAGACCATTGATCAACTGTGTGATGATTTGTGCCAACCTGTTTACAGTAACTGTACCTGTGCTGTCCGAGTGTGTGTCAAATTAAACTGTACGAAAACGACCACAGTAGTTTGTCAACGTCCCTGACTTCCAGCCATGTGTGAGTGAGAATGTTCCTTTGTCAACTCTACAGAACATTGCCATCATTCGTGAACCTTTATATCCTCACTCCAAACCTATACACCACTGCGTAGGTCGAGTTGACCTTTGTTTGTCTTCATTGTACAACAAACCTTACAGCAACAACGGCGAGACCATATATCCAGTCTTATCAACGTAATAAATGCCTTTATCACACATGTCATTGAACATGACATAATACTTACTGATCATAATCCTATTAGAGTCAGACCCTATCCTATACCTATCCATTTTCAATCACAAGTCGAAAAAGAATTGGATGAAATGATACAATTGAAAATAATTGAACCATCCACTTCAGCATACTCTTCGTCCATGGTAGTTGTTCGAAAGAAAGACAATAACATACGCCTTTGCGTTGATTATCGCAAATTGGACCAAGTTACGAAGTTCGATGTTGAACCTATGCCTTCATTAGAAGAGCTACTAAACAAACTTTCTAATTCTAGATTCTTTACCAAACTCGACTTATCGAAAGGTTATTGGCAAGTTCCTTTAACCGAACGTGCCAAACCTCTTACTGCTTTTTCTACACCCAGGGGTTTATTTCAATGGAATTGCATGCCTTTCGGCCTTATGAACGCCCCTGCTACGTTCGTACGCATGATGCGTCGAATTCTCTCATATCGTACAGATGTCATAGCATACTTAGACGATATCTGTCTCTTCAGTGATTCCTGGGAAGATCACTATTTGGGTTTATACGAATTGCTGTCTACTCTTCGCGAGTATAATTTGACTTTAAAATCCTCTAAAGCCTTTGTAGGATTTAGTGAAATATCTTTCCTTGGTCACCGGGTTGGTCATGGTCTGTTAAAAACAGAGGACCACAATATTTCAAAAATACTAAACATTTCTGTTCCTTAGACGAAAAAACAAGTACGTAGTCTCTTAGGTTTGATACAATTTTACGGACGATTCATTCCGAATCTGTCCTCCATTATGGCACCTCTTTCAATCTTGTTGAAGAAAGGATCGCCTAATCTGATCCGCTGGTCTCAAGAATGCCAATCCTCATTGGACCAGATTAAAACTTTATTTTCATCTCCACCTATCTTAAGGTTACCTACTATTGAGAAGACTTGTTCTTCGAAGTGACGCCTCATCCACTGGGATTGGGGAAGCACTAATGCAGGAGTATTCAGATACTCTGCATCCGGTGATGTATATCTCGAGGAAACTAAATGCGGCAGAGAGGAATTACTCGGTTCTAGACCGTGAATTGTTGGCTATGGTTTGGTCAATTCTCAAGTTACAAAGATTCCTTCTGGGCGCGCATTTCATTGTGGAAACCGACCAGAAAGCTCTTACTGCTATTCAGAGTAAAAACTTGAAGAGCTCGAGATCCACTTACTATGCCATTGCTCTTCAACCATTTCATTTCACGGTGCGAGCTATCCGAGGTTCGGATAATGTGATGGCAGACATTTTGTCCAGATGCCCACGTGATTCCACTTGACTTTTCTGTCCTATATTTCCTGATAGACGTCGAGATTTATAACAGGTCTCTACTATAATTATATATCAGCACATCTATTCTCACTTTATGAGAATTTATAACATTGTACTGTATGATTTCCTTTTTCTGTTACCGATTTTGGTATCACTGAAGAAGGCTAAGTTAGCAATATAAGGGCCAAAAGTTCTAATGGCCACAATTTATAGTCAAGAATGTATTTTGATTACTGTATTAGAAAATCTAACATTTATCATATAGAATTGTGTTATTTATATTTTCGCAGCAAATCATTGATTTGTGCGAGATGCTGTAAATTGAGTCAACCATGAAGTATAGCGACTTACCTTGGAACGACTCTGTAGATATACCCTCTTAATTTATGTCCACGTCTTCTGGATCATGTATTTAATTAGTATTATGTATAATGCATTATATCATAATATTATTACACGTGTACATCTCTATAATGCGGTATATTATGATATGACTCCGCTGTTTTGATGACATTCCATTGTTTAATGCTATGATAATATATTTAATGTCAGATGAATTTGTATGTGTATAATTTTGATTGCATTATAATGTTGCCAGCATTGTGGTGTATGTTGGTGGCACCTCCCTGGAATATATGTATACTTAGGGAAATACTTTCTCTAAGGATTTGAGATATAGTCTCACCTGACGCTCCATGCGTTGAGCTAGCCTCACATTAGGCATTATATTTTATGGTGATACGTTTATCCACGCATCATTCGTGCGTTAGGAGCCTGTTTGATCTTGCTCTTGGATTCAAAAAATAAAAGTTTCATTTTTTTCCCCCGGGGGGTGCGGTAGTCAGTTACGCACAGATTTTTTGAGGCAATATATATATTTACCTGTCTTGATTGTACACTTTAATTTTGTAATCCAAGGTGCATAACTCTTGATGAGCGGAGGTTACATTTTACAATTATTGTTACCTTCTCTTGTGTCTTAACCTGACTGTCGGTTTATTATTAGACCCATGTCTGGTTGTTTCCTTATATGGCTAGAATATGTCATCTTTTCTTGGAATGTTTGTAACCTGAGTTGATGTTTATTCTCTGACCATATAAGGCTCGTTTTGGTCAAGTATCTTTGCTTGGTATGTGTCCAACATCGGCCCATTTGAGTTGAACTCAGGGGTCAAGCGCTTCTGCACATGTGTCGAATTTAAGGTTGCTTGAGAAAGACTTCTGTTCCAGGAGTCGAACAAGAGTTCTGATGAGAGTGAGACACGTTTCAGCGTCCGTGATCATTTGTCGGGGAATATGAATGTCCTCTCGAGTTGTTAGTTTATCTAAAGATGATTTTCCCCTTTGTGATTCTAAGCGCCTGGAGGCGCGTGAGTTGTGGCGATTATTTCACAAGACAGGTAATTGCTCTTCATGATTATTATTTGTCGCCAGTTGTTATGATTGACATTTTGTAGGCTGCTTGCTAACTTTCCCCACTGGGCGGGAAAGAGTCTACTGCCTTAAGAAGTTACAGCTCACGAATCACCATGTCTTCTACGCATCGGGTTGGTGCATGCCCCAAGGGCTATCTGTTGGTTGAACTCTGTTGCTCCGGCGGTATCACGTCAGTCAAGGTTTGACACCTTTGCTATTAAAGGAACTTAGAGGACATTGCCTGATGTACTCCAGAAGATATGTCTGTCTTGCTGGGGTCAGAAAGGGAGAGTTGGTTTACTCCCCTACATCTATATATCTCGGCTGTAGTAGAAAAGGATGATGGTTTCAGCACCTGATTATATCTACAGTCGTTTTCTGATGTATTGATACCAATTATATTATTCACCATTGCTATGCTATATGTCGTCAAGATCGTACTGACTTTGTATATGCTGATGAACGTCTACTGTCCTGTGTCGTGAATAAATGCATAAAACGTCACCAGCTGTTACCATTACTGACTTCCTGGTTGTGAGTCAAAGTGACGTCCTTGTGACCTGTGTACTGTAGTCCTGTGTGGACCTTCATATTCTATCAACACATCAGACAACCTACCAGACACGAGACACCCTTCCATACAGCCTTCAACATCCCCTGGTGTCTACAGAAGTAATATTACCACCACACTTTGGTGACTACAAAATAATTACACCAACATTTTGTGGCCAATTCTACTTCTACATTTCTGGGTGGCCAATATTACATTCAACATTTTTGGTGGCCAGTAATCACCACTGCTACCCTGTGGTAGACTACAATAGTAATACTTGAACACTTACTTAATCGTTCACCTTCTACCTTGAGGTGTAGAGGTTATGTAGATATTATTAGTAGTAATTTTTTCATACTGTTCCTCTATCCTTAGGCATGACCTGATCAACGGCGACCAGCGGTTTTTTTTTATTTGGCTTTATTTGGTCTATATCTTGGGCCTTGTCTCCATTTTACTGATTGGATTAAAGTTGTCTTCTTTTGGCTTATGCGTCTCCAAGTTCAGTTGTGAAAAGGACGGGCCACAGAGATTAACGAACATTTTAATAGTAAATTTTAACTGGACTTAAAAATACCGAGATATATATTTTTTTTGCATTTTATCATCCCACTGAGGTGCGAAAGATATAACAATTCTCCCGACTTTTGATAGTTGTATCCAAGTGGATTTTTTTTATCCAGAAGAGTTGCGCTATTTCAGAATCGGCTCTCACCAGAGCCAGCCAATAGGATTTACCATCATCATCAAGTAACAAAAATAAGTTTTTTTCTATGCATGTAATTCTATTTTATTTGATCTTTTTTTTTTAGATATTCGATATTGTAAAGTTTAATGATAATAAACAACAAAATAACTAAACTTTGTGTGTTGGTCAGACCCATACCCAAATTTACCGTAGTTTTCACGTTTGTGTGTCTTGTTGTCACATAGTTGTGTGTGTGGTTAGTGTAACATATATCTCTCAATATATTGAGGTGCAAGATTGTCTTATACTAAATTATAGTCGTATAGATAGGCTGGACTAGAGAAACTACTCAGTCCAGAGACAGATCTTCTCCTTAAACTATCCACTCGTGAAAATCTATTTTCTTACACCTTTACTTCTGACGTACTATTACCACCCACTATACTCAGGCAGGACCTTCAATAACTTTAAAACCTATCTAAGCACGACAAACTGTACTCGTTAATTTTCATCTGTACTCGTTAATCTTCACCTTTAGTCGTTAATTTGCTGTTTCTTCGTTTGCTGTATTTGTTGTGCTGCTGTACTGCTTGCTACTGCCTAGTGTGTAGGGTTGGTCAGAGGCATCAGCACGTTATATATGGCCGTTGACATATAAGCTGGCTGATGATGATGGCTGTCTACTATACCCTACTTATATCTTGTTTTCATCGTATATGGTTCGGATCACTAACCTGAACATTGGGCAGCTTATTTTATGTTGATGGTATTAGGAAGACTGCTTTCTCTCAAATTAACGACAACAGCTCACAACTGACAAGTGATGCGTGATTTCATGATCGATGATTGACTTTACTATAGCAGCAGTAGCAAATAAACTTTATTTACATCGAATAAAGTAAAAGATGTGAATTGATGTGCCCAACCTTCCCTTGAGGTTCGGTCAACTGGTACACTAACAATTTCCGATCAATTATTAATACAATGTCTTGCTCTCTCGTTCATTCTTGCTGCTTCAGTATATTCTACTTACTTACTTACTTAGTCGTTCCACTTCTACCGTGAGGTGTAGAGGTTTGGAAGAGAGAGCGCCAGACTATCCTATCGGCTGTTTTTCTCCTGGCTTGTGGCTTGGTTCCATTCTAGTCCTCAGTCCTTCAAAGATTGTCTGTTGTCCTCCCATCAGACTCTGGGTCGTCCTGGAGGTCTGGATCTCTGGCTCTTAGTTGCCCTTGCTTGTCGTGGTAGGCGATCTTCTCCCATTCTGCAGACATGGCCAAACTATCTTAGTTGGGATTGTTCTACTTGGGTCCGCAGGGGGTGGAATTTTAGGCCTTGACGTATCGTCTGGTTGCGGACCATGTCTCTTCTTGTTACTTCAACTACTTTCCTCAAATAATTAATTTCTGAGGTTTGGATCCGGTTTTTGTGGGTTGTATCATTGCCCATGACTCGCATCCATACGTCAAGACTGGGACATAGGTGGAGCGGTATACAGCCATCTTCGTTTTCTTACCAGCTTCTCTCTTGCTGAGGAATCCTCGATTTATGGCCTGAAAAAGTCTCCCAGTGCTGCTTTTCGAGTGGCCACCTCTTCTTTGATGACTCCCTTCCGGTCTATAGCAGCTCCGATGTATTTAAAGTGGTCAAACTGCTCAAGGACCTGTTCTCCCAGCTTAATCTGATGCCTTCTTTCTTCTCGTGATATCACCATGGTTTTTGTTTTAAAGCTGCTTATGACCATCCCTCTCTTCTCCAGCTCTTCCATCCAAACTTGCAGGTTAGATTTAGCAATCAGGGCAACATCATCAGCAAATGCCATCTCTGAAATACAGACCTGTCTCATCTTGCAGTACCGCAGTGAACACTTTCTTGTTCTCTCCTTACATGCATTGATGACATCGTCCATGAGGAGTATGAAAAGATAAGGTGGCAGGATATCACCTTGTCTTACACCAGTGGTGGTCCTGAACTCTTCTGACTTATGGTGTGCTGTCCTCACATAATTTCTGCACGACTTGTAGAAGATACGTATAGCATGAATCAGAGGTGCTGGAATGTTTTTCCTTGTCAAACATTCCCAAAGTTTGCTCCAGTGGACCCTGTCAAACGCCTTTTCCAGATGTGTGAAACAGAGATGAATCTCACTCTTATACTAAAGAGCCTTTTCACTTATCTGTCTGAATGTGAAGATTAGGTCTTGAGTATTTCGGTCTGGTCGGAATCCACTTGTAGCTCAGCTAGGCGTCTGAGTCTCTGCTCTAGGATTCTAGAGTAGATTTTAACAGGGACACTGAGAAGGGATATGCCTCTATGGTTTCCAAATTGTCAATTGTCACCCTTTTTAAAAATCGGTGTAATGACGGCAATCTCCCAATCCTTCAGTATGGTCTTGTTGCACCATGCTGCTTGTATGATCCTTAGGGGTAATAGGTCACCTGCTGCTCCCACGTACTTAACCATTTCTGGTGTTATACCATCATGCCCTGCTGCTTTGCCCATCTTGATTTTCTCCAGTGCTGCATTCAGTTCTTCCATCTTTATGTCACCTTCATCACCATTGGTGATCTCTTATATGCTAGAGGTTATCATTTCTGATGCTTGACATTGCTCACCATCAATGAGTTCTGAGAAATATTCTTTCCATCTTTCCATTACTTCCTTCGGGACAGTAAGCAATTTGCCTTGCTTGTCCTTTATAAATTTAAGAGGGCACTGTTTTTCCTTCGTCATTTTCTTTAGGGTCTTATAGAACAATTTATGGTGTTCTTGCGCATCTTTTTCTAGCTTTTCTCCAAATTCTTCCCAGCACCTTGTTCTTTTTGGAGCCGTGGTAGCAAAATGGTTAGTGCACAGGCTTCCTAGCTCAGTGGTCTCTGGTTCGATCCCCAGATGAGGTGCGATTTTTTAAGGCGCAAACGGCTCCTGGGTCGACCCAGCCCCAACTGGGTACCAGAGCAACGCTGGGAAGGTTAAGGCGGCCGGCGTAATGTTGACCACGTCACCCCTAGTGTGCCGATGGTCAAGAAAATATGGGCCTAACACCATATTCTCAATATGCCTCAATGGGCGTGTAACGGGATCATTACAAACACAAAGTTCCTGAGCTGAGCAACTCTTTCAGTTCTTTTGATTGTTAGCAGGTAGTGATCACTGCCAACCTCTGGCCCCCTCCAGACTCTAGCATTCCGGACACGCTTGAATGAGCTCCTCCTAACTACGGCATAGTCGATCACTGACTACTCATTCTTTGTTGGTTCACATCTAGTGTATGCATGTATGCGCTTGTGGGGGAACTTTGTGTTTGTAATGATCAGATTCTGTTCACTGCATAATCTAAGGAGTCGCTTTCCATTGTCATTAAGAGTATCTTCTCCATATCTTCCGATAACTCCACCCCATCAAGCATGGTCATTTCCAACTCTGGCATTAAAATCCCCGAGCATGATAACTTCGTCTAGGCAGTCATCCACTGTCCTTTGAAGCAGCTCGAAGAATTCCTCCTTGCCCTCTGCTCTGCCATCCCCATTAGGCCCGTACACTATGACAAGATTGACTATGGTTTCTCCTTCATTTAGTTTTACAACCATAATGCGCTCCGAGACAAAGTTCCATCCCTTGATATTATCTTTTTGGTTTTTCGCCACAATGCAACCTACACCTCCTTTAGGTCTTTCAGATGTGGGTACACCACTGTAGAGCAGCGTGTTGCCATCGAGATCCATGACTCCTTGTCCCTTTTTCTTCGTGTCCGTTACAGCCAGGATTTCTAGTTTTACTTTTTTCATCTCTACCACCAGCTCCTCTTCTTTCCCATTTATACTTCTTGTGTTCTATGTTCCATAAGTCGTAGTCGGTAGTCCGTTCCAGTTCGTCGCCTTTAGAATCAGTCCAGTTTTCTCTCTTACTTGTATATTGCTCGTAATCGTAATTTAAAGCAAACAGGAGATTGGCCTGTTGTGCGTTTGCTTGGTGGAAGGGCTGCCACCTTACGGCCTCCATGCAGGCCGCCCTCCTCCTTTTTTCAGCCGGGCTTGGGACCGACCTTGGTGGAGTTCAGTATATTCTAGCTGTCTTTTATTAGTTATGGGGGTCACGACTTAAAAACCACTGCTTCTACAAATGTCGAGCTGTCATGTAGTTGTTCATATTTAATCATTTTCTTTTTGCTATTGTTTTGACATATTTCTTCTGATTCGAGACAGACAGGAAAAATAAACAGAAATCTATAGAAGCTGTCAAAAACAGGGCTACTTGTTAAAAGTAAACAAAGTCGAGGAAGATGAGAGAAACTGCGGTATGACGTGAAGTACAATGGATGGGTGTGAACAAAAATAAGTATTTTTTGAAGCACCTTCGGTGGCTTATAGGCGCGACAAGTACCTGAAGGGTCATCTTGTTCACAGCCGTCTCCCAAAGGAGAATGCCACTCACTTTGGCACTCTACCGTGTGGTCGGACACGATGCAACACGTGCAAGTATGTCATCCAAACTCTCAAGATGTCTTTTCCTGAGGCTACGCACACCATCCTCTATAAGGATTTGCTATAAACAGGATTATCCTTAAGAGATTAAAAGAGTCCATAGACAAGAAACTGAGAGATGAACGGGCAGGTTTTCGACGGGACAGATCGTGTGCAGACCAGATGGCCACTTTGGGAGTGGTAGTTGAACAGAGTCTTAAGTGGAGTTCACCACTGTTCATCGGATTAGTGGACTGCGAAGTGGCATTTGACGGTGTGGACAGAGTCACTTTGGAAATTGATGAGGCATTATGGAGTTCCCCTGGGGATCATTAACTTAATACATGGGACATGGCTGTGGCGTGAGGTTTTATTTGGCTCTAGGGTCAGTATAGTACTGACAATTACAGAAATAGAATTTCTGTAGAAAATGGTGAAGTCCCAGTGTCTGAGAGAACTACTGGTATCACAAATTAGTTACGGCTGTGAATGTTCTGATCTCGAAAAATTAGTAGAGAGGAGACCGACATAACTTGCCACATCCGCTGTGTAACTAACTGTGATATTAAGACAAGGAAACAGATTTTACTTAACAATGATAAAATTGACAAGTCTTCAAATACAATTTCCTTATTATTTATTTAGTATATACACTATCTACTCTTGTGCTGAAGGGTGAATGTTGAAAAATGGAACGTAATGAATTTGTAAGTTTGCATATGATTTACAAATATTTATATTTATATAGATATGTAAATATGTTACAACAAGTTTTCCAATTATAGGAACAAAAATTATATCAGCTGTGCTGTTATTCAATTATAGTATATGTATCGGTGATAAAGGTGGATTTAGGATAAGCCACAAATCTGGCCACTATAGACGTTGCAGGTACAAGTCCAATAGCCGTTGCTGATATGTAGCCAAGTAAAGTACCACCCCTATAGACACCAGGAATATTATAGGCTGTGATGTACGGTGTCTTGTCTGGTTTGTTGTTACTTGTTGTAAGTGTAGATGTGATGTAGCTTCACAGATCTACAAACAAGAGATATGACGTGGGAAGTCATAAAAGTGTTAAACTGCTCTTGACGTTTCCGTCATTTATTTTGACGATCCACAATGACAGATATGTTACATCCACATTACATAAGTCATAGACACGACAGTTCATGGTATTCAGCATAACAAAGTTCTTCGATGAATCTTCTATATATATATATATATATATATATATATATATATATATATATATATATATATATATATATAAGCTGATGTAGATAATCCCAGCTTACTACAGCCTCAGCTTCATATCACAATGTGCATAAGTTTAACAATACTCCTCTCTGATGCTGGCAGATCAGATGTGCAAAATAAATCTATTACTGGTCGCACGAGAATGGCGTTCAGGAGTACAGGTCAAGCTGACCTTTACAGGCATTCCTAGGTCTAACCTCGACGTAGGTGCAATCGCTGGCATAGCGAAGTTCATAGAACATAGAAACTGTTCTCTGGGCCTAGAGTGACCCGTGTATATATAAATCTCAGGTATGAAGATACCTGGGGTGTAATCCCTAGTAGAAGAACCTCTCCTTTCTGTAACCAGCAAGCGAGCAGAGAACGACAAATGTCAAACATCTAAGGAGATCACAAAGTTCAATAAAGGAGGGTATTACCTTGCTTCGGAATCAACACCACAAAAAACATACGCCTCCAGGCGTTTCGAATCATCTAGGGAAAAGCCTCGTTAGTTAAACTAACTCACAGGAGGACTACCAATTCCCTATCAAAAGATCACAGACGCAGGATGCGTCCTCTCTGCTCAAAACATCTTGTCGAATCCCTGGGCGGAAGACCTTTCAAACTCTCCTTAAGTTCAGACATGCGCAGAACGCATACACCTGAGTAAAACTCAAAACGGGACGATGAGGAGGCATATCAGGCAAAGATATAACGAAATCGCGCCTTATATGGACAGGAAATAAAACATCAACTCTGGTTTCAATCATTCCAAGAAACAGTTGACCGATGCTACCATATAAGGAGAATGACCTGACAACGATCGAAAAAATGGACCGACGAGTCAGGACACAAGAGAAGGTAACCACCATTGAAAATGTAATCAAAGTCAAACAAGGGTTATTTACCTTCGACCAAGAAAAAATTACAGTGTACAATTCAGGCAAGTTAATTATACAAAGTCTTAGAAAAATTCTGTGCGTAACAGATTACCGCACCCCCCGCCCCCCCCCCCCCCCCCCCCCCCCCCCCCCCCCCCCCCCCCCGGGAAAAAAATGAAACTTTTTTTTTTAAATCCTAGAGCCAGAACGAACAGGCTCCTAACGCACGTATGATGCGCGGATATAATGCCTAATATGAGGCTAGCTCGACGCATGGAGCGACAGGTGAGATTATATCTCGCATCCTTAGAGAAAACATTTCCCTAAGTGTACACGTATATTCCAGGGAGGTGCCACCAACATACGCCATAGTGATGGCAACATCATTATGCAAGCAAAATTATACTCATATAAATACAAATATATTATCATAGTATTAAACAATGAAGTGTCATGAAAATAGCGGTGTCGTATACTAATATACCGAATTAGAGAATTACACATCTTAAACCAAAAAGTACATTATACAAGCATGTAATATTATCATGATACAATGTATTATAGTAATTAAACAGATTTTCATTGAAGATGTGGACATAACTCGTTCCAAAGTAGGTTAGAACTTGACATACTTCATGGTTGACATAATGTCCATACTATCGCAGACGTCAATGATGTGCTGCGAAAATATCAATAACAGAAATCTTTATGATAAATGCTAAATTTCTTAATTTGGCCATGTGAACTTTTGGCCCATATATTGCTAACTAAGCCTTCTTCCGTTATAACAAAATTGGTAACAGAAAAAGGAAATTATATGGTACAATGCTAAAAATTCCCAAAAAGTGAGAACATATGTGCTGATATATTATTATAGTAGAGAACTGTTATAGATCTCGACGTTTATCAGGAAATATATGACAGAAGATTTAAGTGGAATCATGTGGGCATCTGGACAGAATGTCTGCCATCACATTATCCGAACCACGGATAGCTCGCACCGTGAAATGAAATGGTTGAAGAGCTATGGCATAACGAGTGGACCTCGAGCTCTTCAAGTTTTTGCTCTGAATAGCAGTAAGAGCTTTCTGGTCGGTTTCCACAATGAAATGTGCGCCTAGAAGGAATCTTTGTAACTTGAGAATTGACCAAACCATAGCCAATAATTCACGGTCTAAAACCGAATAATTCCTTTCTGCAGCATTTAATTTCCTAGAGATATACATCATCGGATGCAGAGTATCCGAATACTGCTGCATTAGTGCTGCCCCAATCCCAGTGGACGAGGCGTCACTTCGAAAAACAAGTCTTCTCAATAGTAGGTAACCTAAGGATAGGTGGAGATGAAAATAGAGTTTTAATCTGGTCCAATGAGGATTGGCATTCTTGAGACCAACGGATCAGATTAGGCGATCCTTTCTTTAATAAAGTAGAAAGAGGTGCCATAATGGAGGACAGATTCGGAATGAATCGTCCGTAAAATTGTATCAAACCTAAGAGACTACGCACTTGTTTTTTCGTCTTAGGGACAGAAATGTTTAGTATTTTTGAAACATTGTGGTCCTCTGTCTTTAAAAGACCATGACCAACACGATGACCCAGGAAAGAAATCTCGCTAAATCCTATAAAGGCTTTAGAGGGTTTTGCAGTTAAATTATACTCGCGAAGAGTAGACAGCAATTCGTATAAATTCAGATAGTGATCTTCCCAGGAATCACTGAACAGACAGAAATCGTCTAAATATGCTATGACATCTGTACGATATGAGAGAATTCGACGCATCATGCGTACGAATGTAGCAGGGGCGTTCATAAGGCCGAAAGGCATGAAATTCCATTGAAATAAACCCCTAGGTGTAGAAAAAGCAGTAAGAGGTTTGGCTCCTTCAGTTAAAGGAACTTGCCAATAACGTTTCGACAAGTCAAGTTTGGTAAAGAATCTAGAATTAGAAAGTTTGTTTAGTAGCTCTTCTAGCGAAGGCATAGGTTCAGCATCAAACTTCGTAACTTGGTTCAATTTGCGATAATCAACGCAAAGGCGAATGTTATTGTCTTTCTTTCGTACAATAACCATGGACGAAGAGTATGCTGAAGTGGATGGTTCAATTATTTCCAATCGTATCATCTCATCCAATTCTTTCTCGACTTGTGACTGAAAATGGATAGGTATAGGATAGGGTCTGACTCTGATAGGATTATGGTCAGTAAGTACTATGTCATGTTCAATGACATGTGTGTGTCCCGGAATGTCGGTAAGGACATCCTGAAATGTTTGTAACATCGAAGAGACTTGTCGATGTTCCTCAGCGGAAAGATTAGGTGAAACGGTAACGTTTTTCCAAGATTCCGTAGAATGAAGTGGGATCACAGGAAGAGGAAGATTGACATCAGAAAAAGTAGTTTCCTCATCCTGTATAACTGACAGGGATGAGTAATGACCATGAGGTACTGGAGAATCGTCCGTCGTCTGGAAAATAGGCTGCAAATAGTCAGGTCGTTCATGAAATTCCGAGAGCATATTTATGTGGAAAGTTCTATACTTTCCATCAATATCGACAACATAGTCGACGTCGGAAATTTTAGAGACTATTGCATACGGACCTTTCCATGCAATAAGAAGTCTGTTCTCCCTTGAAGGAAGTAGGACGAATGCTTTGTCACCTGGACAAAGTTGTCGTAGACATCTATTCTTATTGGCAAATAGCCTTGCCTTTTCCTTAGCAAATTCGGATGAAGAAGTTGCTAGTTTGCATGCCTCTATGATCTTTTGCCTAAGAGCAATGACATACTCATAAGAAGATTGAGTGTCATCGCTAATATTATCGGCAGTGATAAGATCGTGGAGTAAAGACATAGGGCCGCGCGGTCGCGCGCCAAAGACAAGTTCAAAAGGAGAAAACCCTGTGTGTTCATTGGGGACCTCTCTATAAGCAAAGAGAGCCGCGGGTAAAACCCTGTCCCAATCCTGAGGATGATCCTCAGTTATCTTCCCAAGTAAAGTCTTGAGTGTTCTATTCAAACGCTCAACTAACCCATTAGACATTGGGTGATAGATACTGCTAAGAGACCTTTTAATATGTAAGATAGACATTACCTGTGACATAGTGTCAGATATAAGTTGAGTGCCATGGTCTGACAATATTTCTCTGGGGAATCGCAAGCGAGAAAATATCAGCCAAAGAGCGTCTGCGATATCGGCAGTGGAGATGCTCTTGAGATGTATAGCCTCTGGCCAACGTATGCACATATCGACACATGTAAGGATAAATTGATGTCCTCTGGCCGACTTGATCCTAAAAGGACCGATAATATCTATTGCCATTTTCTGAAACGGCCGAATAGGAATGTCAGCAGCCTGGATAGGCGCAGTATGTCGTGGTCCTTTAGATTTGACCTCCTGACATACTTTGCAAGATCGACAATAAATACGTATGTCCTTGCTCACAAATGGCCAAAAGAAAGCCGCAAGAACCCTCGACTTTGTATGGGAAAAACCCATATGTCCAGCACATTGTGAGTCATGAGCATGTTGCAATATTTGCAATCTCATACTCTTAGGCACAAGAATTTGAGAATTTGCAGACGTAGTAGAGTCTTGTACCATACGCACAAGTACGCCGTTCTTCATAGTAATCCAAGACTTTCTATTTGTATTTTGATTTGGATCACCTTTTTTTGCTAGAATGAAGAATTTTTGTAAAGAAGGATCTTCTTCTTCAATTTTATAAAAGAGTCACGTGAAATAATTAAGTGACTATTTTGGCTATTTACTTCATTAATATTAGTTAATGAAGTTTGAGGTGTTTCCAGAGCTTGTGCTCTTGTTACCACTGCATTGGTAGCTTCAATATTTTGTTCCTCCCAAACAGCAATCTGCTGTGGGGTACATTCCCTAACTCCGTGAACACGACCGATAATAAGATCCGCTATAGGGTTAGGTAGAAGACACGCGTGGACATCTCCCGTAAAGAAGGGAGTAGCAATATGTATTATGGCAGTAGGATACTTTTCCAAAGTGCCACCAAATGTGACACATTTGATCACCTTTCCTGTAGCACATGATGGATCTACAAGAGATTGCCTAACACCAATAGTAGTACATCCAGAATCAAAAAGGACTGAGACTGGATTACTATTTACAAGACCCTTGTGTAGGATAAGAGAACCTCTCCCGTCATGCGCAACTGCAGCAGGAAGAGCGGGAAGAGGGTGACCACAGCTCAAAGTAGTTACGGTAGTCGGTTCGAACAAAGTACTGCATTGGGGACATTTAGTTGCCCTACCAAAGTCAAAGGTAGAACATGTGATAGCACTAGAGTTTTTATTATCATCAACCTGTTTACATGCTCCCTGAGACTCTTGCTGTACAGAGTTTGTCTGTTGATATCTCTTTCTTTTATGTTGAGATCTACCGCGACCATTATTGCCTCTGAAATTATTATTATACTCTCTACTGTAATTGTTATCCTGGTTTGAATCCCAGTTTCCATAACTGTCATTATCATTTCTATATTGATGAGGTCTCTGCGAAAAATAGTTATGATTGCCTCTATATTGACTACCTCTGCAGAAATGCCTAAAATTATTGGGTGTAGTATACCGAGGACTATCAGCTTGTCTCCAGTTCTTCGAAGAAGAATCACCATGTGATTGATTGCCATGATTCTGAGCATAATTACGGTTACTCTTTCTATTAAAATTTTGTTGAGTAACTTGAAATTTACGCATGAAATTTGGGCCATATGGTGCTGCCGAAGCAACCAGCAAACCTTCTTTTCCTCTAGAGTTGCTAATGGTTACGTGAGGGTGCGCAGTGACATACTGGCAACAGTATTCCTCCATTTCTGTTATGTTTTTAGGCTTACGCTCATGAAGAAAAGCAAGAAAAGATTCATTGACAGAAGACATAACCTTGTCTCTAAGTAGTAAGTCCATAAGTGCTTCAAATGTATGTTCTGTCTTAGACAGCTCAACCCAACGTGTAAAAGTAAGACGTATCTTTGAAATGAATTCAGAGAATTCTACTCCAGTTTCTGGCAACATATTTTTAAATTGAAGACGATAGCCGTCTTCGTTCAGTTGGTATTTCTTTAACAAGACCGCCCTGACAACCTCATAATTGTTCTTGTCAGGCTCATCTACCATGCTTAATATACTCAAAGCATCACCTCTAAGTATATTGGACAACTGATAAACATACAGTGATTTATCTATGTTATGTGTTTTACATGAACGTTCGAATCTATCCAGATAAAACGTTATATCGTCACTGGAAGCATTGAATGCTGGTAGTTTAATCTTAAAAGTACTAGCTTTATCAGAAGATGACACCTTATTTGGATCATTAGCATTACCCATGTTCATCAACTTTAACTTCTCTAACTCCAAAGCTAAGAGTTTTTCTTCATGCTCCATTTTTGCTTTTCTCTCCTCAGCCTCTCTTTGTAACTTTTTGTCCTCAGCTTCTCTTTGTAACTTTCTTTCCTCAGCCTCGGCTTGTAATCTTTTATTTTCAGCATCTAATTGTAGCTGAATTCTTCTCTCCTTAGCTTCTTTGTCCAATCTTTTATTCTCAGCATCTATTTGTAGCTGGATTTTTCTCTCTTCAGCTTCTTTGTCCAATCTTTTATTCTCAGCTTCAGCTTCTCTTTTCTGTTTTTCCATTTCCATCTGGAATTTTCTTTCATCTGCCTGCATCTGCAGTCTCAGATTCTCAGCATCTATCTTCTTTTGCTCAGCTTCTCTGTCTAATCTTTTATTTTCCTCTTTTTGTCTTTTCTCCTCAGACTTCAGTGCTTTAGTCCATTGAGTATTTGCATACTCTTCTAATTTATCACCAGTCTTACCAAGGGCTTTCCCTTGCTCAATAAAGTACTCAAGTGTAGACATGATGTCTAATATTATGAGTCCCAAATCCTGAAATAGTTAATTATCTTATTTCAACCTTAATAGTAACAAGACTTAAATAAAGTACTTGTATAATCACAATGTTTACCCCAATCTCTGTGGGAAACAAGTCTTTGACAAAGAACTTGTATTATCAAATGTATAATAATATCACAAGTCACTTCTTAATCATAAGGGCACTACATATCTAATAGTGCATAACCACATATCCATCGGTTATTTATCATAACTGCACTACACAGCTAATAGTGCATAAGCAAAAACCACCAGTTAGTTATGATAAGTGCACTACACAGCTAATAGTGCATAAGCAAATATTTAACAATAGTGAATGCTAACTAAGAACTATGTAAACAAAAACAAAGATCCAAGACAATGTAAACAATAACAAAGATCAAAGACAATACGAAAACATTCGCAGAAGTCAACTAAATAAACAGCGAAAAATAAAAAAATATCACAAAGAATGTGATGACAAATGCGAAAAAGGTAAACAAACAAATGACGTCACAGTGTATAAACAAAATGGTGTATAGAACTGAATGACAGAAAAGAGTAGACCTACAAATACAAACAAATAAAATCAAAACTAAAGAACAGAAAAATGTTACAAAAACAACAAAGAAAAAACACACCTCGTCACAACTAACAAAAATAGCAACAGATGTTGCATGCAAATTTTCAATTAAGAAAATTGCTCCTACTGAACGCTATTATAAGACCTCTATGACGTGGTATACTTTATAATAGTCACCTACCCAACCGACCCGCTGAAATATAAACAATAAATATACAAATAACATATAACATGTAAACATATAACAGTAAGAATGTGAAAATACAGAAGGCTCAGTTAGAGTATAAGGGCACAGTTCACAAACAAAACAGGCCACTTAACTTATATAAGTCCAAACGTCAGCACGGTGCAGAACAGGTTGTGATCAGCATTTTGGGGATAAATGATCCAACGTTGGTCGACATCTGCTCCCATAAACAGCCATGACGAAGGAAATCGAGCTTCTGAGGCAGGAATGGCAGTTTCGGAACTTGTCCTTCTTACATACAATGATCGGCACTTGACCCTCTAAATGCAGTAGCAGTAAATCGATTTGATCGGCACTTGACCTTCTAAATCAGCAAAATTGACAAACTGTCGAGCAGCGCCGGGTACTTTCACAATATAGCGAACTTGCTATATGTCATTGTAGATGTAGAATCTTGAAGGAAGTGTAGTTCACGAACTTGGATGTTATATGCTGCATGGGTTTGTTGACCCTCGAGAGTGCTGGTACCAGATGAAACCAGCTTTTGGCCACCATAAAATGATAAGCGTGGATTTAGGATAAGCCACAAATCTGGCCACTATAGACGTGACAGGTACAAGTCCAATAGCCGTTGCTGATATGTAGCCAAGTAAAGTACCACCCCTATAGACACCAGGAATATTATAGGCTGTGATGTACGATGTCTTGTCTGGTTTGTTGTTGCTTGTTGTAAGTGTAGATGTGATGTAGCTTCACAGATCTACAAACATGAGATATGACGTGGGAAGTCATAAAAGTGTTAAACTGCTCTTGACGTTTCCATCATTTATTTTGACGATCCACATTGACAGATATGTTACATCCACATTACATAAGTCATAGACACGACAGTTCATGGTATTCAGCATAACAAAGTTCTTCGATGAATCTTATATATATATATATATATATATATATATATATATATATATATATATATATATATATATATATATATATATATATATATATATATATATATATAGATATATATATAAGCTGATGTAGATAATCCCAGCTTACTACAGCCTCAGCTTCATATCATCAATGTACATAAGTTTAGCAATACTCCTCTCTGATGCTGGCAGATCAGATGTGCAAAATAAATCTATTACTGGTCGCACGAGAATGGCGTTCAGGAGTACAGGTCAAGCTGACCTTTACAGGCATTCCTTGGTCTAACCTCGACGTAGGTGCAATCACTGGCATAGCGAAGTTCATAGAACATAGAAACTGTTCTCTGGGCCTAGAGTGACCCGTGTATATATAAATCTCAGGTATGAAGATACCTGGGGTGTAATCCCGAGTAGAAGAACCTCTCCTTTCTGTAACCAGCAAGCGAGCAGAGAACGACAAATGTCAAACATCTAAGTAGATCACAGAGTTCAATAAAGGAGGGTATTACCTTGCTTCGGAATCAACACCACAAAAAACATACGCCTCCAAGCGTTTCGAATCATCTAGGGAAAAGCCTCGTTAGTTAAACTAACTCACAGGAGGACTACCAATTCCATATCAAAAGATCACAGACGCAGGATGCGTCCTCTCTGCTCAAAACATCTTGTCGAATCCCTGGGCGGAAGACCTTTCAAACTCTCCTTAACTTCAGACATGCGCAGAACGCATACACCTGAGTAAAACTCAAAACGGGACGATGAGGAGGCATATCAGGCAAAGATATAACGAAATCGCGCCTTATATGGACAGGAAATAAAACATCAAATCTGGTTTCAATCATTCCAAGAAACAGTTGACCGATGCTACCATATAAGGAGAATGACCTGACATCGATCGAAAAAATGGACCGACGAGTCAGGACACTAGAGAAAGTAACCACCATTGAAAATGTAATCAAAGTCAAACAAGGGTTATTTACCTTCGACCAAGAAAAAATTACAGTGTACAATTCAGGCAAGTTAATTATACAAAGTCTTAGAAAAATTCTGTGCGTAACAATGAGCTGTGCTGTTAATTACGTATAATTTATCAGCTATAATCTTATTATTGTCTCTTGCTACGCTAATTCACTTTCTCGTCACTGACACAAATTTTTGCTCACAATGCTGACAGAAATGGTACTAATGTGTACTCATCTCTTAGAAGTTCTTGGTTTGGTTGACACAAAACCGGCTGAAGATCGTTCCTTTAGCCCACCCAAGACTGAGGGGGACTAAAGATGTAGATTCTGTGAAATCTCTATGCTCATGCGGAATTCCAGGCAGCTGGACTGACGACCCACGATCTCAGTTTTTATGACACGAATAAAACCTGTAACAAGGAAAAATAGGGGCTAATTTCTGTCCTCAAGCCCACCTATTTCTATTGTATATGATATGAGCGTGTCTCAGTGTCTGCATGTAGGATGAATGACAACATGGCTCAGTATGATTTAGCAATAGCGAGACAAGACAGGTGTCTACTTGCAAAACATTCTTTCTGATAAACTAATACATGGATACATTCAATAATATAAATTCAATACATGAATACATTCAATAATATAAATTCAATACATGAATAAATTCAATACATGAATACATCCCATAATATGTACACCTAGGTGTGATACAACCATTTTCTTCCCCCTATAATATACCAGGCCCTCTCTGACAAGTGCTATACTAGCTGGTCACATATATCCTAACAATATTGTTATGTTCTTATGATAGAAGTATATGAGACGAGGACTGTTTGGTGATATATCAGGTGGGAGTTATATGGGACAATAGATTGGAGTTAGATGAGACAATAGATTGAGTCCTAACAAGGACTGTTTTGGTTATATTTCAGTTGGTTTTATCTGAGATAACACTGAAGTTATAGGAGACAATAGATTGAAGTATGAGTCCTATTAGTCTTCGTCTATTCAATCATATTAGGAAATAAAATCATTATACCTAATTCCCCCAAGATACAATCAGTAAACTGATACGTTCATATTAAAACAATATATGTTAAATATACATATACAGGTGTATCTGCTGTAGGCCTATTTTCCTACCAGTTTATAGTAAATTTATATTTACCCTCCAAGATTTAAACAGGCCAGATTTTGACTCGACTTAGCGAAGCAGGCTGTAGGTCAATGCTCTCAGGCAAGCAATAAATCAGGTTGACAGCTCCTCTCACACAGTCGGTCGTCTCTGGCTTCGTGTTCGGTCTTGCGTGCCTTTGCATAAAATCTCGCCCGATTATATAGGTAGGTGAATGCTTAAGCAAAGCTTTTGGTTGGTTCCTGGCGGAGCAAGCTGATTGGTTTCCTGCAGTTTCGTCTTTTGCTCGTACAGCCTAATTTTATTCAGTTTTCTTTCGCCATCTTGCGCGAACAAGATGGATACGACCCACATCCGAAAAAAAAAAACAGGGCTTAAGTTTTTCCTGGCGTAACTTCAGGTAATTTATTCCGGCTCAGCAACTGTGCGTTGATTGGCTGGGGCAAATTTGTATCCCGACATAATGATTTAACAAAGTAGTGGGGTTACACACATTCGTTTCACGACATAGCCCCATCCTTTCCTAGCTGTGACCTGTCATAGCTGAAGTGTAAACACCTGCTGTAGTTAATCATTTTGCGTCTGTCCTTCCAGAGTAATAGGGTGTCGACTTAAAAAATCAGCTCCTACATTGTCTCTTCCCGGAATGTAATTCACGGTAAAGGAATAAGGCGCCAGAAGCAGACTCCACCTTAACAATCTCGAATTTAACTTTTTAGATGCAGCCAAGAAAGTTAAAGGCTGGTGATCGCTTTGGACAATGAAGTGTGTCCCATACAGGTAAGGTGAAAATTTGTCGATGGACCAAATTAGAGCCAAACATTCTTTCTCTATGGTCGAGTAGTTCAACTCAGCTGCATTCAACTTCCTACTGGCGTAGGCGACTGGTAAAAGTTCATCCGGTTGGGCTTTTGATTTCTGCAAGAGAGTTGCACCAATACCTATACTGCTAGCGTCCGTCCTTAATACAAATTCCTGTGTGATATCGAGTAGCGTAAGGATTGGTTTGCTGGTGAGTTTTGCTTTTAGCTCTGTGTAAGCTTTTTCACAATCAGCATTCCATTGGATTTTGTCAGACTGTCCTTTCTTAGTTAAGTTAGTTAATGGTGCACACAGAGAGTTAAAGTGGGGTATGTACTTCTGATAGAACCCACATAATGACACGAATGATCTCACATCTTTCTTCGTTTGAGGTCTGGGTGCCTTCTTTAACTTCTCTATATTCTTTGGGTCAGGAGACATATGACCTGTAGAAATAGTGTGACCTAAGAATTCCAACTCCTTACAACCGATATAGCACTTGGTTGGACGTGCAGTCAATCCAGTGGCTCTCAGTCTGTCAAACAACATGGAGAGCGCTACTATATGCTCTTCAAATGTGTTTGTAGCAACAAGAATGTCATCCATAAAGTTAGGGATATGGGGATTTTGTAGAGGTTCCAACAATTTCCTCATCATTCTTGAAAAGATACTGGGAGCATTTTTCAGCCCAAAGGGTAGTACATTAAACTCATAGTGTCCGTCTGATGTACTAAATGCCAGCATTTTCCTAACTTCTGGTTTCACTGGTATTTGGTAGTATCCCTTGCTTAGATCTACCTTCGATAAATACCTAGCCTTACACAGTGTAGAGAACACCTGGTTGGTGTCAGGTAATGGGTCCACCTGAGATTCTGTGATCGCATATAGCTTCTTGTAGTAAATACATAACCTGTGTTCACCACTAGGCTTCCTTAATAGCACCACACTTGAGCTATAGGGAGATTCAGACTTTGAAATAATTCTCTTTTAAGAGATAGTCAATCTCATCCTTGAGTGTTTGTGCTTGCTATTGTTCAGTCCATGTCCGCAGCAATGCTTCCAGTGGACTGTGTATGGGGACGGCAATACAACAACGTTGCCGGACCCACACCTATTTCTATTGTAAGGGGCAGTATACCGAAGTGGGGCCTGTCTCCATCAACTGTTTGGTACAGCCCTGGTTCCTACCTCCTTTGGTTCGGGTTTGTTCCTGCAGCTTTTTTTATACTGGTTGCTGACTAACCAAATTTTCCAAAGGAACCAGGCCATGGTGTTCCGACAAATATCTAGTCGGGGTGGGATGTCTCTCGTCCCCTCTCTGTACAATACGGAGAGTTGCCATGGTTACTGGTGTAACAGTAGACTTGTTGTGATTTTGTTTTCTCTTTATCACTGCATCTACCTGTTGTTTTCTCTGGTGTATTTTCTTTGTGGGCCTGCGTCCGCAACAATGCTTCCCTAGGTCCTATAACTGGTCTACGCTTCTGAATGAGGTTACCTTGTTACATTCTGAACAGGATTTCATATACCGACTTATGTCTTCAATTATTCCTGGCCAGTAATATCGCAATGCTATATTTTGACCAGTGGCCCCTTTTCCTCTGTGGCCACTGCCTGATGTAGCATGCTCTTGCTCCATAATTTCCTCCCTATAGAATTTTGGCACTACCAGCTGTCCATGCCTTTTAGGTCCTTTTCCAGCTTGTCTGTAGAGTAGGCCATTTTCCATATAGTAGTCTCCTTTCTCTGGAGGGTTATGGGCCTTTGGCAATTTGCCAAAACAAGGCTTCAATGTGCTGTCTGCTGTTTGAGCCTTTTTCATCTTTGTACGATGAATGTTTATTGGATCTCCCTCCTCCTTTTTGGTGCTCGACCTGGTATGGTTTGTTGCCATGACAACAGGTTTTACTGGGTCCCCAAAAAGACATATTTACATCCTATTACCAGCGGGTATATAGGGTCATCACTTACTGCTGCTCTTATCACTCCTTCCACATAGCGAGTTCTCACATTGATCCTTGCTATGGGAAGTGTCATGGTGCCGGTTCCCTGCATTGCCCCTTGTATGTCCACTGTTTCTGTGGTAAGTTGGTCAGGGTGCACTAAGGTTGCACTCACGACTGAGTCGAATTCCAAACCTGAATCATATAAGCACTGAATTTTAGTGCCATTACATGTCACTTCCTCACAGACAGGGGGATGATGGAGGTCATTCTGACTAACTGCCAGTTCCTTCCTTCCCTTGTTCCATGTTGTGAGACACGCAGCGTAATAAGGAGGGTTGTTCCTTCTGCAGTCTGCAGTATTGTGGTTACTCATTAGACAAGTTTTACACCACTTTCCTTCCTTCCGGTAAGATGTCTTATCCGATCTTAGAGGGTTTTTGTCCTTTTGGTCAAATCTTTGTTTGTTCCTTGTAGTATGGTCCTTTTGTTCATATTTGGAATAGTTTTGTGAGGATTTGAAGTTTTCACCCTGCTTCTTCTTATTTCCTAATAATTCTGTCTGAGCTGCTTGATATCTCTCAGCAACAGTTACAATATCTTCCAATCTCTCTGCTCCTTGTTCCATAATAAACTTCCTCATTTCTTGAGGCATGGACTATTTCACTTGCTCCATCATTATCATTTCTTTCAGATCCTGACACTTTCCTAAACTACTCCATTTTTCCAAATAGGTTTCCAATCTAGCAGAGAATTGGTGATAGTTTTCTCCTGGAAGAAGTTTAGCTGTTCGGAATTTCTTTCTATATGATTCTGAGTTCTTTTCATATCCCACAAGCAGTGCCTGCTTCAGGACTTCATAATCTTCCTGGTCATCTCTTGAGAACTTCAAATATACATCGTAGGCCACACCTCTCAATCCCTGAGATAGTTTAAGACTCCACTTTTCTTTCACTAAGCCATAGGTAGTGGCAAGTCTTTCGTATCTATCCAGGTACGACTCAATGGCGTCTTCCTTCTCAACAAATGGGTCCAGATGAAAATTCATGGCCCCACTTGAGGTGCTCTGGATGGAGCTACTCTCAGAGTGAGTGAGCTACCACCATTATTGCCAGTAGTTGCCTGAATTTCAAGCTCTTTTAATCTCAACTGATGGTCTCTCTCTCTGCTTGTAATTTCCTTTCCTCAGCTTCTAACCTTTTAGTTTCTCTCTCAGCATCCAGTCTTTTGTCTTCTCTCTCAGCCTCCAGTCTTTTGTCTTCTCTCTCAGCTTCCAGTCTTTTGTCTTCTCTCTCAGCTTCCAGTCTTTTGACTTCTCTTTCAGCTTCTGCTTGCAACCGCTTTTCTTCAGCCTCTAATTTCTTTGCTTCTCTATCAGCCTCTAATTTCTTTGCTTCAGTCTCTAATTGCAACTTTCTTTCTTCCCTATCCATGTGTTTGTCCACTTCTGTTGTGACATACTGAGTGAGAGCATCACCTGTCATATTTAATTCCTTACCCATCTGCATGATCGCAGTCCTGAACTTCACTAGATCAGCCATGGCGTTACTAAGATAGGATATGTAAATTTACTATAACCAAATATTATAATTAAACTTAATTAATTAAATGAACAAATAATTTCCGTGCAACTTTGTGAGCATCAACTATTTACTGAGTACTAAATGGTACTCCTCCTAAGAAAACAATAAAAAATTCTATTATTAAATTTCTCAAAAAAAAATTCCTTATGTTATCTATGGGTGGCACAAGATAGAGTGTAGATAGATGAATAGACTAAGTATGGCTCAAGATATACAGAAATATCCCAGGAACGAGCCCCCAGTGTGGCGTGAGGTTTTATTTGGCTCTAGGGTCAGTATAGTACTGACAATTACAGAAATAGAATTTCTGCAGAAAATGGTGAAGTCCCAGTGTCTGAGAGAACTACTGGTATCACAAATTAGTTACGGCTGTGAATGTTCTGATCTCGAAAAATTAGTAGAGAGGAGACCGACATAACTTGCCACCTCCGCTGTGTAACTAACTGTGATATTAAGACAAGGAAACAGATTTTACTTAACAATGATAAAATTGACAAGTCTTCAAATACAATTTCCTTATTATTTATTTAGTAGATACACTATCTACTCTTGTGCTGAAGGGTGAATGTTGAAAAATGGAACGTAATGAATTTGTAAGTTTACATATGATTTACAAATATTTATATTTATATAGATATGTAAATATGTTACAACAAGTTTTCCAATTACAGGAACACAAATTATATCAGCTGTGCTGTTATTCAATTATAGTACATGTATCAGCTGTGCTGTTAATTACGTATAATTTATCAGCTATAATCTTATTATTGTCTCTTGCTACGCTAATTCACTTTCTCGTCACTGACACAAATTTTTGCTCACAATGCTGACAGAAATGGTACTAATGTGTACTCATCTCTTAGAAGTTCTTGGTTTGGTTGACACAAAACCGGCTGAAGATCGTTCCTTTAGCCCACCCAAGACTGAGGGGGACTAAAGATGTAGATTCTGTGCAATCTCTATGCTCCTGCGGAGTTCCAGGCAGCTGGACTGACGACCCACGATCTCAGTTTTTATGGCACGAATAAAACCTGTAACAAGGAAAAATAGGGGCTAATTTCTGTCCTCAAGCCCACCTATTTCTATTGTATATGATATGAGCGTGTCTCAGTGTCTGCATGTAGGATGAATGACAACATGGCTCAGTATGATTTAGCAATAGCGAGACAAGACAGGTGTCTACTTGCAAAACATTCTTTCTGATAAACTAATACATGGATACATTCAATAATATAAATTCAATACATGAATACATTCAATAATATAAATTCAATACATGAATAAATTCAATACATGAATACATCCCATAATATGTACACCTAGGTGTGATACAACCATTTTCTTCCCCCTATAATATACCAGGCCCTCTCTGACAAGTGCTATACTAGCTGGTAACATATATCCTAACAATATTGTTATGTTCTTATGATAGAAGTATATGAGACGAGGACTGTTTGGTGATATATCAGGTGGGAGGTATATGGGACAATAGATTGGAGGCAACGCAAACCGCCATGAGATGACAGATGTCGGGAACCTTGAGTTGACTGCTGCCTTTATTAGAGTCATAAATGTGGAGGTCTGAGGGCGAATGAGGAAGAAGAAGAAGAAGAAGATGAGACAATAGATTGAGTCCTAACAAGGACTGTTTTGGTTATATTTCAGTTGGTTTTATCTGAGATAACACTGAAGTTATAGGAGACAATAGATTGAGTTACAGGAGACAATAGATTGAGTTATAGGAGACAATAGATTGATTCCTAATAAGGACTGTTTTGGTTATATTGCAGTTGGTCTGAGATAATAGATTGAAGTAATAGGAGACAATAGGTTGAGTCCTAACAAGGACTGTTTTGGTTATATTTCAGTTTGGAGTTATCTGAGACAAAAGACTGAAGTTATAGGAGACAATAGATTGAAGTATGAGTCCTATTAGTCTTCGTCTATTCGATCATATTAGGAAATAAAATCATTATACCTAATTCCCCCAAGATACAATCAGTAAACTGATACGTTCATATTAAAACAATATATGTTAAATATATATATACAGGTGTATCTGCTGTAGACCTATTTTCCTACCAGTTTATAGTAAATTTATGTTTACTCTCCAAGATTTAAACAGGCCAGATTTTGACTCGACTTAGCGAAGCAGGCTGTAGGTCAATGCTCTCAGGCAAGCAATAAATCAGGTTGACAGCTCCTCTCACACAGTCGGTCGTCTCTGGCTTCGTGTTCGGTCTTGCGTGCCTTTGCATAAAATCTCGCTCGATTATATAGGTAGGTGAATGCTTAAGCAAAGCTTTTGGTTGGTTCCTGGCGGAGCAAGCTGATTGGTTTCCTGCAGTTTCGTCTTTTGCTCGTACAGCCTAATTTTATTCAGTTTTCTTCCGCCATCTTGCCTGAACAAGATGGCCACGACCCACATCCGAAAAAAAAACAGGGCTTAAGTTTTTCCTGGCGTAACTTCAGGTAATTTATTCCGGCTCAGCAACTGTGCGTTGATTGGCTGGGGCAAATTTGTATCCCGACATAATGATTTAACAAAGTAGTGGGGTTACACACATTCGTTTCACGACAATGGCATACGGAGTTCTTCGCGAGGGACAGCTTACAGAATCGTTTGGGATAAGAACAGGAGTGCGACAGGGATGCCTCTTGTCTCCATTTCTTTTCTTATTGGCGGTGGACTGGGTTGTGGGATCGCCGACGGCACAAAACAGAAATGGAATCCAGTGGACTCTGACTGGGAAGTTGGATGATCTGGATTTTGCTGATGACTTGGCTCTTTCTTCCCATAACCGTAATCAGATGCAAAACAAAAATGGTGAGAATAGGTGCAGGTGGTGATTACAAGGTTGAACTTGAGGAAACACCAATACAGGATGTGGAGTCGTACACATGTCTTGGCAGCAATGTAGACGGAGTTGGAGGGACAGACAGTGATATTCAACTGAGAATGCAAAGGGCAAGCGGGGCTTTCATTGCATTGGGAAGTGTATGGAGATCGGGAGAGGTCGGATCCAACACATAAGTGGGAATCTTGGCTCAAATATGGGGTCAGTCCTGTTGTGTAGCTCTGGGGCATGTGGAGCAACAGAGACGGCGGTCAAAGAGCTACAGACTTTTATGGATGGGTGCTTGCGTGGAATGGAGGGATTGAAGTGGTATGATGGGGTTACCAACGTGGAACTGATGACAAGAACAAGACAAGTGTCCGTGGAACCAGAGATCAGAAGAAGACGATGACGATGGATAGGACGCACGCTGAGGAAACCTGTTGATAGCGTTGCAAGGCAGTCCTTGTTATGGGGCCCCAGGGCGAGAGAGGCAGAGGTGGACCAGGGGGCACGTGGAGAAGAGAGCTGGAGGCGGAGGGGAAGGTGATGAGGAAAATGTGGAAAGAACTTGAGATGATGGCACGTGACATGAGGACTTGGCATGTGTTTTTGAAGGCCTATGCTCCATTGGGAGTGGAGAATTATGAATGAATGAACGTACACCATCACCAGTAGCCTTACGTGTGAGTTCACGCAATGTCATTTATACGATCATATGAAAACGTTGCTGCAAAACTTATATTGGTCAAACAGGCAAATGACTTGGGGACAGATTCAGCCAGCATTTGAATGATATCTCAA
Organism: Oreohelix idahoensis; assembly: GCA_024509875.1. NCBI lineage: Eukaryota > Metazoa > Mollusca > Gastropoda > Stylommatophora > Oreohelicidae > Oreohelix > Oreohelix idahoensis. Next base: position 37,538 of record JAMPIV010010382.1, on the reverse strand, counting down.
CAAAAATCCACACCAGTTGCCATACACGTTAATGGTCCTGACCACCATGGTCCCATCAACATCTAGGTCACGGTGATCAGATCCTGCTCCCCTGACACTGCTAACCGAGAACAGCTTGAGAACCGTCTTATCCACCGCATGGGGTTTCAAAAACGAGCTGGTTAACACACTACACACGTTTGTCTGAGGTCACCCTTTCCTCTCTTGTTCTATTTTGACCCTTTCCACTCTTATCCAATTTTTCTATTTTTCTGCCGCCCTCTAATAATATATATAAATATATAATCCAAGGTTTTTCAATGTGTATTGATTTTTTATTTCATATTTATTTATCTCCAACCCATTCTGTCCTCATCTATTTCCAGTCCCCACTAATATTACGTTTGGGTAGTTTATTGTTCAGTTTCGTTTGTTAGTTTCTTAGCATGTATTGTGTGCATCCGGTGTTGGCTGTCATTTCCTTTTCCGGGCACGCTCGTCTGTTCGCGGGCAGCAAAAGTGTTAGGACTTCGATACCTTTAGGTAAGTAGGCTACCTAGGGTTTATTTTTATATTTGTTTAGGTTCTTATGTGTACTTTCTAGCCTTCACTTTCTTTCCTTTCCCAGACGAAGACCTTGTGGCTGTAACGTTGGCTAGGCCTATTTTCTTTGCCTTTTGTCCTCGTAAGACGAATCACCTTTTTTCGATTTCTTTTTCATACCCATCCATTAAAGTAAACAAAACAACGGGACAGGGAATCAATAACAGGCAAGTAGATTATTTACAGAGCAATGGACATATATGTTTTCCTTTTTATGTGTTGTCGCTTTATTTGTTTTGTTGGTCTCGCGCACAGTCTTGTTTTAGCTGCTTCTACTGTTAGTCCTGTTTCTGTTAAAAAATTAGGCCCTAATGGATTATTAATGATATAGTCCGTTCGGAAATTCGTGCCCACAGAAAGTGTCAATTTTCTCCACAACTGTTTGTTGTATGGACATGAATTTTTGCATGCAGTCTTTGATTTTCCATGCAGTTACAAAACTCATGTCATGTTCGAATTTTCTTCTTTACGTTATATAAAAAACTCTTACCGTTGTCTGGGTTAATTTTTAGTAGTTTTACAGGAAGGTTACAAGATCCGTTCAAAAATATTTTTTTTTGGTTTGAATTAGTTACTCGCGACTTTGTACAATAGGTGCGCACTCGTGCGGACATGTAGTCACTACACTAATTCAAAAAAAAAAAAAAAAGTTGTTCTTTTGATTGTTAGCAGGTAGTGATCACTTCCAATCTCTGGCCCCCTCCAGACTCTAGCATCTCGGACATATTTGAATGAGCTTCTCCGAACAATGGCATAGTCGATCACTGACTTCTCATTCTTTGTTGGTTCACATCTAGTGTATGCATGTATGCGCTTATGGGGCAACTTTGTGTTTGTAATGATCAGATTCTGCTCACTGCAGAATCTAAGGAGTCGCTTTCCATTGTCATTGAGAGTATCTTCTCCATATCTTCCGATAACTCCACCCCATCTAGCATGGTCATTTCCAACTCTGGCATTAAAATCTCCGAGCATGATAACTTCATCTAGGCAGTCATCCACTGTCCTTTGAAGCAGCTCAAAGAATTCCTCCTTGACCTCTGCTCTCTCATCCTCATTTGGCCCATACACTATGACCAGGTTGACTATGGTTTCTCCTTCTTTTAGTTTAACAACCATGATGCGCTCCGAGACAAAGTTCCATCCCTTGATACTATCTTTTTGATTTTGGCCACAATGCAACCCACGCCCCCTTTAGCCTGGAAAATGCTTGAAGAAATTTGCTATGAACCCTGTAAGCTGTGTCTTTGGTGTTCCTTATTCAGTGTTTTTTTTTTGAAGTGCTCTGCCTATCTTGTTTCCTGCTCATGTGCTGTAGTGACATTTTCTTGCTTGTCTCTTACTAACGTAATATTGTTTGCACCCCATTTTCCGCTGATAGTTTTTGTTATTTTATATACTTTGCTTTGTTCATTTCTCAGTGCTGCCTCTTCTGCTTGTCTTGTCTCTTCAGTTCCTGGAATCCCAAGCATTATTCGCTGCCTTCCTTATATGTAGTTGAAAAAGTGTTTTTCTTATTCAACATATCAGTCACTGTTTTTTCTTATTGTTTTAATATCATCTCTTTACTCAGTGCTTTTCTGGTGAGGGGGTCTGCTTGTCTTGTCTCTTCAGTTGCCTGGAATCCTGAGCAAGCATTATTCGCTGCCTTCCTTATATACCAGTGTACTTCTCTGGCACTGGGACATCATACTTTCTGGAGAGAAATTCTGCTTCTTCTCTAACATCATCATCACACTAGAAAAACCTTTTGCTACACTCCTGTTCTTATCCCTAATGGTTCTGTAAGCTGTCCTTCATGAAGAACTCTGCATGTCATGTCTTCATATGTTTTCTTTATAAAATTAATGATCTTCATGGGAACTCCATAATGCCTCATCAATTTCCAAAGTGATTCTCTGTTTACACTGTCAAATGCCTTTTCATAGTCCACAAATCTGATGTATAGTGGTGAATTCCATTTCAGACTTTGTTCAACTATTATTCTCAAAGTGGCTATCTGGTCTGTACAGGATCTGTTTTGTCGAAAACCTGCTTGTTCATCTCTCAGTTTCTTGTCTATGGACTCTTTTAATCTCTCAAGGATAATCCTATTTAATACTTTTCCTGGAATGTTAGTAACATTATTCCTCTATAATTTGTGCACTCTTGTAAATTTCCCTTCTTAGGCAACTTAACCAGATATCCTTCCTTCCATTCTGCTGGTATCTCATCCTTTTCCCAGACTTTACCAAGTAATTTATATAACATCTCTGTAGCCGTGTCGATATCTGCTTTGATGGCCTCTGCTGGAATGCCATCAGGTCCAGACGCTTTTCCATCTCTTAGAAGCTTTATGGCTTTCTTTATTTCTTCCTTCGTTGGTCTTTCACCATTAATTTGTAGCTCTTCTTCTACTGGCTGGATGTCCGGGGTGTTTGTGGAGTTGGTCTATTGAGAAGGTCCTCAAAATATTCTGTCCACCTCTTCATTTGCTCTTGTATATTGCTGAGCAGTTTTCCATTCTTGTCTTTTATGAGGCAACTTGTTTGCTTGTATTTCCCTGTCAGCTTCTTTGTGCTGTTATAAAGTTCTCTCATATTTCCTTTGGCTGCAGCATCTTCTGCCTCTCTTGCCAACTCCTCAATATACTTCCTCTTGTCTCTTTTGATACTTTTTACTTCTTTGTTTGCTTCTGTGTACACTTCTTGAGCCTTGGCTTTGGAACTTCTGGTTTGGCCTGTGTTTAAATCTGCTTTCTTGTTTTTTCTGTCGTTTATCTTATTGATGGTTTCTGTTGTTATCAATGCTTTTTGTTGCCGTTCCCTTCTCCCAAGTATTTCTTCACATGTTGTTGGTGTATAGCACTGTATTATTGTGTTGTTGGTGAGTTTCCTTCTCAGTCTTGTTTGTACGAGGGACGTTCAGAAAGTAATGCACCACATCGTTTTTTTCAGCTTATACTAATAATAAAGATAGAAGCATGAAATTTTGCACACTTCAAAATATGGCATGTGCCAATTGTGTGCACTAAATTGCACCGCAACCGGTCAAATAATACGGCTGCCCTAAATCGTTGAAATGGAGCGTGTTAGCAGCTTGCGTTATAAGCAGCGAATTGTGATAGAATTTCTCGTTGCAGAGAAGGAAACAGTTGTGAAAATTCACAAGCGTCTATGTGATGTGTATGGAAGTTTTGCAGTCGACAGGAGTACAGTCAGTCGCTGGGTTCGGAGAATCAAAGAATCAGGAAGTGGAGATACGAAGCTGCTTGATCGGCCTCGCTGTGGACGTCCTGCCACAGCCACCAACGCAGAAATGTTGAAATGCGCTGAGGGCATTATTCTTACTGATAGGCGAATCAATACTCAACAATTGGCCTTACAGCTGTCAGTCAGCATTGGTAGTGCAAATACAGTTATACAAACTCTCGGATTTTCTAAGGTTTGCTCAAGTTGGGTTCCTCGAAGTCTCACAAATGACCACCGATTGCAAAGGAAAGCAATTTCTTCTGAATTGTTGGAGCGTTTCAATGCTGATGGAGAGAACTTTTTGTCTAAGATCGTTACAGGTGACAAAACCTGGGCGCATCATTTTGAACCTGAGACAAAAAAACAGTCAATGGAGTGGCATCATCTGCAATCACCACGAAGAAAGAAATTCAAGACAATTCCTTCAGCTGGAAAGGTCATGATCACTGTCTTTTGTGACATTGAAGGTGTGATTCTTGTGGACGTTATGCCAAGAGGAGAGACAATCAATTCGCAAGCTTACATTAAGACATTGAAAAAACTCGATCAACGTTTTCGCAGAGTTCGGCCGCACAAGAATCCAGCATACCTGCTTCTACTTCACGACAATGCGTGACCTCACACAAGTCTGGCAACACGGGAAGCAATCACCGAATTGGACTGTACTACCCCATCCACCCTATAGTCCCGATTTGGCACCCTCTGATTTTCATCTATTTGGTCCACTTAAAGATGCACTCCGTGTGACAAGGTTTGAAGATGATGAAGGAGTGATTCATGCAGCGAAGAAATGGCTACATGATCAGGACAAAATCTGGTACGGGCTAGGAATACATGCACTTGTTTCGTGCTGGCATAAAGCCGTACAAGTTGATGGGGATTATGTTGAATAATACCGATGTTTACATGACATATCCATGTATATAGTATATACATTTCATGCTTTTCGAATAAACAGCTCCTGAGAAAAACGATGTGGTGCATTACTTTCTGAACGCCCCTCGTATCATTCTGTTGTTGATGGGGTTCCACTCCTGTAATGACCTTTTTATTCCTTTTATTAGGATAATGGCTATGGCTTCATTGTGCTGATCATCCTCTCTACTGGAGTAAAGTACTGTTTCTCTTGTTGCTGTTTGTTATCTCCCTGTCTCAGGATATGTCTGTATTTCCTCATCTCTGCTGTGATCTGCCTCAGTTTTCCTGCTTTATTCATGGTTCTGGCATTCCAGAATCCAATTATTGTTTCATGTTTTGCTGTCAGGGAATCCATTTTTATGCCAATGGCTTCCTTTCATACGAGCCTCAGATTCCGGATGTTCTTCCCGGATCAAAGTTTTTCCATTTATTGGTGTTTCTGTAATGGTTAATATTTTTTACATTGACAGGGGTGTCGGCCCTGTGCTACTAAACCCCCAACCTGGAGGACCAGGGTACCAGCTTTTGTCTGACCCCTACCCTCGCAGACCTGTCCAGCTTGGTTGAACCTACCAGGAGTAAAGCACCTGCTGGCATAGCTCTGGGGGGGTTGTTAGGATACACAAGCTGCCATACCACTATGGTATAGGTACCAATGATGGCAGCTTACTAGAAAAATCAGGCCTTTATACCCCTCGCCTGAATATTATTTTTGTTTGGTGTTTTTTGTTTTGTTTCATCTTGCTTTTGTTTGTTTGGTTTCTTGTTTTTTTTAACATATAAGCAAAATTGGTAATTTTGATTTGCCATATTTACATTTCCTGGTAGGTTCAACCAAGCTGGACTGGTCTGCGTGGGTAGGGGTCAGACAAAAGCTGGTACTCTGGTCCTCCAGGTTGGGGGTTTAGTAGCACAGGGCTGACACCCCTGTCTATGTAAAAAAAATCGCACGTTACGGAAACAACAATGAATGGAAAAACTTTGCTGCGGGACGGACATCCAGAGTCTCAGGCTTGTATGACTGACAGTGGTGAAAGCCGAAAGGAAGCCACTGGCATGAAAACTGATGCCCTGACCGCAAAACACAAAACCAGAATTGGTTTTTGGAACGTCAGAACTATGAATGAGGCAGGAAAGCTGAGACAAATCACAGCAGAGATGAGGAACTACAAGATACATATCCTGGGAATAAGCGAGAGCAGATGTACAGGTAAGAGGAGAATAAAAACAGCTACAGGGGAAACAGTACTTTATTCTGGCAGAGGGGATGGTCAGCACAATGAAGGTGTAGCCATTATCCTGAAGAAAGGAATGGAAAGGTCTTTACTGGAATGGAAACCCATCAACAACAGACTGATAAGAGCAAGACTGAGAGGGAGGTTCACCAACACCACAATTATACAATGCTATGCACCAACAAACGACAGCGATGAAGAGATCAAGGACGAGTTCTATCAACAGGTACCAAAAAAATGGAAACTACACCCAGGTACGATCTCATTATAGTAATGGGAGACCTAAATGCGAAAGTGGGAGCACACAATAATTATAATGAAAGAGTAATGGGGAAATGCGGCAGTGGAACAGCAAATGAGAATGGGGACAAATTAATAAGCTTCTGCAGTATTAACAACCTGGTCATTGGAGGAACACTTTTTCCACACAAGGAAGTGCACAAGTTAACATGGGAATCACCAAACGAGCGAGACAGAAACCAGATAGATCACATAATGATCAATGGCAGGTGGAGACATGCGCTACAAGACGTGAAAGTAAGAAGAGGCGCAGATGTGGGAAGTGATCATCACCCAGTAGTAGCAAGACTGAAAGGGAAACTCAGAGCTGCTGGACCAGTTGCAGTCAAACAGAAAAGATACAACATCACGAAACTGAAGGATCCCCTCACCAGAAAAGCTTTCGTGGTCGATGTAAAGAGAAGATATGAGATTATCAAAAGCCAGGAAAGAACAGAGACCGATGATGTTGACCAGAGATTCAACACCATCTCAACAATATACAAGGAAAGCAGCAAGTCATGCTTGGAATTCCAGGAAAGAAAGAGCCAAGACTGGATAACACCAGATACGCTAAACACCATAGCGAAGAGAAAGGAAATGAAAAGAAAGAAAACAGAAGCTAAGTCTCCCAGGTTAAAGGCAATATATAGTGAACAGTACAGTCAGCTGGACAAGGAAGTTAAACGTCAAACCCGTGCTAACAAAAGGACATTTCTGGATGACCTTGCAAGACAGGCAGAAGAGGCAGCACTGAGAAATGAACAAAGCACAGTATACAAAATAACTCAAATCAGTGGAAAATGAGGTGCAAACAATATTACATTAGTAAGAGATAAGCACGGAAATCTTATCACGACAGTAGAGGGACAGGAAACAAGATGGGCAGAGCATTTCAGAGAAACTCTGAATAAGGAACCACCAGAGACACAATTGAATGTTCCTGAGGCTGAAAATGATCTAGATGTTAATACAGACATCCCACGAAAAGAAGAAATCATCACAGCAATCAAAGGGTTAAAGAATGGAAAAGCTCCTGGTCATGATAACTTAAATGCAGAGCTATTTAAGACAGACCAAGAGCTAGCAGCAGAACTATTAGAACCACTATTTGCACAAGTCTAGAAAACAGGGACAACATTAACAGAGTGGAGAAAAGGAATAATTGTCAAATTGCCCAAGAAGGGAGATCTTGCAGACTGTAATAATTGCAGAGGAATAACTCTTCTCTCAGTTCCCAGCAAAATACTAGGCAGGATAATTATACAGAGAATTTCAAAGGCAGTAGACCACAAATTGAGGAAAGAACAAGCAGGATTTAGAAAGAACAGAAGATATGTGGATCATATATTTACCCTCAGGAACATTATAGAGCAGTGCTCAGAATGGCAAAGACAGCTGTACATTAATTTCGTTGATTTTGAAAAGGCTTTTGACAGTATACATAGGGACAGTTTATGGAAAATACTGAGGGCATATGGAATTCCAAGCTGCATAGTGTCAATCATAAAAAGTCTTTATGCCAACTTTACATGTAGCATTGGGCAGAGCAACCTAACCTTTGAAGTGAAGACAGGAGTATGACAGGGATGCCCCTTATCAACCACTCTATTTTTAACAGTCATAGACTGGGTGATGCGCCAGACAACAGAGGGCAATCCAAGAGGAATAAGATGGACTACATTTTCTACATTGGAAGATCTGGAATATGCAGATGACACTACACTGCTAGCACATTCACATCAACACATCCAGGAAAAAACGGATAGACTTAATAAGTATAGCCAGCAGGTGGGCTTGAACATCAACCTAAAGAAGACAGAGGTCATGACGCTCAATGTGAGCAACCCTGAGCCCATATCAGTAAGGAATCAGCAACTGGAACAGACAGATGCCTTCACATACCTAGGATGCATAGTAACACCAGACGGCGGAGCAAGCAAAGACATCAACAACAGAATGAACAAAGCAAGAACAGCCTTTTTTAGTCTAAACAACATCTGGAAGTCCTCTCACTACAGCACAAGCACAAAATTAGGATTATATCAGAGCTGTGTGCTTTCTGTGCTTCTCTGTGGCGTGGAGAGCTGGAGAGTTACAGAGAAGGAAATGTCGAAATTGTCCTCTTTTCACACAACATGCCTAAGAAAAATTCACTGAAACTTTTGGCCGAATACCATCACCAACCAAGATCTGCTTACTCGGAGCAAGCAAGAGGACATGCACACCATCATAGCTGGCAGATGCTGGAGCTGGGTTGGCCATATCCTCAGAAGAGACCCTGATGCCATCACAAGAACAGCTATGCTATGGACCCCTGAAGGAAAACGAAAGAGAGGCCGACCAAAAACAACCTGGCGGAGGACTGTGGAGGCTGAGATGCAAAGAATAAACCAGAGTTGGGGCACTGTACGAAGGATGGCCACCAACTGAGCAAAGTGGAATCATTTTGTTGTTGCCCTAAAAGACGCCACTAGGCGTGATGGCCACTGACTGCTTTGATGGACGGCGGCTAAGGATCAAAGAAGAAGAAGTATTATTCCCAAAATGTTGGAGTGGTGTGGCAGGTGTCACAAAAATAATTGTGCCAGAATGTCAGTAAAATTGAAAAATAAAATGGAACATGGCTTATTAGAGCATATTTAGAGCCTAGGATATGGCTTTTCTCCTTCTTCAAGCACCTTCTTTATTTCTTACGAGTGCCTGAAAACATACCTTTATGTTTGTCTAATATTTATTTCAAGCACCATGCCTGGCCACAGTCTATCATCAATCAGTCAGCACCCTTTAGCTCTGCAGTATAGTCTATCATTTATCATTCAGTACCCTTTAGCTCTGCAAGGAGTGTAGGTCTTCAACAAACACATGCCAAGTTCTCCGGTCACATGCCATCAAATGAAGCTCTATCTTTGTCTTTCCGTCCATCGCTGTCAATTTTACTGCCAAGACATATATGTATGGTCCTATATCTCATAGTGGTATTTTTAAGTGCAATTTTGTCACAAAATAATGTTTTTATGCTATAACATCTTGTGAGCAAAAAGTTAACAAAACAGTTTTCAACATTTCAGATGTACGTGCGTGCCCACTGTGCAACATTTCTTTCCTTCAACATGATGTCCTGGATGAGCATATGAAAACAGTACACAGCAATGGACCTCAGGGATTTGATAATAAACATGATGATCTACATGATGTGTTACCACAGGGCAGTGGAAATAAACTGATTAAAACAGTAAATAACAAAGATGATAATTTTGCTGATATACTAAATGAAAACATGATACAGAGACTCGCATTTTATGAACCATCACTGAACTTCACTCAGGAAGGGACAGCTAACATCTGTGACAACAAATATATTATTATGTCAGCTTTTAAAAATGAGGTCTGTAATATAAATTGCAGTAAAATATTTTCTGTCAGTGAAATAAATTCTCATTTTAGTGTGAATGATAGAGCTGTTGCGACTTACAGTGATGTGAGCATTCAGTCTCACAAAACTGAGAAAGTGAAGTCTTCAAAGTGTGATATTTGTGAAGTATCATTCACCATGAAAGATAACTTAGAGCAGCATAAAATATTACATACAGGAGAGAAAAGTTACAAGTGTGATGTTTATAGAGCAGCATTTAATGACAGAAGCCTACAAGGACATAAAAGAATTCATACAGGAGAGAAACCTTATAAATATGATATTTGTGGTGCATCATTTACCATGAAAAGTAGCCAGCAAAAACATAAGAGAATACATACAGAAGAGAAACCTTTCAAATGTGATGTTTGTGGGGCAGCATTTAACAAGGTATATGATCTACAAGTACATAAAAGAATACATACAGGAGAGAAACTTTTTAAATGTAATGTTCGTGATGTATCATTTAGTCAGAAGAGTTACCTACAAGGACATAAAAGAATACATACAGGAGAGAAACCTTACAAGTGTAATGTTTGTGGTGCAGCATTTAATGACAGCAGTCACCTACAAAGACATAAAAGAATACATACAGGAGAGAAACCTTACAAGTGTGATGTATGCGGAGCAGCATTTACTGATACTAGTTGCTTGAAGCAGCATAAAAGAACACATACAGGAGAGAAACCTTATAAATGTAATGTTTGTGATGTATCATTTAGTCGGAAGAGTTGCTTACAAGTACATAAAAGAATACATACAGGAGAGAAACCGTATAAATGTAATGTTTGTGATGTATCATTTAGTCGGAAGAGTTGCCTACAAGTACATAAAAGAATACATACAGGAGAGAAACCTTACAAGTGTGATGTATGTGGAGCAGCATTTACTAATACTAGTTGCTTGAAGGTGCATATAAAAAGACATACAGGAGAGAAACCTTATAAATGTAATGTTTGTGATGTATCATTTAGTCAGAATAGTTGCCTACAAAGACATAAAAGAATACATACAGGAGTGAAACCTTACAAGTGTGATGTTTGTGGTGCAGCATTTAATGACAGCGGTCACCTACAAAGACATAAAAGAATACATACAGGAGAGAAACACTACAAGTGTGATGTTTGTGGTGCAGCATTTAATAACAGCAGTCTACTACAAAGACATAAAAGAACACATACAGGAGAGAAACCTTACAAGTGTGATGCATGTGGAGCAGCATTTACTGAAACTAGTTACTTGAAGGTGCATAAAAGAATACATACAGGAGAGAAACCTTATAAATGTAATGTTTGTGATGTATCATTTAGTCGGAAGGGTGAACTACAAGTGCATAAAAGAATACATACAGGAGAGAAACCTTATAAATGTAATGTTTGTGATGTATCATGTAGTCAGAAGTGTGACCTACAAGTGCATAAAAGAATACATACAGGAGAGAAACCTTATAAATGTAATGTTTGTGATGTATCATTTCGTCAGAAGAGTCACCTACAAGGGCATAAAAGAATACATACAGGAGAAAAACCTTACAAATGTGATGTTTGTTGGGCAGCATTTAATAACAGCAGTAGCCGGCAAAAACATAAGAGAATACATACAGGAGAGAAACCTTACAAGTGTAATGTTTGTGCTGCAGCATTTAATAACAGCAGTAGCCTACAAAGACATAAAAGAATACATACAGGAGAGAAACCTTACAAATGTGATGTATGTGGAGCAGCATTTACTGATACTAGTTACTTGAAGGTGCATATAAAAACACATACAGGAAAGAAACCTTAAAAATGTAATGTTTGTGATGTATCATTTAGTCAGAAGAGTTACCTACAAGGACATGAAAGAATACATAAAAGAATACATACAGGAGAGAAACCTTACAAGTTTAATGTTTGTGGTGCAGCATTTAATGACGGCAGTCACCTACAAAGACATAAAAGTGTACATACAGGAGAGAAACCGTACAAATGTGATGTTTGTGGGGCAGCACTTAACAAGGTATATAACCTACAAGGACATAAAAGAATACATACAAGAGAGAAACCGTATACATGTAATATATGTGATGTATCATTTAATCAGAAGAATTGCCTACAAGTACATACAAGAATACATACAGGAGAGAAACATTATAATTGTAATGTTTGTGATGTATCATTTAGTCAGAAGAGTCCCCTACAAGTACATAAAAGAATACATATAGGAGAGAAACCTTATAAATGTGATATTAGTGGTGCAGCATTTACTATGAAAAGTAGCCAGCAAAAACATAAGATAATACATACAGGAGAGAAACCTTATAAGTGTGATGTATGTGGAGCAGCATTTACTTGTACTAGTTGCTTGAAGGTGCATAAAAGAACACATACATGAGAGAAACCTTACAAGTGTAATGTTTGTGGAGCAGCATTTATTGACAGCAGTAGCCTACAAAGACATAAAAGAAAACATACAGTAGAGAAACCTTGTGGTGTGGCATTTACTGTTAACAGTAGCCTGCGAAAACATAAAAGAATAAATATAGGATTTTTGATTTTTTTTTTTTTTTTCTTACCCAGCGGCACTTGGGAGCCCTTCGGCCCAATGACATGTCATTGCGAGGCTGGGGAACCTGAGGACTTTCCTTCCAACCCGGTCAGGAGCTTCGCTCCTTTCCATCCACAGAAGGTTTATCTCAGGAGCCGTTCAGGTTATTCAGTCAAATTTCTGGTTGTAAACATTCCTTCAAACGCTGACGCCCGGGTTTGAACCATGAAACCTGGTCGCCAGTACAACGCCGAAGCCATTACACCAGCGCGGCTCCCAATACATACAGGATATATATATATATATATATATATATATATATATATATATATATATATACACACACACACAAGGGGCTTGACATAAGTCTTGGGTCTGACCATGAAGGACATGTCACAGAGAGCTGAAATTTTGTATAGTGTTTATTCCTTTTCAATGTAGCCACCGTCTGAATTGACACACTTCTGCCATCTCTGCTTGACCTTGAAAAGACATTGGGAGTAAAACACCCTATTTTTCAAACTAAACCACTCATCACATGCCAGTATAACTTCTTCATCGCTGTCAAAATGATTTCCTTTTAGCTGTTTTTTAAGATTTGGGAATAGAAAAAAGTCTGATGGAGCCAAATCTGGAGAATATGGTGGGTGTGGAAGAATTTCAATATTCAAATCGTTGGATGCTAGCTGCACAAGCCGTGCTTTGTGAGAGGGCGCATTGTCTTGAAGCAAAGGAAAATTTTGAGTGCGCGTTATCCCTCGTTTCCTGGTCACAACCTTTCTTAGTTTGCTGAGAAGATCTGCATAGTACTGTCCATTAACTGTGTTGCCACGAGGCAGATAATCTTTCAACAGGACACCTTTGGCGTCCCAAAAAACAGTCAGCATCACTTTTCCTGCAGATTTCTGTGCTCTCGGCTTGACAGGTGTTGGGGAGCCCGGGGTTTTCCATTGCATGCTGGCAATTTTGGATTCGGAGTCATAATGGTGTACCCAAGTCTCATCTACTGTCACCATGGTCTCCAAAATGTTTTTTGACTGACACTTTTTGAGCAACTGCTAACAGCAATTTACCCTCGTTTGCTTCTGTTCACGTGTCAACAGTCGCGGAACCCAGCGTGCACACACTTTTCTCATGTTCAGTTTTTTGTGTAAAATTCTATAAACTGTTCTTTCATTCAGTTTTATTCTACTAGCTATCTCCAAAATTGTCATTTTTTGATCCTGGTCAATGATTTTCTTCACTCTTGTTGCATTTTCATCGTTGCATTCTGAGGCTGGTCTACCAGATCTTGGCAGATGAGCAACATTTGAGCGGCCGCACTTAAACTGTTGACACCAGTTTTTTACCGAAGTATATGAAGGACAAGAATCACGAAACACTGGTTCCATCTCCCAGTGTATTTCTGTAGGTGTTTTTCCCTGAAAGATCAGAAATTTTATCACATCTCTGGCCTCCTTCTTTTCCATTGTTTTGTCAAATCTTTGGAGCAGCAGATCCGGTCAATAGGGTACATTGCGCCATGCACCGTAGCGGGAAAACCCATTGAAGAAACAAACGCATACTTTACACATTCAGTGCAAATATGATGAACTTTAAATGTGCCAAGTTTCATCTTCCTCCTGTGACTCCTTCATGGTCAGGCCCAAGACTTATGTCAAGCCCCTTGTATATATATAGTTGTATATATATAACCGAATAATTCACTTTCAGTAAAAGTATGCAATTACTCAAAACCAATGTTCTTGTATTATTTGTACTTCTTACTTCTTTTTCATTACTACACTTTAGTTATTCTTTTTGCACTTCTCACGTAATTGTCGAATTTCCCACAAAGGGTACTTATCTGAATGCCTTTGAGTGTCTCTCTGTTTCTATATATATTTGATTTGCACAAAGCCTTGCTGGTCTTGTACTAAGCCACCAACCACAGATGGAGCTAGTACACAAATATAGATTCTCACAGTTGTGCTCCTTGCTTATCTAAGGATGTCACAGATGGATCTAGTTCTTCGACCTTCTTTGTTTTTTTTTATTTTTTTTTAAGGTATTAATTTTTGTTAATTTATTTTAATTAATAATTTTTTTTCCCCCTTAAATTTGATTATGTCTGGATGTTACTAAATGTATGGTATTATTTTACCTCGATAATGTTGTATGCTTAGATAATGCTAAAAATACATGTGCTATGAAAGGATATGATTTGTAAGATGACAGAGAGAAGAAGGGCAGAATGTAAGACGGGCCTGCGTGCCCAATTCTTAACCCTTTGAAAATAAAGTTTGTTCTATCTGTCTATCTATCTATCTATCTATCTAAAGGAAGGGCAGAATGTCAGACGGGCCTGCGTGCCCAATTCTTAACCATTTGAAAATAAAGTTCGTTCGTTCTACCTTTCTATCTTTCTTTCTTTCTTTATTTTAAAAACACTTTAATTATGATGATTATTGCAAATGTTTGATGTTATATTACTTTTATAATGATAAATGCCTTAATAATGCTTAAAGTAAATGTGAGGATGAAAGGATACAGTATACATGATGAGAGAGAGAGAGAGAGAGAGAGAGAGGAAGGGCAGGATGTCAGATGGGCCTGCGTGCCCAATTCTTAACCATTTGAAAATAAAGTTCGTTCGTTCGCTTTAGTGTTACCAACAGAAACCTGAAACAATATGTGCAAAGGTGGAAGGCGGGTAGGACAGGAATGATTCCTCGGACATGAAGACGAAAGTTCACTGAAGGGGTTAGCTCTTATGTTATCTAAAGAAGCACCAGAAAGCACTCATTTGAATGGGAAGCTGTTGACCCCAGAATAATAACAAGCTACTTTCAAAAAACAGCTAAACAGAAAATTTCATGTTAAATGTCACCCTGGATAGTCTCTTTCTTAAGATCCAAAAGTGTAAGTGTTCGTGAGTGTGAAGTGTTCAAGGGGGTGCATGTGTATGCATGACACATGGTTCTGTTCTTTGTTTTTTTTTTTTTTTATAACCAGCGGCACTCGAGCTTTCCAGCTCTTTCGGCCCAATGACATGTCATTGCGAGGCTGGGGGGTCAGTGGACTTTCCTTCCAACCCGGTCAGGAGCTTCGCTCCTTCCCATCCACACGGGATTTATGTGCAGGAGCTGTTCAGGTTATTCAGTCAAATTTCCGGTCGTAAACATTTCTTCAAACGCCGACGGCCGGGTTTGAACCATGAACACCTGGTCGCCAGTACAACGTCGTAGCCATTACACCAGCGCGGCTTCCTCTGTTCTTTGTTAGTATTACATAGCATTACAGGTGTCTGTCTGCAACTTATTCTAAAATATATTTACATGGATGCAATATAGTAAAGTATATGTACAGAAATCATGATGTTTCAGTCGCCTTTCACAATTCAGGCTGCCAAGTCATTGACATTCCTGCTTGTAAGCCTTATGTTCGTTTTCATCATCCACATAATTATTTTCCATCTAAATCATTACACATGCATTCTGAATATCAGAATGTTAAAATATTTTTCTTTTTGTACAATACCTTTGTACTATGTTTGAATTTTCATTAGTCTTTATTGATATTTGACTGTGTGACATGCATTTGAAAACATCATTTGAGGAAATTGACACTAGAGTTAATGTATTTATTAATTAAATACAGTATCAGAAATTCTTGTTTATCGATTTAGTTCACAATTACACAGACATCTTGAGGGGAACATAACAATTATTTCCATCTAATTTTGTTCTATATTTCGAATCTTGTTAATGTATGGTTGTCAGTTTTGTAAGCCTGGCATAAGAAGAAAAAATATAGTCTCTAGATAAAACATTTATCACTTTATACCCATACTGGATACTTGCAGAGCTTAAATAATAGTTAATACTGCATAAAATAACTTTGTGCAAAGGACCATCTCTGTGGATTTTAATTTCTGTATAACAATATTTAGCTGTGTACGTGGGTGTTAGAAAACAAAAATACTTCTGAGGAAATTGATACCAGAAAAATTAATGTACTTATTATTTGATATCTGAAATTCTATCATTCACATTGGGTTTAAAATTACTAAGAGAGGAAGCTAAGGTTAATAATCACCTCTTTTGATCTATTATTCAAATCTTGTTAATTTTGGGTAGTCAGTTTCATAAGTCTGGCATAAGCAAAACAATAAAAGACGGAATATTGTGGTCAGATTTTAGTATTTGTAACGAATGTCTTACTTTACTGTATGTAAGAAAATCAAGGATTGTCATATTTCTGTTCTTTGGTAGACACTCTTGTGCACAATTTGGCACGATATTCTGACAAACTTGTTCCGTTGTTTGTTTCATACACAGTTAAAGTATTCTGCATCCTGGGATATTTGTAACACTAGATATAAGTCCATCTACCACAGGAAATCTGGAACTGCCATGTTTACATAGCCTTACCGGTACAGATGTTCTGACCTTTGATTTATGTAATCAATCTTCTGTTGGACTGGAGTATCCGAATTATACCATTAACCTTATATATGGTGTCCACAAAGTCTCCATACAATTTTAAAAATTTATTAAAAATACAAATGATCAGATAGTTTTGTGCAGTTTGTTGCATAATAAAAATAACATTATAAAAGTTTTTTTCACATAATTTACTGAACTTCTTCATGGGCACCATTTGTCACATGATACACTTCAAGTCGGTATTCAATATCCATCCATGTTCGCTCTAACATCGCTTCATAAACGGTGGCAATGGCGTCAGTGATTCTTTCCTTAAGGTGATTGATGCTCTGAACCTTAGTCTTATAAATGATATCTTTAACATAGCCCCATAGGAAGAAATCCAAGGTAGCGATACTGGAAGAACGAGGTGGTCACAGAATTTGTCATCCCCTTCCAATCCACCTATTTAGAAATGTTTCCAACAATTAGCAAACAGCTCGTCTCTTGTGGTGGTTGGTTGCAGGTTTTCCAACTGTGGTACTACAAATTCCCTCAAGACGTTAAGGTTAACATCTGCTCTGTTTTTTATCTTAAGAAAAATGGCCCAAATGATGAGATTGTGCATGATGCCACACCACACAATAACCCTTGGACTATCTTATTGAAGCTGCCTGGTCTCATGAGGGTGTTCTGATCCCCAAATCCTGACATTGAGCCTATTCAGCTTTTCTGAGACATGAAACGTTTTGAAAAGTATTCATCTTCACTAAAAAAATATGTCAATAAAAAATTTGAAACTTACTCTGTGTGATATAATTTGTGCGCTGTCTTCTCTCTGGCAATATTGAACTACATTTATTGTGCGAACTGAATTATGTGCATTATTTAATTGTTAGTACATTCTTTTTCCCTCTGTCATTGTTCCTTCTTTGATGCATGACAGGTCCAGACAAGGGTATTGCCTATCCCTGAAAGATTAATTGAATCACTAAAATGTGATAATACCACATTGCCACAAGGTAGATGCGAGCATGAAGTGTTTGCTTAAAATAGCATAATCACTTCAGACTCGACTGCTTGGGACAGGTGATTATAGGTAAACACAATTTTGGAAGACATTAGGAAGTGTGACATAAGTCAACTTTGACAACCTTTTACGGATATCACAACTCCATATAAGGACAATGACTGTTTGAATTTTTCAAACGCATGCATCATGAGTCACAGAGAAAGCTACATAAGGAAAAGTTTTCATAACATGTACTTTGAATGTATTGGCTGGCTTCTGAGGTGCCAAAACAGTTATGATGATAGGGAGTTTGTCAGAAAATGCCAGGTGGAAACGTGGGCCAGGAACCATCCATATAATGTTGAAAAAGTTTGACCTATGGAACTGCATTCCTCACAGCGGTTTGCCAAAGCGCTTTTAGTTATCTGCGTTGAATCCAGCTACCGTTTGGGTTACAAGGTCAAATTCTTACCTGAGTTCGGGAATTTCAGTCCCAGTGCTCTAGACATTCGATATGGGATAATTAAACCTTCGCTGCAAATTTATTGTTGGAAACTCCAGTTTTTAAGTAGCGTTTAGTCATAGAGGCAGAGGTAGACCAAAAAACACATGGAGAAGAAAACTGGATACAGAGGTGAAAATGATGAGGAAAACATGGAAAGAACTTGAGCAGATGGCACAAGACAGGAAGACTTGGCATGTGTTTGTTGAAGGCCTATGCTCCTTAACGGAGCTATTGGGTATTAATTGATTGATTGACTGTGAACATTTAAATTGCATTTTTAAGGTGTCATTGTGTGTAAGTGTGTCTTAGACTGCATGTTGTTTGTTAATAAAATTTACTTTCAGTTTGGCACAGAAACTGTAAAAAAAAAAATGAAGTATTTTTCTATATTTTTGTTTTGTGGCATAGTAACAGGAAATAAACATTTGATTATATTTTTAGGTTCCTTTTGGTTTTGTTTTATGTCATTTATTTTCTTTTAGTAATACAAAATAATTTTAGTTTAGCTCAGAAACTAAAAAGACAGTTTTTCTATTAGGTCATTATTTTACTTTGTAGGACATTTTTGGATTAATTAATTAATTTTTTTGTTTGTTCATAAATGCATTTTTATTGGTCATTTTCTAGCAGTCATTAAAATCCTAGCCCTACTTATAAAAGTGAAGTGTGAAACGTTAATGAACTGTGTATACTTGCTGTGATAACCCTTGGCTTACGAGATAGATAGCGGCTGCCTTAACTGAGAGACTATTTGTATTACGCTTGGGGACATGGATAGCAGAATAAATGGCATGTTCCCAGGACCACCCCAAGGTCCTCCACTATCACCAGTGCTGTTTAACATCTACACAGCAATAGTAGCCTCCATTCAGCTAACTTGGCTGGGACAAACATTGGCATTAGCAGATGACTGTTAATTTATATTTAGCAGGGGAGCTATATGTTTAGATCCTCACATGTGAGTCTAGTATTTTATAGATTATAGAGGCACATTTGAATGTATCTAAGTTAATTGTATGTAATGTATGTTTAATTATTTGCGTACCACTGTGCACCATGCTTAAACGGGCATGGCGCACTTTGTCGCGGTGATCTGTTGCTATTCAACAATTATATAAGAGGCAGATCCCGATATTCTCCGTCTGAAATAGACGTGATTTTTGTGTGTGCTGCCCTAAGTCTAGGGAAGACACGCGGATGATAATATTATAATTATCTGAAAGATGAAGAAGCCATTCTTGAAAAGCTTTACCAAGAATCGTTCCAGTATAAATATTTAGCCAGAAGCAGCTCATTTTAAGTATCTCGCCTCAGATACTTGACCTGCAGTGTTATGGCAGAGCTTCAGCTTAACCAAATGTGTCAAGCTGCTAGTGCGTCCCTCTAACGTCAGGAGCTAATTGATGTTTAAATTAATACATATATCTACGTAAAGAAGATGAACATGGTCTCTTCTTGTTACTTCAGTCACTTTCATCACATTCCTCATTTCTGAGGCTTGGGTCTGACTTCTGTGGAGTTGTACTCATTGCCTCTGTCTCGCATCGATACGAGTTTACGTTTGGATTAATCTGTATTTTTTATTTCTTTCTCTATGAATGAAGAGTGTTCAGTTATATAATAATTTGTAAATCTTCAATCTTATTTTTTTATTTTGTTTTTTTTAACAATCTTTTTTCATATTCAGTTTGAAATTACAAACCATGTTCATTTAACATGTCAATAAAGAAATTTCAATGAACATGCAGCGACACAATGAACAGCTGTATAGAAAAAACTTTCACTCCCTCTCAAACACTAATTTGTATTTTTTATTAACTTATTCCTGCCACAAGTAATCTTTCATTAACAACAATAATAAACTAGCCAATATATCAGATGCACATTCCTACTTAAATAATGTAGTGCGATTTTCCCTTCGCCGTGTTGATAACTATTTTCCAGACTTTTTTTTTTTTTTTTACTTTTATTTGCATTTCATTTCAATTCACAAAACCATGATTTTTACAAAGTGCAATAAAGGAAGAGTACCTATACCTTGTAGCGGTATGGCAGCTTGCGTACCCTGATAATCCCCAGAGCTATGCCAGTGGGAGTTTTACTCCTGGTAGGTTCAACCAAGCTGGACTGGTCTGTGTGGGTAGGGGTCAGACAAAAACTGGTACCCTGGTCCTCCAGGTTGGGGGTTTTAGCACAGGGCTGACACCCCTGTCTGTGTAAAAAAAACAATGAAGTTACGGAAACAATAATAAATGAACAAACTTTGCTGCGGGATGGACATTCGGAGTCTGTGGCTCGTATGACTGTCAGTGGTGAAAGCCGAAAGGAAGCCACTGACATGAAAACGGATGTCCTGACCGCAAAACAGGATACAAGAATAGGTTTTTTGGAATGTCAAGACAATGTACGAGACAGGTAAACTAAGACAGGTCACGGCAGAAATGAGAAACTATAGGTTACACATTCTAGGGATAAGCTAGAGCAGATGGACAGGGGCAGGAAAAGTTAAAACAGCAACAGGAGAAACAGTACTTTACTCTGGAAGAGAGGATGGACAACACAATGAAGGCGTAGCCATTATTCTACAGAAAGGACATTACTGGAATGGAAACCCATCAACAACAGACTGATAAGATTAAGATTGAGAGGGAGATTCATCAACACTACACCCTAAGACGCCACTAGGCGTACTGGCCACATACTGCTTTGCCGGTTGGTGGCTAAGGATGGAAGAAGAAGAAGAAGAACAATAATACAATGCTACGCACCAACGAATGATAGCGATGAGGAGGTCAAGGATGAATTCTATCAACAACTGCAGAAAGAAATGGAAGACACACCTAGATATGATCTTGTTATAGTAATGGGAGACCTCAATGCGAAAGTTGGTACACACAATACATATAATGAAAGAACAATGGGGAAATGCGGCAGCGGAACAGCAAACGAAAATGGGGATAAACTAATAAGTTTCTGTAGCATTAATAACCTGGTCATTGGAGGAACACTCTTCCCACATAAAGAAATTCACAAATTAACATGGGAATCACCAAATGGTCGGGACAGAAACCAGATAGACCACATCATGGTTAACGGTAGATGGAGACATGCATTACAAGATGTGAAGGTAAGAAGAGGTGCAGATGTGGGAAGTGATCACCATTTAGTAGTAGCAAAGCTGAAAGTGAAACTAAGAAGGGCTGCACCAACTGTAACTACACAGAAAATGTTTGACATCAGCAAGTTGAAGGACTCCCTTACCAGAAAAGCTTTTACGGCCAACATAAAGAAACGATATCAATTTGCCAAAAGTCAGGAAAAGATATTGACTGATGATATAGACCAGAATTTCAACAATATACAAAGAAAGCAGCAAATCATGCTTGGGATTCCAGGAAAGGAAGAAGCAAGACTGGATAACACCAGAAACTTTAAACACCATAACGATGAGAAAGGAAATGAAAAGAAAGAAAACAGAAGCGAAGTCCCCCAGGTTAAAGCAACTATATAGCGAACAGTACAGTCAGCTGGACAAGGAAGTTAAACGCCAAACCCGAGCCAACAAAAGGAATTTCCTAGATGATCTTGCAAGACAGGCAGAGGAGGCAGCACTGAGAAATGAACAAAGCACAGTATACAAAATAACTAAATTCATCAGCGGAAAACGAGGTGCAAACAATATTACATTAGTAAGAGATAAGCAAGGTAATCTCATCACGACAGCAGAGGGACAAGAAACAAGATGGGCAAAGCACTTCAGAGAAACTCTGAACAAGGAACCACCAGAGACATAATTGAATGTTCCTGAGGCTGAAAACGATCTAGATGTGAATACAGACATTCCACGAAAAGAAGAAATCATCACAGCAATCAAAGGGTTAAAGAACGGCAAAGCTCCGGGCCATGATAACTTAAATGCAGAGCTATTTAAGACAGACTCTGAGCTAGCAGCAGAACTATTAGAACCACTATTTGCACAAGTCTGGAAAACGGGGACAACACCATCAGAGTGGAACAAAGGAATAATTGTCAAATAGCCCAAGAAGGGAGATCTTGCAGACTGCAATAATTGGAGAGGAATCACTCTTCTCTCAGTTCCCAGCAAAATACTAGGCAGGATAATTATACAGAGAATTTCAAAGGCAGTAGACCACAAACTGAGGAAAGAACAAGCAGAATTTAGAAAGAACAGAAGATGTGTAGATCATATATTCACTCTCAGGAACATTATAGA
This sequence comes from Oreohelix idahoensis, assembly GCA_024509875.1. NCBI lineage: Eukaryota > Metazoa > Mollusca > Gastropoda > Stylommatophora > Oreohelicidae > Oreohelix > Oreohelix idahoensis. Next base: position 15,196 of record JAMPIV010010382.1, on the reverse strand, counting down.
GCAGTGCACAGAATGGCAAAGACAGCTTTACATAAATTTTGTTGATTTTGAAAAGGCTTTTGACAGCATACATAGGGACAGTTTATGGAAAATACTAAGGGCTTATGGAATTCCAAGCTGCATAGTGTCAATCATAAAAAGCCTCTATGCAAACTTTACGTGTAGTGTTGGGCAGAGCAACCTAACCTTCGAGGTGAAGACAGGAGTACGACAGGGATGCCCCTTATCAACCACTCTATTTTTAACAGTCATAGACTGGGTGATGCGCCAGACAACAGAGGGCAGTCCAAGAGGAATAAGATGGACTACATTTTCTACATTGGAAGATCTGGAATATGCAGATGACATTGCACTACTAGCACATTCACATCAACACATCCAGGAAAAAACGGATAGACTTAATAAGTTTAGCCAGCAGGTGGGCTTGAACATCAATTTAAAGAAGTCTGAGGTCATGACGCTCAATGTGAGCAACCCTGATCCCATATCAGTAAGGAATCAGCAACTGGTACAAACAGATACCTTCACATACCTAGGAAGCATAGTAACACCAGACGGTGGGGCAGGCAAAGACATCAACATCAGAATGAATAAGGCAAGAACAGCCTTCTTTAGCCTAAACAACATCTGGAAGTCCTCCCAATACAGCACAAGCTCAAAATTAAGATTATATCAGAGCTGTGTGCTTTCTGTGCTTCTCTATGGCACGGAGAGCTGGAGAGTTACAGAGAAGGAAATGTCGAAATTATCCTCTTTTCACACAACATGCCTAAGAAAAATTCACCGAATCTTTAGGCCGAATACCATCACCAACCAAGATCTGCTTACTCGTAGCAAGCAAGAGGACATGCACACCATCATAGCTGGCTGACGCTGGAGCTGGGTTGGTCATGTCCTCAGAAGAGACCCTGATGCCATCACAAGAACAGCTATGCTTTGGACCCCTGAAGGAAAACGAAAGAGAGGCCGACCAAAAACAACTTGGCGGAGGACTGTAGAGGATGAGATGCAAAGAATGAACCAGAGTTGGGGCACTGTACGAAGGATGGCCACCGACCGAGCAAAGTGGAATCAATTTGTTGTTGCCCTAAAAGACGCCACTAGGCGTGATGGCCACTGACTGCTTTGACGGTCTGGATTTTAGGATCTAAGAAGAAGAAGAATCAGTAATGGAATAATTGTACCCACATTTTATCCTTGTCACTAATGATGGTTCTTGTAAACTAATGAGACTTCTGTATATGGAACGTATGTTTTGTTGTAATAAAGCTGTGTTTTCTTGTATGCATTGTTTGTAGAAACGTGGTAAAGTGCCAAAATGATGAGGTTGATTATTATTGTAACGACACACATTAGATAATTTTAAACCAGTTGAATAATGAGCAAGGGGTATTTTTCTGGATATTTAAGGATTTCTCCAACATACTTGATTCTTAAAGCTTTTATTTTTGTTGCTATATCCTGTAAAAAAATTCTCCCTCTGTCTTTGGATTGTATTAACGTTTTGTGTTTTATACAACATAAAGTGTTGCAAAATAAGAATGTTTTTGTGAGTTTGTTTATTTGTGTAATAATTTCTTGAAGAATGAATTGGACATTTGCTGTGTAAATCAATTTAGGTAAAATAAAAGTGTTAATTAAAACCGATCTTTCAAAAATTGAAGTAGTTTTGTTTTTATATCTTTCTAATCTGTTTTTGATTTTCTCTAACAAATTCTTACATACCTCTGTATTTCTTTGTGTTGGTGTGGCAGTGTATGTAATACTGTATCGTAAATTTTTGTTGTATTAACTTGGAGCAACTGAAAAGGAAAGTCTGATCTGTTTCTCCATTTACTTATTCCCATTAACTTTGATTTCTGAATGTTTAATTTTGCTTCGTTGGCCTGTCCAAACTCATTAATGGTGTTTAAAATATTTTGAATGGATGAAATTTTGGTTTGGAAAAATATTGTGCCGTCAGCGTAGGCGGCTAATTTTCTTTGACTTTGTCCTGGAATGAAAACACCTGTGATATTTGTGCCTTGTCTGATTTTCCCTAACACGGGTTCTATTGATAATACATATAACAAGGGTGAAAGTGGGCACCCGTGTCTAACAGACCTAGTTAAAGTAAAAGGTTCTGTAATTGTGTGATTTATTAAAAGTCTACTTTCGGGGTTTTTTTTAATATTTTATTTCTATCCACTTTCTAAAGTATGCCACTACATTACAGGCTAACATTTTTTTTTAAAGGAGTTTGATACTCTATCAAAAGCTTTTTCTTGGTCTAACGATAATATAGCGGCCTCGTACTGCATGTCTGACGCGTAATTAATCAGGTCTCTTAAAAATGTGTATGTTTACTAATATTCCTCTGCGGCACACTGTTCTGTTGGTCATCATGGGTCAGGATATGCATAAATGGTATTAGTTTGCTAGTGAGAGCTTTAGTTAGAATTTTACAGTCAGTGTTTAGAAGCGATATGGGTCTGTAATTTTTTAGTAGTTTCCTGTCTGCAGTGGCGTACTAAGAGAGGTGCGAGAGGGCGGTTCGCCCTGGGTGACAGCCAGGAAATGGGTGACACTGGACACTATTATGACAGTACTTACAGTTAAAAATATACTTGCAAGTGTTTTTCTTAGGGCCCTAGATTCATAGAGAGTTACGACAACTATGTCAGAATCGAAAACGAGGCTGAACGACGTAGACGCCATTTTCGGCCGGACAATACCAGGGCTAGAAGGTTAATAAGCGTCGAGTAAGATTTTTATTTTTTTTTAAATTAATGAAGAAAAATATCCCGTTCAACCTCTGATGGGTTATAATTAGGATATATATTGTTTTCAATTCCAAATAATATGAACAACTGCCGATGAGAAAGTGGCATCACATTTGTCAAATCATTATAAATAGGGACAGTCACAATTATGCTAATACGTTAAATAAATAAACAAAAAAACAAAAAACAAACAAAATCAAGATGAAACTCTGAACAAGAATTATATTAAAATGGAGGGGTGTAAATGCCTGGTGGTTCCAGTTATATAACTGACTTTTACAGATATTTAATTGACTTTCATCTGTTAAAAGTCATATGCATTGTAAGAACAGCATCAGACCTTCACATTTGTTCGTGATAAATATATTATGCAGTTCCCTAGGTCTGCCTGTTCTTAACACCTCTTCTATATTTATAAGATTTATTTATTTATTTATTTATTTATATTACCTAACTTTGTCCGTTCCGATTCACTGGGTAGGAGTTTTTATAATGTCAGCCACTATACCCTTCCTAATTAAACACGCGCTCAACTGTTTACCACAATAAAATGACCGCGATAATTCTAAACAAAGCAAAAAATGGGATTCCGAGATCGCGATACATCTAGGGAAAGGAAGACTGGTGCCATTCAGTACTAACCTACAATAATCCCTATAGAAAAAAACCCCAATTACTCTACCTACAGAACAAGACTAAACACCCCTACTATTCATAGAGAAGAAGAGTACACTCCAATCTTTACTAGAGAGAAGACAAAAACGGCAAACTCATGTAGTTACCAAGAGAAGAAGACTGGTGCAACTCTTATAGTCACAAAGAGAAAACGATATGGGGTCTGTTGAAGACTAAATCACAGTAACTCTTTACTTTACCCCACTCTTCGAGGTCGGAGCCTGCCGATCTAATTTACTGTGGTCTTGGTGTTCAGACTGGTCCCTATCTATGTTTAAAGATCTGTGTTAGGGTCGTTTTGAGGGTGTTGAGTCGGTCACTTCTGACCATAACGCGAATTGATCCAATTTTGAACAATGGAGTAATCAATCAAATAAAACTGCCAAAAATGGGCACATCAACGAATGTCAAGACTGTTTAAGTTATATCAATTTATTTGACGGTTGCACAGTTGACTAGATGAACATTTAATTCTGACGACGGACGGTTGACTTTCCACCAGACAGCACACAACGTAAGTTTCATATTTAAAATTACAGTTAGTCCATTCCGTAAGATAATCTCTTTGGTAACGTCAGACAAGTTATACAGCATTTATAACATGGCATCCAAGTAAACAAATGAGGCAGTAATATTCGATAGGTCATCTTTCATTATCCTATAACCTTGGCAACGACGGAGATCCTTATTAGGTCTTCGATATCATTTTTAATGTTCCAATACTACATATCTTCTTTCTGGTACTGGCCTCTTACTTCAATCAATGTTGAATTACAATAATACATATTCCTGCCAACGACCTTCTGATAAGGGTGGTATTTAGGCTGACATCAAATTCACCACCCCTATCGACACCAGGTATTAAAGTGTAAGATGTAGGTGTCTTATCTGGTTTAGGATGTTGCTGTGTAGGTTGTAGTAGAATAGTTCCCAGAGTACAACACAGGCAACATGATGTGTAGAGTCATAAAAATGGTAACTTCATTTTTCGTTTTCTACCATTTATTGCACGCCACAAAACAGTCATGATATATATGTCATCACCAACATAGTCCAAGAAATTCAGCATTCAAAATAATATTAGTGCCAGCTGATAGTCATGTAGAATCCAATATTCATAGTGTAAACAAATAGCTTCCACATATTCGATAACATAAAGTTCTGGTTCGTGAAGCTGTATACATAATATATAGCCCAAATCTGGGTACCTAAAGTTCATACATATAAATTCTGCAACAGTGTCAGCTGCATCTCATCACTGTTCATAGATAATAATAAATACTCCCTTCCTGATGCTAGCAGATCAGATGTGTACAATAAGTCCATTTATCCTCTGCACGTGAATAGCATACTGGGAATACAGGTCAAGCCAACCTTTATAACGTTCCTAAGTCTAACCATCTGACTTGGATGTGATCTCTGATATAACGAATCCTGGAACACAGACAATAGCCTTGTTTGGTCTAGAGCGACCCATATATATATATATATAACTGGTCAGGTATAAAGATACCGGTGGCGAAACCTAATCAAAAGTACCTCTCCATTTTGAATCACACAAGCGAGCAAAGAGCAGCAAAAAAATGTCGAACTTTTAGATGACATCGAAAAGTTCAAATAAAGAGGAATTACCTTTATTCGGAATCAACCACAAAACATATGCCTCCAGGCAGGCTTGAATAACACTGGGAAATAGTCTAGTTAGCTAACTAACTCACAAAGACGATGTATTTCCCTCAGAGAAATCACAAGACGCAGATTTGCGTCCACTCGCTGCTTAAACCATTTTGTCACTCTCCGACCTGGGCGGAAACCACAATCGAACTCTCCAAGTCTAGACATGCGCAGAACCCATCTACGTGAGTATCAATTCACACAAGACGATTCTAAGAACATACGAGATAAGAGACATTCACTATCGCTCCCTTTATGGTCATGAATCGAAAACCTTAAGACAGGTTTCAGACATCTACAACACTTGACTGATACTACCAAATAAGGAGATATGGTCACGCTTCGTTTAAGAAATTATAGACCGAACGAGTCTCAAACCAAGAGGAGGTAAACTCATAAAAAATAGTAGTCTCAAAATCTCGAGTTATGTCACTTTGACTGTAAAATAATATCGTACACATTTCAGTCAAGAAAATGATCATACAAAGATTTTTTTACGAAAAAAAATGATTATACAAAGACTGGACAACAAATGATCTGTGCGTAACATTACCGCACCCTCCCGGGAAAAAAAATGAAACATTTTTTTTTTTTTAAATCCTGGAGCCGGAAAAATCTAGGCTCCTAACGCACGTATGATGCGCGGATATATACCTAACAAACTAGCTCAACGCATGGAGCGAAACTGAGATCATATCTCAGATCTTTAGAGAAAAAATTTATCTAAGTATACGCGTATATATTCCAGGAAGGTGCCACCAACACACGCCACAATGATGGGAACATCATAATGAAAGTCAAATTACACTCATGCCAATATATGAAATTAAATCCATTATTATAATATGTAATGTGTTGCAAATAGCGGTGTAATATACTAATATACCGCACTATACTATTACATCATATAATGCATCAGTAATTATTAACTAAAATATGTGTTGTTCTTCGTAGATAAGAATACAATCAAATAGAAGAAGATGTGAACATCATCCGCTCCCAATCTAGGACAGGACTTGATATCATCAAAGTTTCACAATGGACATAATCTCGCTGACTTCAATGATGTGCTGCGAAAATATCAATAACACAAATCTTAAAGATAACTGTTAAATCTCTTAATACAATCATGAAAATATATTATCTAAATGTGGCCGAGTGATCTTTTGGCCCGTATATCACTAACTAAGCCTTCTTAGATAATTACATGGTACAATGTTATAAATTCCTCAAAAAAGTGAGAAAATATTTGCCAACATGTCATTATAGCATTGGACTGTATATCAGGAAATATATATGACAAAAGAATCATGTGGAATCGTGTGGGCATCTGGACAGAATGTCTGCCATCACATTATCCGAACCACGGATAGCTCGCACTGAGAAATGAAATGGTTGAAGAGCTATGGCATAACGGGTGGACCTCGAGCTCTTCAAGTTTTTGCTCTGAATAGCAGTAAGCGCTTTTTGGTCGGTTTCCACAATGAAGTGTGCGCCTAGAAGAAATCTTTGTAACTTCAGAATAGACCATACCATAGCCAATAACTCACGGTCTAAAACCGAGTAATTCTTTTCTGCAGCATTTAATTTCCTAGAGATATACATCACCGGATGCAGAGTATCAGAATACTCCTGCATAAGTGCTGCCCCAATCCCAGTTGACGAGGCGTCACTTCGAAGCACAAAGGTCTTCTCAATAGTAGGTAACCTAAGGATAGGTGGAGATGAAAACAGAGTTTTAACCTGGTCCAATGAGGATTGACATTCTTGCGACCAGCAGATCAGATTAGGCGATCCTTTCTTCAATAAAGTAGAAAGCGGTGCCATAATGGATGACAGATTCGGAATGAATCGTCCGTAAAATTGGATCAAACCTAAGAGACTCCGTACTTGTTTCTTTGTTTTAGGGACAGAAATGTTAAGTATTTTTGAAACATTGTGGTCCTCTGTCTTTAAAAGACCATGACCAACCCGATGACCCAGGAAAGAAATCTCACTAAATCCTATAAAGGCTTTAGAGGGTTTTGCAGTCAAGTTATATTCGCGAAGAGTAGACAGCAATTCGTATAAACCCAAATAGTGATCTTCCCAGGAATCATTGAACAGGCAGATATCGTCTAAGTATGCTATGACATCTGTACGATATGCGAGAATTCGCCGCATCATGCGTACGAATGTAGCAGGGGCGTTCATAAGACCGAAAGGCATGAAATTCCATTGGAATAAACCCCTAGGTGTAGAAAAAGCTGTAAAAGGTTTTGCACGTTCAGTTAGAGGAACTTGCCAATAACCTTTAGACAAATCTAGTTTGGTAAAGAACCTAGAATTAGCAAGTTTATTTAGCAGCTCTTCCAATGAAGGCATAGGTTCAGCATCGAACTTCGTAACTTGGTTCAATTTGCGATAATCTACGCAAATGCGAATGTTATTATCCTTCTTCCGAACAATAACCATAGACGAAGAGTATGCTGAAGTGGATGGTTCAATGATTTCCAATCGAATCATTTCATCCAATTCTTTTTCGACTTGTGACTGAAAATGGATAGGTATTGGATAGGGTCTGACTCTGATAGGATTATGGTCAGTTAGTATAATGTCATGTTCGATGACATGTGTGTGTCCCGGGATGTCTGTAAGAACATCCTGAAATGTTTGCAACATCGAAGAAACTTGTCGATGTTCTTCAGCGGAAAGATTAGGAAAAACGTTACCGTTTTTCCAAGATTCCGTAGAATAAAGTGGGACCATAGGAAGTGGAAGATTGACATCAGAAAAAGTAGTTTCCTCATCCTGTATAACTGACAGGGATGAGTAATGACCATGAGGTACTTGAGAATTGTCCGTTGCCTGGAAAATAGGCTGCAAATAGTCTGGTCTGTCATGAAATTCCGTGAGCATATTTATGTGGAAAGTTTTATGCTTTCCATCAATATCGACAACATAGTCGACATCGGAAATTTTGGAGACTATTGCATATGGACCTTTCCATGCAATAAGAAGTCTGTTCTCCCTTGAAGGAAGTAGAACGAGAGCTTTGTCACCTGGACAAAGTTGTCGTAGACATCTATTCTTATTTGCAAACTGCCTTGCCTTTTCTTTAGCAAATTCGGAAGACGAAGTTGCTAGTTTGCATGCCTCGATGATCTTTTGCTTAAGAGCAATGACATACTCATAAGAAGATTGAGTCTCATCGCTAATATTATCGGCAGTGATTAGATCGTGAAGTAAAGACATAGGGCAGCGCGGTTGCGCGCCAAAGACAAGTTCAAAAGGGGAAAACCCCGTATGTTCATTGGGGACCTCTCTATACGCAAAGAGAGCCGCGGGTAAGACCCTGTCCCAATCCTGAGGATGATCCTCAGTTATCTTCCCAAGTAAAGTTTTCAGAGTCCTATTCAAACGTTCGACTAACCCATTAGACATTGGGTGATAGATACTGCTGAGAGACCTTTTAATATGTAGCATAGACATTACCTGTGACATAGTGTCCGATATAAGTTGAGTGCCATGGTCTGACAATATTTCTCCGGGAAAACCCAAGCGAGAGAATATTAGCCAACGAGCGTCTGCGATATCAGCAGTTGAGATGCTCTTGAGAGGTATTGCCTCTGGCCAACGTGTGCACATATCGACACATGTAAGAATAATTTGATGTCCTCTATCTGACTTAATTCTAAAAGGACCGATAATATCTATTGCCATTTTTTGAAAAGGGCGAATAGGAATATCAGCAGCCTGGATAGGCGCAGCATGTCGTGGTCCTTTAGATTTGACCTCCTGACATACTTTGCAAGAGCGACAGTAAATTCGTATGTCCTTGCTCACAAATGGCCAAAAGAAAGCCGCAAGAACCCTCGACTTTGTACGGGAAAACCTCATATGTCCAGCACATTGGGAGTCATGAGCATGTTGCAATATTTGCAATCTCATGCTTTTGGGCACAAGAATTTGTGAATGAGTGGACGTAGTCGAGTCTTGTACCATACGTACAAGTACGCCGTTCTTCATAGAAATCCAAGATTTTCTATTAGTATTTTGATTAGGATCACCTTTTTTTGCTAGAATGAAGAATTTTTGTAAAGAAGGATCTTCTTCTTGCAATTTAATAAATGAGTCACGTGAAATAGTCAAGTGACTATCTTGGTCACTTACTTCATCATTATTAGTTAATGAAGTTTGTGGTGGATCCAGAGCATGTGCTCTTGTGACCACCGCATTGGTAGCTTCCATGTTTTGCTCCTCCCAAACAGCAATCTGCTGCGGGGTACATTCCCTAATTCCGTGAATACGACCAATAATAAGGTCCGCAATAGGGTTTGGAAGTAGACACGCGTGGACATCTCCCGTGAAGAAAGGAGTAGCTATATGTATTATGGCAGTAGGATATTTTTCCAACGTGCCACCAAATGTGACACATTTGATGACCTTTCCTGTAGTACAGGATGGATTCACAAGAGATTGTCTACAACCAACAGTAGTACATCCAGAATCAAACAACACTGAGACTGGATTACTATTTACAAGCCCCTTATGTAACATAAGAGAACCTCTCCCGTCATGAGCAACATTAGCAGGAAGAGCGGGCAAAGGATGACCACAGCTTAAAGTAGTAACGGTCTTCGGGTCAAATAAAGTACTGCATTGCATAAATTTATTTGCTCTACCAAAATCAAAAGATGAGCATCCGATAGCATTATGGTCTTTATCATTATTAACCTGTTTATCTGCTCCCTGAGATTCTTGTTGAACAGAGTTTGTCTGTTGATATCTTTTTCTCTTATGTTGCGATCTACCGCGGCCATTATTGCCTCTTCAATCATTAAAGTCCCTACTGTAATTTTTATCCTGGTTTGAGTTCCAGTTTCCATAACTGTCATTGCCATCTCTATACTGGTGAGAACCTCTATTATCTTGGTATTGAGGTCTCTGCGAAAAATATTTTCCTCTATACCGATTACCTTTATGAAAATTTCTAAAGTTACCGGGAGTAGAATACCATGTAATATTAGGTTGTCTCCAGTTCTGGGAAGAAGAATCTCCCTGGAATTGATTGCTATGATTCTGGGCATAATTACGGTTACTCTTTTTATTGAAATTCTGCTGGCTACCCTGAAATTTACGCATAAAATTCGGGCCATAAGGTGCTGCCGAAGCAACTGGCAGACCTTCTTTTACTTTAGAGTTGCTAATGGTTATGTGAGGATGTGCAGTAACATACTGGCTACAGTATTCTTCCATTTCTTTTATGTTCTTAGGCTTACGCTCATGAAGAAATGAAAGAAAAGATTCATTAACAGAAGACATAACCTTGTCTCTAAGTAGTAAGTCCATAAGAGCTTCAAATGTACTCTCTGTCTTAGACAGCTCAACCCATCGTAAAAAAGTAAGACGTATCCTTGAGATGAATTCAGAGAATTCAACTCCAGTTTCTGGTAACATGTTTTTAAATTGAAGACGATATCCGTCCTCGTTAAGTTGGTACTTCTTTAACAATGCTGCTCTGACAACCTCATAGTTGTTCTTGTCAGGCACATCTACCATACCCAACAAAGTCAAAGCATCACCTCTAAGTATCTTGGACAGATGATAAACATACAATGTTTTATCTATGTTATGCACCTTACATGCACTTTCAAATATATCTAGATAAAATGTTATATCATCAATTGAGGCATTAAATGCTGGTAGATTAAGCTTGAAATCCTTAGCATTAGTCTTATCTGACACCTTATTTGCATCATTAGCATTACTAGACAACTTCAACTTTTCTAACTCCAAAGCTAAGAGTTTTTCTTCATGCTCCATTTTTGCTTTTCTCTCTTCCATTTCAAGTCTTTTATTTTCAGCCTCTCTTTGTAATCTTCTTTCTTCAGCCTCAGCCTGTAACTTTCTTTCTTCAGCTTGAGCCTGTATTTCAAGTCTTTTATTTTCAGCCTCTTTTTCAAGTCTCTTCTCCTGAGATTCTGCTTTTCTTTTTTGTTTTTCCATTTCCATTTGGAATCTCTTTTCCTCCACCTGCATCTGCAATTTTTTTTGTTCAACTTCTAATACCTTATCATATTGAGCAGTTGCATATTCTTCCAACTTATCACCTGTCTTGCCAAGGGATTTCCCTTGTTCAATAAAGTAATCAAGTGTAGACATGATGTCTAATATTATGAGTCACAACCTGAAATAATTAATTAACTTATTTCAACCTTAATAGTAACAAGACTTAATAAAGTACTTGTATAATCCCAATGTTTAACCCAACCTCTGTGGGAAACAAGTCTTTGAGTCCACACTTGTATTATTCAATGTATAATAATATCACAAGTCCCTTCTTAATCATCAGTGCACTACATAAATCAGTGCATAACCATCAGTTATCTATCATAACTGCACTACAATAGTGCATAAGCAAAAACCCACCAGTTAGTTATGATAAGTGCACTATAAACCAATAGTGCATGAGCATATATGTAACAATAGTGAAGGCTAACTATGCAAGAACTATGTAAACAATAACAAACAATGTAAACAATAACAAACAATGTAAACAATAACAAGGATCAGAACAATACGAAAACATTCGCATAAGTCAAATAAGTAGACAGCGAAAACTAAAAGAAATATCACAAAGAATGTGATGACAAAATGCGAAAATATGACAAACAAATGACGTTACAGTGTATAAACAAAAATTTTTTGTAAAGAACTAAATAATAGGAAAGAGTAGACCTACAAATACAAACAAATCAAAACAAAACTAAAGAGTATGAAAAAATACCGAAAACAACACTGACCATATCGTCACAACTAACAAAAATTAGCAAAAATATTGCTAACAATTTCCAATTAAGGAAATTGCCCCTAACAGAACGCTATCATAAGACCTCTATGGCGTGGTATGTCTTATGACAGTCCCCACCCATCCAGACCCGCAGAGAAATAAACATATAAATATACAAATAACATATAAACATGTAACATGAAAACAATAGGAGAAAGTGTGAAAGTACAGAAGGCTCAGTTAGAACATAAGGGCACAGTTCACAAACAAAACAGGCCACTTAACTTCTATAAATCCAGCGTCAGCACGGTGCAGAACAGGATGTAATCAGCATTCTGAGGATAATGATCCAACGTTGATTAACTTCTGCTCCCATAAACAGCCATGACGAAGGAAATGAGCTTCTAATACTGCAACAGTTGCTACGGCACTTGACCTTCTGAATCCGCAACAGTACCTCTGAGACCGCAACAGTTGTTACGGCACTTGTCCTTCTTCCTTACAGATCAGGAAAACAATTTGCTCGGAACTTGGCCTTCTAACTTCGGAAAACTGGATACCCACGAGCAGCGCCGGGTAGTTTCAAAAAATCAGCAACTGTCAGGAAATCCGGATACTTTCAACAAAATTTCTTGTAAGGTGGTAGTTGATGCTGTAGTTGTATCTAGTATGATGATGATGTCTGGGTTTGTTGACCCCCTTGATAGCTGGTACCAGAGTAAACCAACATTTGGCCACCACAATGATAATGGTGCGCCAAAATGCCAGGTACGTTAGCTCCGTTATAACACACTACAGTTCAATGAATGTCTGCATTCAGAAATAATAATTCTGATATAGTGTAGGAATCCAGATCTCAAATAGTGTAAACAAATAGCTTCCACATATTCGATAACATAAAGTTCTGGTTCGTGAAGCTGTATACATAATATATAGCCCAAATCTGGGTACCTAAAGTTCATACATATAAATTCTGCAACAGTGTCAGCTGCATCTCATCACTGTTCATAGTTAGTTAGTTGCTTATCCTTTACAGGACGTGGCAATCAACTCCAGCTTTTATTGGCTGTTTGTGATTTTTCTAGGCAATTTTTTCATTCAGTAGTTTGCCATTGCTTTCTGAATGGTACTGCGCTTATACCATTGTTAAAAATCCACACACAGCGATCTGCTACCAAACCGCCTGCAGCAGGTTTCGAACCTGGTATATCTGGATTATGAAACTGCGTTCATATCCATTAGGCCACAGACGCCGACACTGTTCATAGATAATAATAAATACTCCCTTCCTGATGCTAGCAGATCAGATGTGTACAATAAGTCCATTTATCCTCTGCACGTGAATAGCATACTGGGAATACAGGTCAAGCCAACCTTTATAACGTTCCTAAGTCTAACCATCTGACTTGGATGTGATCTCTGATATAACGAATCCTGGAACACAGACAATAGCCTTGTTTGGTCTAGAGCGACCCATATATATATATATATATATATATATATATATATATATATATATATATATATATATATATATATATATATATATATATATATATATATATAACTGGTTCAGGTATAAAGATACCGGTGGCGAAACCTAATCAAAAGTACCTCTCCATTTTGAATCACACAAGCGAGCAAAGAGCAGCAAAAAAATGTCGAACTTTTAGATGACATCGAAAAGTTCAAATAAAGAGGAATTACCTTTATTCGGAATCAACCACAAAACATATGCCTCCAGGCAGGCTTGAATAACACTGGGAAATAGTCTAGTTAGCTAACTAACTCACAAAGACAATGTTATTTCCCTCAGAGAATTCACAAGACGCAGATTTGCGTCCACTCGCTGCTTAAACCATTTTGTCACTCCGACCTGGGCGGAAACCACAATCGAACTCTCCAAGTCTAGACATGCGCAGAACCCATCTACGTGAGTATCAATTCACACAAGACGATTCTAAGAACATACGAGATAAGAGACATTCACTATCGCTCCCTTTATGGTCATGAATCGAAAACCTTAAGACAGGTTTCAGACATCTACAACACTTGACTGATACTACCAAATAAGGAGATATGGTCACGCTTCGTTTAAGAAATTATAGACCGAACGAGTCTCAAACCAAGAGGAGGTAAACTCATAAAAAATAGTAGTCTCAAAATCTCGAGTTATGTCACTTTGACTGTAAAATAATATCGTACACATTTCAGTCAAGAAAATGATCATACAAAGATTTTTTTACGAAAAAAAATGATTATACAAAGACTTTGGACAACAAATGATCTGTGCGTAACACCTTCGTGGCATTAGAGCTTAGATATAACAAATACTTGAGTCACCCCTGCTTTACTTAGTAAGTATTCTCAACGGCCGAATAATGATTCATATAATTAAAAATCCCAAGCCAATCCTGGATAATCCTAATTGCAGGAATCCGTCAGATATAAAATTTACATTATAAGTCAAGTAGGACTCCATTTTGGAACCAATACGTCATTGGTCCAACTAGACGTCTACATGAGGAAAAATTACAATAATATAGATATCATACTTGTATTCTCTTCCCGAGAAATCACCAGTATATAGTTGACCAAGGTCCTCATCTTCTTAACAGACGGACGGTCATCACACGAATAAATATTCCCGCAACACGGGTTTTGAACTCCCAAAGATTCATGAGCCGATCTTGGGATCCTTGCTTCATAAGCCCACCTATGACGTCAACTAATGTTTGGATTCACGTGCGGACGGGATAACCCATACTCGCCTTAGTGCACAATCGTGCGCTACAAAAATCAAACTCACCAAAAATACTTACTATCAATGTAAGTTGGTGTGCGTAAAAGTTTTCTACAGAGGTAGGACCACATATTAATAAATAATGAGACTACCATCATCTGTAAAAGACTGTTGCGGCCTTCGAAAAGGACCGCTACAGATTACAGATTCATTACCAATCTCCCCCCCCCCCCCCCCCCCCCCCCCCCCCCAAAAAAAAAAAAAAAAAATTCATTATATTAATTTTTTTTTTTTTTACTACTCTCGGATAGAGGTGAGTCAAGTGTACATAATCATATTTTACTAATATATCATGACATAAAATCATAAAATATGAAATTCAAGTTAACTCAACTCAACAAAAGGTATGCACAAAAGCATACATCCACAAATTTGAAAACACCCTTTGGTACAATGTGGTAAATGAAATAAACTATCGTTTATTAGAAATATTGAAATTAAAACAAATGTAAACGCAAATGAAAAGAAATGATAAGAAACATGATTAAAACTTAAAAGAGGTGGGTATGA